>VDMD01000090.1:0-102198 GCA_007026445.1 Schizophyllum amplum | reverse complement strand
GCAGGACGACATAAAGGGCGAGATTGCAGAATACAAGAGAATAATTATGGCCGAGATGAACGCAAGGAGGCAGAAAGACTAGTGGTGAGCACCTCCACTGAACGTAGAATCATAACTGACACTGGCGGGTGAACAGCGCATGAGCCTTCTCAAATGTGGACGCACAGAGGCGTCGGTACTCATATACATACGCAAGCAAGCAGTACATCATTATCACTGCGGCACAACGGCTGCCTTATAGAACATCGTTCTGGCCCTCCAGTGCGTCAAGGGAGCGCTTCAGCGTTGATCCACGTGGACGCCACACATTCAGCGTGACATGTGACAAAAAGCCTGAGAAGCCTCAGGCTTTTTGTCACACATATGGTGCACCTTTGCGCTGCGGACGAACAGAAGCGGGATGGAATAGTGATATTGTTGCCAAAGCGCAGTACCAACTGCAGATGCAAGGCAAAGAAGGTCACCTCTGCACCCGCTGCCGTCATCCAGCTTGGGAGTTATTGGGCGCTGGAGATGGGAGGGAGGGGCAGAGTGAGGACGTTGCGCGGGCGGTGCGCCTGCGCCTGGTGGCTGTGGTTGAACGTGTTGGACGTCCGCTGAGCTGTGGACGCTTCTGGGTAGCCTGCTGAATCAGACGCAGGGACATCATGAATCTGTTCATGACCTACTAGGCGGCTGGAGGTTGAGGCGCGAGCTTTTGCCATTTTTGGTGCTCATGGCGGGCGAACGCGGGGCACGCGGACGACATCTCGGCCGGTCAGATGGAACGCCACTTTGTCACCGTACATCTGAAACACCCGATCCACATTTGCACCTTGGACCCGCCCACCATTGCCTCAACCGCCCAAATCATCCATGTCTGCCCGCTGCACTCGGTGTGGCAAGAAGCAAACCATCATCTCAGGCCAGACGGTTCGTGGAAGCACAGATACTAGCAGGACGGAGACCTGACGCACCGTAGACCTATACGATATGGGAGGAGATGTGCCGCCGTCTTGAGCGGATCAACGATGCGCTGGTCGTGCGCAACAATCGGCTGCAGGGGGATCTCAACAGGATGCGGGACCTTTATGAGCCTGACAGCACAACGGAGGAAGAAAGCCGATCGGAGAGCGGAGCCGAATCCGAGCAGTCCGATGGCAAAGAAGGTCAGGGAACCCACAGCGAGAGCGGGGGAGATACTGGGCTGGACGGCTGAGTGTATGCTGGAAGGCTGCAGCGTAGAAATCAGGACTCATGTCCGCAATCAAGAATGCATGACCGTGCCGTCTGCCAGGCACTGGCCCCTGCTCGGGCCCAGCTCCGAAGGCCATGACGTTATAGACATCTATCAAGGCACGCGGGCTATACATCATCCGAGCGCAAGGACAGCAAGCTCAAAATTCAGAGTCCCGCTGTCAGAACGTCCTCAGCCGAGGTTTTGACAGCGGGACTCTGAAAATTTGGAGCTTGCATGGCACGAAATGCGGACGAAGCGCCTGACGCAGCTTGCCGCCCCACGTTCAAACTTTGCTTTCAACTTTGATCACCAATCACTCATGCCAACAAGCAGCGTCCTCGAGCGTGCATTGCTGGTGGGCAAGCACTGGGGCTTCTTACCAACAGGCGCTCGCAGAGCTCTGGGTCTAGATATGCGTACATACGTGAACCTTACGTCCGCACATCTGTTGCCTTCACCTCAATATCCAATGCTTGCTGCTGCACTGCCTGTTCCACCTGCTCCTCGTCCTCGCTCATGTCCTTGCCTCATCCAACGTAAGCGTGTCCTTGCGCTGGTCGTCAACCGGTGCACGTTGAGATCGAGCTGTCCCGTAACTTTGTCCGCAGAGGGGCGCAATGTTAGCTGCATGGTCCAGCGGCGAGTACGCGTTGGGGTGCAGGCTCGCCCGAATTGAGGCTCATTCCGTAAATCGTTTTCAAAAGAGAGCATTTCACTGCCCTTTAGAACAATGGGCTCAGCGTTCTCATTCTGGGATGCTACAATCATAACTTCCTCTCATTCTCCTACGTGTCACTGGTGGGCTCCTGCGCATTCTGATACATCTCCGCTTCTTCCACCATCTTTGCGAATTCCTGCTCGTTTGGCTGATCCCTGCTGTCCATCATATCCATGCTTTCAGGGTCCTCTTCGTCGTCCTGGTCTTCTTCGTCCGCATGGTAGAAAAAGGCCCTTGGATACCTGGTCTTCAGATCGTCTGCAACCTTCAGGAAGTACCGCTTGTCCCCTTCAAGTGCTCTCAGCCGCTGGCTTGCCTGGGCTTGCGCCTGCGCTATGGTGTACGGGTTCTGCCAAGGCAATGAGAGTACTGTTGGACAAGCAAAAGCTGGAAGCTGACCTCCTCAGACTCCATCATAGCCTTCAGAAGCTGCATGGCCTCGCAAGCTTGTTGAGCACAGGTGACGCACATACTGCACAGGGCGGGGTGCGTGCTAGTAGAATGACAAAGCAGGCCTGCCCGCCGATCAGACGAAGCCTTATACAGCATCACTTTCTCACGCGACTTGTCTTGCTTTCTACCGCGGTTCCAGTATCTGCAGCTGCACACTTCAATCACTCACACTATGTGCGACGTGTGCTCCGAGCAGGATTGCGTCCTGGGACAATGCTATCGGTACAGGGTATACTTTGTACGTCCGCTTGATTTCGTTCAGAGCAACTGCCTTACGGTCTCAGCATGCCCAGCTGGTTCATCTGCGCCAGCAGCAGAAGGAGTTAAAAAGGCGGGAGAAGGAGTTTAGACAGGCCCGGTTCGAGCTGCACGAGGCGTACAGAACGGTTGAGGATTGGATGGCAGCCAGGCGCCGCGGGGTGCCAAGCAAGGAGTGGATGGAAGCGCGGCAGCGAGGGAGGGCCGCGGCCCCACAACGCGGACATTAGGTGTGTATTGCAGTACCGTGCCGCGCATACGAGAGAAAGGTCTGACACCTTGCAAAGGGTACCCCACAGCTAGTGTTCACATACTTGTGAACACGGCGACCACGACTGGCCCAGTCCCGTCCTCCAACCGCTCGCCCTCACATCCTCAGCCGTCTAAGCAGTTTTCCCAACCTGCGGAGGAGAATTTCACAAGATCATTACATCTGTCGTCATACATTCAGGGACAAATGACGTTGGCGGATGGAGACCATGCACCTGCTCGACATGTTCCTGCGTGACCCCATTGCCGCTCACACGCTGAAAACGGTGCAAGGGCAGCGATGCCAGGCAGACAGAATGCCACAGCCGGACTCTGCATCCTCACAGGAACCGTGATGCCGACTGCTGGGACGTTGTCGCATATCCAGTGTTGCTCACGTCCGCAGTCCTGCAGGACAGGCATCTAGAGCGTGCACATGGCGCAAACTGCGGACAAGAATTTGACATGATCCTTACATGTGTCAGGCTACATTTAGGACAAATAATGTCAGCAGATAGGGACCGCGTGCCTGTGCGACCCGTTCTTGAATGGCCGGGTTCCCGTTTTGGCCCTGGACGCATTGCCAGTACAAGCACAGCAATGCCGACGTCCCACATCCACTTGTGCTTCCATCCGCAGTCCTGCAGGACAGGCATCTACAGCCTGCACATTGCGCAAGCTGCGGACGAGAATTTGACAAGATCCTTACATGTGTCAGGCTACATTGAGGACAAATAATGTCGGCGAACACAGACCATGTGCCCGTGCAATTTGTTCCTGAATGGCCGGGTTCCGGTTTTGGCGCTGGATGCAGTGCCAGGACAGCAGTGCCAGTGGAGCGGTCAGAGCACGGACAGCAGGGTCAGGGCACTGAAGCAGTGCTATGTCAAAGTGGGGTTTTGGAGGTGGTAGAACATCCGCACCGTCAACAAGCATCTGTGCTGCCGAAAGGCATAGCCATGAGCGCCCTGATATCGAATCACCCTGTCAAAACTGAGGATTTCACTCCAATTGTGACCCGGAAAGCGACAATCCGTTAACAGATGGACGACTTCTGGAGCCGCGCGGGCGATGGTGACCACCAGGGCAGAGTCTGTGCCACCGGCAAGCAGGGTCAAGCCTGAACTGATGGCGCATCGGGCTGCCAAAACGACCGATATAATCCAGTACCATCCCCAAAACGCACTGTCGGATGGCCCATGGACGAGTTTTGACACTGAAAAGCCGTCCGCAAATGTCAAAATGCGATCTGGGGGCCTGAAGCAGAGCCTTGCGGACGTCCGGTGGGAGATTTCGGTGTGTCAAAACGTCCGCTGAGCCCATTTTAATGCCCAAATAAATCACAATTTAATAAATGAATATTAGCAGAACCGCCTTGAAGCAGAACCTGTTCTGCTAGCAGAACCGCGGATAAGGGGGATAGGCGGCGTTTTGAGAGCGGGACTTTGACTTTTGAAAGTTTCAAGTCCAAAAGCGGTGGCGCGGGCTGACGCGGGTCAACCAAACAAGGACAGATGGATGGGAGTCGCTAACCCTAAGTAACTGGAGATGTAAGAACGTACAGCAAGGCTAGCTGGAGGTAAAGCGTAAATTGGTGCGCATCAGCAGAATGGGGGCGCAAGCAGATAAACTGGTCCCTGACATAAAGGGAGGGCCTGCAGGTAGGAGAGGTACATGAACCAAGTGTACAATAGTAGCCGCACATGTGAGCGAAGGCACCGCAAACAGACGAGGTACATGCGCGCAAGGAAGAGCTGAGGCGCTGGAAATGAGTGACATACCTGGGCGCAAATCAGCATTGACAGCAGACAAGGAACGAGGTGTGGTAAACATCAGTGACCACTGACAGAGAATTGGGGGACAGATAAGCTGAACCGCAAAGGTGCGAAGATGAACCACCCTAACCCGAAGAGAAGCAGCACCACTGAGGTGCGAAGAAGGACCACCGGGGTGCAAAGCAGAACCACCGGGGTGCGAAGCAGAACCGCATAGCTGGATGAGAAGAGAGTGAATGCGCAAAATGATTCAAAATCAGGACGGCACTGGGTTTGGCAACGGTGACAGCAGGGCGACGGTGAGGAAACACCTCGCAATGTCAGCCAAAGTGGGAAGTTTATTGCGATGATCGAAGAATTTGGATGCGGTGGGGAGAATGTGCTGTGCACAACAGCGACGAGGGGTGTGAAACCAACGACGACACCAGGAAACGTGAGTTGATGACACCCTGAATGGGTAACAACAGCCAGCTTATTGCATATTAAATCCAAATTTAATTCCCTAATATTAGCAGAACCAGGCACGAGCAGAACCGGTTCTGATAGCAGAACCACGGATAAGGGGGATAGGTCTTTGGAGTCTCGCCTGCCTCGTCTTCTGGCTCGCGTACACGATGAAGAAGTACCTTAATTGGCCGTCACCGTCTCAGGCCAGCAGGTGCGTCAGCGTGACCTCCCCTCCCTCATCTCAACTGCCGTGCACCGCAGATACTCTGATCGCCTCAAGCACCATCCCGCTGCGAGTCCTGTCGTGGCGGAGACGCTGAAGGGTGTGTTCTCCGATCTACGTCAGCAGTCTTACTCTGACTGCCCACTCTGTCAACCCCTCCCTGTCTCGTAGAAGGCCGCGTACGCATTCGCGGCACAGCGCCCACCTCCGGCACCCTCCCCATCCCAACCCATATGCAGAAGGCGAAGAAGGCCCGCGACCGTAAACGCCCCAAGAGCCACTGAAGACGCGGCACTTCTGCCTGTACCGTCATTGGGGTACTGCCGTTGTACAGACACGGTGCGCACTGCAGCCTACGTTTACCATATTGTCAATAGACCATCAATGAAATACGACGTGAACGAGCTCTCGATATGATCGGCCTTTCCATTTTTGCCTGGTCGTCTTGTGACCACCCTCCTTCTCTTTTCCCCCTCGCCCCTCTCTCGCCCCCTCCCCCGCCCTTCTCTCCCCTCCCCCTTATCCCTTCCCCTTTGCCTTTGTGTCCCCCCTCCTTCGTGTTCTTCCCTACCTTCTCTCCTTCCCCTCCTCCCCCTCTCTCGTTTTTTTCCCGCCTCCTCGTTGTCCTCATCCCTCCATCCCTTCTTCCTCACTGGAATCGCTTTATCTTAACCTTCCCATCATCGTCTTTTCCTTCACATCGTTGTCGACCTCTAACTGAAGTCCGCTTCGCCGCTCAGGATTTCTTCGTCTCAACCTCAAACTCGGGAGCGCTCCTTCATGTCGAAAGGGAAGATTGCTTCGTCTCAACGAAAGCGGGAGCACTTCGGCCCGGCAAAAGCTGGAGCTCTTCGACACTTCGTTGAACTCGGGCGCGCTTCGTCTCGTCGAGCGCGGCAGCGCACTTCGTCTTGCGGGAGCGCGCTGCGTCACGTCGATCTCGGGAACGCAGTCGACTTCGAGCTCAACCTCGGGAACGCTCTATATTGAAGGCGGAGCGCTTTGACCTCTAAGGCGGTCGCGCTCATCACATCGAACTTGGAGGCGCTTCGACCGCATTTCGACCTTATGCTCGAACTCGGGAGCGCTGCGTCGCCGTCGAACTGGGATGCGGGAGCGCTTCCTCCTGTCACGTCGAGGGCGAGAGCGTTTTGTCTCGGCGAAGGCGAGACGTGCTTCGTCTCGTCTTCAAGCGCTGGGATCGCTTTGTCTCGTCTTCGAGCGCTGGGATCGCTTCGTCACGCCCAGTGCGGAGACGCGGGTCGTCTCGCTAAGGCAGGAGACTTCGCTTCGTCACGCCTCGGCGCACGTCTACCGTCTCGTCTAACTTGGTAGCACGCTTCGTCACGTAAATCTCGGAAATGGGAGCGCTTCATCGAACTCAAAAGCACCTCGACGGCTGGACCGCTTTGACTCCGGGGGCGCTCCGTGTCGTCTGACGACCTCGACCTCGACCTCGGGATCGCTTCGAGATCGAAAGCGGTCGCGCTCCGTCCCGCCGTCTTCGACCACGGCAGCGCCTCGACCTTCACGGTCGTATCTCGACCTCGACCTCGAGACTCGGCAGCGCTTTTTGGCTGCATCGCCGTCGAACTCGGATGAGGGAGCGCTCCGTCGCTACCTCCACAGTTGCGCTTTATCACGTCAAACGCGGGCGCGCTTCATCTCGACGTCGAGCTCGGGGACGTGCTGTCTCAGCGAAGGCGGGAGCCCTTTGGCCCGGCGAGGGTGGGGGCATATCGTCTCGTTGACGGCGGGAGCGCTTCGTCTCGTCATATCGAAAGCGGGACGCTCTTTACGTCGGATTACAGCGCTTCGAACTCCACATTCGCTTTTCGTCTCGAACGTGCCGTGGGCGCTTCGCCTCGGCGAAGGTGGGGACGTCCTTCGTCCACCTCAAGCTCATAAGCGCTTCGTCCCGAGGGCGGTCGTTGAGGGCGACCTATTTACGTCCTTCGTCGCGTCGGCCTACAGTCTTCTCATCGAAGTTGTCTCGTCTTGACGACGAACGTGGGCGGGCTTCGACTTGGCGAAGGCAAGTACTTCGTCCCGGCGAAGGCGGGCGCACTTCGAGCTCGAAAGCGCTCTGTTTCGACTCCGACCTCGAAGGCGGGCGCGCTATGTCTTGACGAAGACTCGCTTCGAACACGGGCGCGCCTCGGGCTCATAGGAGCGGGAGCCTGTCGTTTCGGCGAATGCAGGATCCTGTCGTTTCGGCGAAGGCGGAGGCCTGTAGTCGACCTTGACCCCGAGAGCCCGCCATTGTTGTCTGGAGGTGGCCGGGCGTGTCTCGTCTCGAACGCGGCGGCGCATGTCTCGTCGAAACCGGGAACGCGCTTCGTCCCGACCTCAAACTCGGGAGCGCCTTCTCCCCGTCTTCGAGTGCTGGGAGCGCTTCGTCACGTCAAATGCGGGCTCGGCGCGTCTCAACCTCGAGCTCTAGGGAGCACAAACCTTGGACGCGCGATCGCTTCGACGTCGAGCTCGGGCGTGCTTTGTGCGGGTCAGGGCGGGAGCCCTTCGTCTCGAACGCGCCGGGAGCACTTTGGCGAATACGGGAGCCTCGCTTTGTCTCGTCAAAGGCGGGAGCGCTTCGTCAACGTCCTCGGCGATGGTGGGCTCGACTTCAAAGCCTCGAGGGCGGGAGCGTTTCGTCTCAGCGTTAGCGGGAGCGGAGGCACATTTTAAGGAAAGGAGGGATCGCTTCGCCCTCGAATTTGGGCGCGCCTTGGTCTCGGCGAGAGCTTGTCTCTCGTGCCTCGAAGGCGAAGGAGCGGGAGGCGAAGGCGAAGCAGCGGGAGCGAAGACGAATGCGAAGGCGGGCACGCTCATCCTCGTCTCGAGGGGTGCTCGACGACATCGACCGACCGAACCCGAAGGCTCGGGTGATGACTGGAGATCAGAAAACGCGAGGCTCAAAGCCAAGGCAAAACGCCGCTTGAAGCGGCGCGAAGGCGCTGGGGCTCGAAGGCGTCGCGGGCGGTGATGGCGAAAGCGTCGAAAGCAGAGGCGAAGGGGCGGCAACGGCAAAGGGGCAAAGGCGGGCGGGGACACTTTGTTCCGACCTCGGGAGCGCTGCGACTCGACCTCGATCTTGAGGGCCGGGTCGCTTCGTCTCAAACGCGCCGTGGGCGCTTCGCCCTCGATGAAAGGAGGAAGCGTCCTCCTCTCGGTGAGGGCGGGAGCGCATCTTTGTCTCAACCTCAACCTCCACAGTCGCATCTCGTCTTGGCTAACGCGGGAGCGCTTCGTCCATGGTGCTAACGCGGTGGCGCGCGTCTCGACTAAGGCTAAGACGAGAGCGCATCTCATCTATACGAAGGCGGGAGCGAGCGCTTTCAGGGCCGGAGGCGGAAGCCTCTTGTCTTGGCAAAGGCGGGCGCGCCCGAGCAGCTCGGGAACGCTTCGTCTCGAACGCGCCGTGTCTGCTACGTCCTCGGATGCGGGAGCGCCTCGTCTCGGCGATGGCGGGAGCGCTTCGGCCAGGATGAGAAGGAGCGGGAGGCGAGGCGAAGGCGGCCCGGGACGCTCCGTCACGTCGGACTCGGCGGGGACAATTTCGAAAGGCGGGCGGAAGCCTGTCGTTTCGGCAAAGGCGGGAGGAGCGCTTCGTCTCGGCGAGAGCGGGAGGCAAGGCGGCGGCGGGAGCGCACCTCGCCATCATTATTGAAGGAGGGAGCGCGTCTCGCTTCCTCTCAATCTTGAACCTTGAAGACGAGAGCGCTTCGTCGCGTCGAAGGCGGGAGGCTTGACTTGTGTCGTCGAGGGCGCGTTTTGTCCCGTCAGCCTGTCATATAGACATCCAAAGTCGCCCTCGTCACACCGAATGCGGGAGCCCTTTTTTCCAACCTCGAAGGCGGGACGCGCTTCGGGCGAGGTGTGGAGGCCGAATGCACTTCAGGCGGGGTGCGAAGCGCTCTCGGTTGACCTCGGGAACGCTCTGTTCCGAACGAGGACGCTAACGCGAGAGCGGCGCGTCCTCGATCCCTGCGGAGAGGCGTCTTCTCGACCCGCCTGATGCGCGACTGTTCGACTCAACATGCGACTACTCGAGGTCGGCGACGATCGGTGACCTGAGGTCGGAGGAGGGCGACTGGAGGTCAGGAGTGGGCTGCTCGAGGTCGGTTGTGGGCAACTCGTACGACCTCGCGTATGAACAACTCGAGATGAACATCCGGCTGCTCCAGGTCGACGACGGGCTGCGATTCGGGCTTGACCTGCGGCTGCTTGAGGCCAGGTTGTGCTACTTTGGCGCAACGTTCGGCTACTCGAGGTCGCTGGCAGTGATGGCAAATTGATGGATTCAAGGCGGTCGACGTCAGGCTACTCGAGCTCGACGTCCGGCCACTCGAGGCTGAGGATGGGCTACCCGAGCTCGGGGGAGGGCTGACTTCTCGAGTTCGGAGTTGGGGTTGGGCTGTTTGCCGTCGAGTTACTGAACGAAAATGTCGCCGTTGAATGCTTGAAGATGTTTTGTCGATTGACTTGTAGATAATGTCGCCGCCGAGTAACTTGGATATAATATTGCGTCGAGCAAGTTTAAGAAGTTACCGTTCAATAGCTTGAAGATGATGTCGCCTCGCTGAATATCTCGAAAATGAGGTCGCGACTCGCCGTCGAGTAGCTGGAAGATGAGGTCGCCGCCGATGAGCTTGAATATAATGATCGTTGTCGGCGCCCGAAGTCATCACGAAGGGAGCTGCCTCCTGCGAGGAGCGGTCGGATAGTCAGCGATTGGAGCAAAACGAAGAACTGGAGGGTGATGTGTAGTAAGAAGAAAGAAAGGGTGAGGCGTACTTGGAAGAAACACAGCGCGAGACATACTTGTAAGAGATGTGCTGATGGCATGCACACAGTATATCGAGAAAAGCGAGAGGACGACTCACCAGCATCGCGATTTTGTCACAAAGGGTTTTTTGTCGGCCATAATCAAGCTGTTAACGATGCGTTTTTGTGAACAGGGAAGTATGTGCTCGTCGACGAGCGCCTACGGTCTCGACGACGTCAAGGTCATAGGCACTCCACATTGTCGAGGTCGCACACCCTCGGAATATCATAGGCGGTCGGGTCGAAACGTTGAGAGCGTCAGCGATCAGCGTTCTCAAAGTCGTAGACGGTAGGCGTCGTCGGTCGGTCGAAGGCAATGGGCAGTCGTCGAGGTCGTGGGCAATCGGTGTCGAGTCCATGGGCAGGCGGCGTCCTCGAGGTCGCAGACGTCGTGGTCCTCAAGGTAGGCGTCGTGGTCCTCGAGGGCCGAGGCGTTCGAGATTGAGGTCATAGGCGATTGAGTTGAGGTCATAGGCGGTTGAGTTGAGGTCATAGGCGGTCGAGGTTGAGGTCGTAGGCAGTCGTCATCAAGGCGATAGGCAATTGACGTCGTTGACTCGGCGAAGGCGGTCGTCGAATCAATACGCGTTCGTCGTTGAGGGCCGAGGCGGTGGATGTCGAGGTCGGAGGCGATGGATGTCGAGGTTGAGGGAAAGCAACGTTGAGGGCGGGGGCGCTTGTCGTCGATATCGTAGGCGCTCTTCGTCAATATCATAGGCGCTCTTCGTCGATGTCGTAGGGGATTGGCGTCGAAGGCGTAGGCGGTCGTCGTTGTGATCAAAAGCGGCTAATATAAAACTGATACGCTGTCAAAGTCGTCGAGGTCGAGGTAGTCGTCGTAGGC
Source organism: Schizophyllum amplum (assembly GCA_007026445.1). NCBI lineage: Eukaryota > Fungi > Basidiomycota > Agaricomycetes > Agaricales > Schizophyllaceae > Schizophyllum > Schizophyllum amplum. The sequence goes on along the minus strand of VDMD01000090.1, from coordinate 91,185 downwards.
GGTCGACGTTGATAGCCGAGGCAGTTGCAGGTCAGGTGATAGGCGTTGTTGTTCTCAGCCCTCGTAGGTTCTCGTCGTCTTCTATGCAGGTGAGCGGCGTCTTTGCAGGTGAGCGGCGTCTTTGCAGGTGAGCGACGTCGCCGAGGGTGTCATCGAGCGCGTCGAGGTTGTACGCGATCGTGTTCACACAAGACAAAGGCGTTCGTCGTCGAGGTGACAGGCGCTTGTCGTTGAGGTGAAAGACGGTCGGCATTGTCGAGGTTGCAAGCAATCAAGGTCGACATTGAAGTCGTAAGCGGTCGTCGCCGCCCAGGGCGTACGCGGTCGTCGTCGAGGGCGTACGCGGTCGTCGTTGAGGTCGGAGGCGGTGGACGGCCTTCGAAGCGATAGGCGCTTATCGTCTTCGAGGGCGTATGCAGTCGTCGTTGTGGATGGCGTCTTCAGGAGCGGAGGCAGACGATGTCGAGATCGTCGGCGGTCGAGGTTGCAGACAGTCTAGACCGACGAAGTTGGCGATAAATGAGGTCGACATCGGCGATGATTGAAGTCGATGTCGGCAATGATTGAGGTCGGCCGAAGTCGAAGGTTGTAGGCTTCGGCGTTGAGGCCGCTGAGGGTCGTCGTCGGGGTCGAGGTTGTAGGCGATCGATCTCGAACTGATGCCCGTAAGTCAAAGAGGAAGAGGGCTACTGCGTACGACTGACAAAGCGTCCTCCTTGTAGACGCGGCGAGCCTCCGTAAGTAAATTGTGCGTCCTTGTCGAGCATACCTTCAGACACCGCGTCGTAACACAAAGGGCGATACTTCGTTGAAGGTGCGCGTATCACAGCCGACGTTGTTCGGCGACGGACAGACAGCAGTGTCCGACTTCAAGGCGTGAGACGGACCCGCTGTGCGTGTATGTTCTTCGTCACATACGCCTGTACTCTAGATATCGACTGAACTGGTGATGAGATATACAATCCTCGAGCGTCGGCACTCACCGTACAGCAATTGCAAGCAGATGCTGGTTCACCCGCTGAGAGAAGGCGAGATCAAAGCACTTCGGGGCGTCTCATAGATGAGCACGCAAAGACATCAATAGCCGAAGGGAACGTCCAGGAGGGGGCCCGTTGAACTTCCAGAGTGGTAACTTGTAAGAATTTCACCGTCTTTAGGGGAGGGGCACGAGATCTTGGGTTTCCGCGACAATATATCACATATTGCGGAGTACAGTGCTATCCTTTCTAATACAGTCAGAGACCAGAAATGGGAGAGCGAAGAAAGAGAGGCGGGGACGGTGACGGTTCGAAAAGAGGCACAGCATTCCGGAATTGATGGGCTCCGGTCCGGTGAGCGGTGCCGGGCGGAAAATGCCGTGCGCTTAGTCAGCATGCGAGACGACAACGAGGGATTGAAACGGCGCTTGAAAACAACCCGCTCGTCGTCGTTGCCTGTGCCGCCCTCGACCAGCTCCTCACCGCCTTCGCCGTCGACGCCGCCGCTCCCACCGCCTCCGTCGACTTCTTGTTCCGTCAAGAACGCCCGCTACCGCCCCGCGCGACCCTCACGCCCCACGACCTCAACAGCCTAGAAAGACACGATGTCTGAAATCCGGAGGAAGCTCGTCATTGTCGGAGATGGTGCTTGCGGGAAGGTGCGTTTATGCGGCTGCTTGAGGTGCTTGGGGCGCGGGCGGTGGCTTGGAGGCGTCCAGACGGCGCGAAAGGCGTGCGGCCGCGAGGATGTCGTACGTTGTCGCGCCGGCACTGGCGACGTGGAGCTTAGTGTTCGCGGTCGCATCCCGGCCTCGGCGCTGCGCACACTGTCGCATATGGATGGACGGCAGAGGATGCGCGACAGCGGATGGTCGGTCGTCGTCGAGATGGGCGGTGTCGGCGGTGTACGTCAGCGCAAGTGGCTCGTGCGCGGCGGCGAGGGACCTTGTGTCCTCAGCAATGCGCCCGGGCCGTGCGCTCCTCCAGTCATCTTCCGTGCCCTCCATCCGCGCTGGACGCGCCGTCGCGACAACGTCCCCACGCTCGTGCCCCGTGCCCTGCCTTGTCTGCATTCGAACCCCTTGCTGACCTTCATTTTCAGACATGTTTGCTTATCGTCTTCTCGAAAGGCACCTTCCCGGAGGTGCGTCTCTTATTCCTCCTACCATACCCTCCCCTGCCATATCTTCCTGCCGCCGAGGCGTCGCTCTCCCAACCCCACCCCGCCACGCGTGACATGAGCTCATTATATTCGTCAGGTCTACGTCCCGACCGTCTTCGAGAACTACGTCGCCGACGTAGAGGTTGACGGCAAGCACGTTGAGCTGGCCCTTTGGGATACCGCTGGCCAGGAAGATTACGATCGTCTCCGCCCCCTGTCGTACCCGGACTCCCATGTGCGTGTTCACCTCTATGTTCCGTACTCATGCGCTTGCTACGCATATCCATCTCCCTCCCTCATCCCTCGGACTTCGTCTCTTTCCCAGATACGGCGTCGCCACGAGTCTTGCCTCGTGGGCTATGACTGTAGCCTGACATCACCTTTTTCCCATGTTGCTTCGTGTGTACGAGACTGAGATACTGACAATCGCCCCAGGTCATCCTTATCTGTTTCGCGGTGGACTCCCCGGATTCGCTGGACAACGTGCAGGAGAAGGTGCGCGTCTATTCCTTTGACTCCCGCTCGGCGCTCGCGCTGTACACGCGCTCCCACGTATACAGCGTGCACCCCACACACGACGTACACCCCATACACGACGGGCTCCCATGCACGACGCCTGCCCCGCGCACGACACGCTCCCCGTACCCTTCACGCTCCCATACCCGCCACGCTTTCCGTACCCGCCACGCTCCCCCTTACACCGCACGCTCGCCATACCCAACTCGCTAACATCTCCCCCCAGTGGATCTCCGAAGTCATGCACTTCTGCGCCGGTCTGCCCATCATCCTCGTCGGCCTGAAGAAGGACCTGCGCCGCGACCCGCGCGTCGTCGAGGAGCTGCGGCGGACCAACCAGCGGCCGGTCACCCCGGAGGAGGGTATGGCCGTCGCCCAGAAGATTGGCGCGAAGCATTACCTCGAGTGTTCGGCTAAGTGAGTGAACGATTGACTTCCCGGCTACGTGTGTATTGCTGACGCCTCCTCTCTTTAGGACCGGCGAGGGCGTGCGCGAGGTGTTCCAGTACGCGACGCGTGCTGCGCTTTTGAGCCGGCCTGGGCGCGCGAAGAAGCACCACTGCATCGTGCTCTGAGCGCGTCGCGCTTGGGGTGCGCCGAGCGCTTGGGGTGCGCCGAGCGTTCGGGGTGCTGCCCAGGATGCTCCGAGCGTCAGGGGAGGCCGGTGGAGCGAACGATCGGATGGACGGAAGATGGTGAACGACCGGACGGACGGGGCGGAAGTCGTGTGCTTCGCGGACGGGGCGGAAATCGTGTGCTTCGTGGACGGGGGCGGGACTCGATGTGTTTCTTGGATCACGTATGTATGGTATTGACAGAACGTCGCGGTGTTGGGAGGATACGTCGTGTGTTGGGAGGATGGCGGCTGGGTAGTCGTGCGGGACGTTTGGGTTTGGTGTCGCTACGTACGTTCATCTTCATCATACACGCTACGTTTCTTTTCACTGCGGGAGGTTCGGCGTCGAGTTCACTCCTCGCGGTTGTTGGAGGGACGGTCTTCTGGCGTCGAGCTTCAGCCGTCGGTGTCGTCCCCTTCATCGTCGTCGTCCGGCTTTATTTTCGTCGTCGTCGCCGTTCACCTACCCGTCCTCGTCGTCGCCGTTCACTTACCCGTCCCAGTCGTGACCCCGTCGGTCTCGTCGTCCCTCATCCCCCCGCCGTCGACTTGTCTTTCTTTTTTTTCCTACTTCAATCATAATATTCACGTTCACGATACGTACATCTCCCGTTCACGATGCGTACATCTCAACTTCATGATGCGTACATCTCAACTTCATGATGCGTACATCTCCAGCCATACCCTCGATACACTTTGAATGCCCTTTTTTTGCAGTGTTCTGTCTTGTTTGCGTGCGTGTGGTGTCTTGAATGTCCGATTGCGTCTGGCGTTCTCTTGCCTCTGGTGTTCTCTTGAATGCCCGCCTTGCCTCTGGCGTTCTTGTGAACGTCCGCTTGCCTCTGGTGTTCTCTCGCGTATTGTTGGTGACCTTGTCTTGCATACTCTGAGTGTCACCGCTGAACACCGTCGGCTTGTCTATGCGAGATCCTTGCTACTACGTGCTTGGATGATCAACCTCGTTTGTTTGCGTGGAGGGATGGATGGATGGATGGGAGCTCTTGTTCGTGTTGTGCTTGTCGCGTGTTAGATGGGCAAGCCGTCGAACGTCGACCAGCTGCTCTGCCTGCCGACTACCCTCCTGACTACAGATATTCTCACTGACTACAGATACTCTCACTGACTGCAGATACCGTTATGACTGCAGATACTCTCCTGACTGCAGCTACCGCGGCATCGCAGAAGGCTCTGACGCGTCTCGCTCTTCTGCGTCGAGCTACGTTGCTTCTGCGTCGAGAGTGATGCTGATTCTCTTCAAAAACGATGCGGTGAGTGCTTGCTTTCGTCGTTCGCGTTCGCGTATGCATGGCTGATGACGGATGTTTTGTAGTTGGCGATGTGGCGATGATGGTTCGCAGTTGGCGGATGAAGGTTCGCAGTCGGCGGACGAAGGTCTTCAGTCGCGACTCGCCGACGAAGGATTTCAGTCGGCGACGCAGAAGGCTTTCAGTGGGCGACGAAGGTTTGCGGTCGGCGACGAAGGTTCGCGGTCGTTGACGAAGGATTGCAGTCGCCGCCGAAGGTTCGAAGCCCAGCGCCTATACATTGCAAGCTTGCGGACGCCATGGAGGCGCGCGCCTAGTACAGACTAGCAGCCCGCGCAGCCGTTGCGTACTCGCGGGCTCGCGGCGTACTCTACTCACGTTGAACCGAGACGTCGTCTTTGGACGAGGGTTTTGGCGTATACACGACGGTAAGTGTGCGGCTGCCCGAAACGTTATCCTTTATGCTCATGGAATACACACGTCTTAGAGAGCATGGGACGACGCCATCAAGGGCCCTTCGCCAGCTTGCGTCGGCCGTGATGCTCTGCAAACAACGTCTTCTCGGCGGTCGGTCCTATACGGCGCCGGTCGACTCGGTTGTGCCTTGTACGGCGGTCGACTCGGCTTTGCCCTGCACGGCGGTCGATTCCCGCAAGACTGAGCCGCTGTCTCAGGACTGGCGTATCTGACGGCGTCCCAAGGGAGAACGATACAGGTCAGAACCCTGCAGTATACGGCTCACAGCTGCTGATCTGAAAACCTAGTTCGACGCCGCACACGTGACGAACAATTTCCACGACTCAAAGCGCGCTACGCGTCACGCCACTGCTCGTGGAACTTCTCCACTCGCATTTCGCTGGCGAGGAAGTACGGCGGGCCGCGGCATTCACGGACGCCACTACCAAGGGATTCCGCACGTCCTCGTCGGGCCCGTGGAACAAGAGGTCCTGTGAACTGCTACACGAGCAACGAGTAATCTCTGCAGATTTGAACGGCGCTTCGTGGGTTCTTCTCTCGCGTTCTCGGACGAACCTCTAAGTTCTAACTTTCTAAGCCTTCTCGGCATTACCTATACTCGAGCTCACCCCTCCGCGTACTCGTAGCCTTTCATATACCCTGATCGCGCGGCGTGAGTAGGCAGTCACTTGAAGATACCACGGTAGAACTCACAATTCTCTGCGGATCTGACGAAAATCGTCCAGTTCAACCTGCCAGTGGCGCCGCTATAGCCCGTTACCCTTAATGACGAGCCCAGTCCTGCAGGCGACCTCCATGCTGGGCGAGCCGAGAATCAGCTATAATACAGGACGTGGCACACCGAGAAAAGATGGCGCACATGGCTCATTGATCTGTATCCCGAATATCGGTGCCGTAGCCATACGGTCGCTTGCGCTTCGTCGTCCCGAACACGATTGTATTCCGCGAAGAAATCTTTGACCTGCGCTTTTGAATATAACGGTCTCCCATCGTCGTCACTTCCTGATGAAGAAGCACTTTAGTGTGGTCGCACGGAACAATGCCTATGACTTACTGACGGACTGGACACCAAATGTGATGAGTGTGCAAAACCGGTCTCCAGCTTGATCAAGTTTGTCGTCATGTACGTGAGCGTGTACGTCGGTCATCCCGATGAATCTGCCGTCGCCGGTAATGAGCAACCGCCTAAGCTGAAGACTGCAACGCGAGCGTACTCAGTCTTCTTGCATTCTTCGCAAAATCGAAGGCGCGCCTTCCACTCAATGTGTAGCGCGTTGGGGGATAAGCAAAACTAAAGGGTCGGGTCACCCCTGCCACGATGCGATGCTAAACTCGGTTGTAGCATACTAGCAACGCACCATGCATGACTTGTCGAACAACAGCCGCGCGTACTGCGGCTCATTGAGATCCGTTGGGGGCTCTGGAAGTTTTCTGACGTTTCTAAAGCTGGCCTTCCAGATCCAGCGCGCGCTCCTCCGTAGGAGCGCTCCGCGCAGCGTCTTATTCGTCCGTGAAACGGCGAGGAGCTGGGCAGGATGGAAGTAGCAGAAGATCTAGAGAAACAGGCCATTGGGAACACGTTCATGCATGCTACTCGTCAAGACTCACCTCATACATCACGTCCAAAGGGAACTCCGAGAGAGCGGCCAACTCGCCACCGGGCTCTGCGACCATCTTGGGCGGTATATGAATGGTTCGCGCTCCCTTAGGAGGCGCAGGCGCTCCGAAGAGGCTGTTCACAGGCAATACAGAGCCGCCGTAGTCAGGGCTCAAGCCCAAGTCTCTAGGAAGTGTATGGTTGGCCATCGGTGCATGAAAGGCGAGAACAACACGAGCACGACGATCACGAGGCAGATCACGATCACATGTCATACATCGCATTGGATTTATTCAGCAGCGCCCTTGCACTCTCACCACCTTCTCCCACTTGGTCCCTTTTGTCCTCGCCTCCCGCCACACAAGCCCCTTCGTCCACCTTCACCCCTTCACCCCTTCAAGCTTTACTCCTTTTCCTCATTCGCCCCTTCGTCCTAAAACGCGCCTCCTCCTTCAGTTCCCCTCGCCTTTATCGCCGTCATCTCCCCGATATCGTCGCCCCCGACTCCCCCCTTGCCTCCTTACATATGCGCCCCCCGATACCACATCAGCGCCTTCGTCCTCCTTCGCCTCCACCGCCTTTGTCCTCCCTCTCCTCCTTTGCAAATTGCCCCCTTCACCTTCGCCCCCTGAGACCCCTTCGCCGCCTCCCTCGCATCCACCTTCGCGCGCCTCCTCCGCCCTCGTCTTCCCCACCACAGCGCCTGCCCTCACCTCCCACGTCCTTTATGTCTTCAGTGCCTCCTTCGTCCCCATCGCCTCCTTCGCCTCCTCCAACGCCCTCGCTTCCAACTCCCTCGCCTCCTCCAACGCCGTCGCCTCCTCCGCTCCTTCACCGCCCTCAGCCCCTTCCGCCACTTGCGCGCCTTCGCCGCCAGACATCGTCTTCGCCTCCAAACGGCTTCCGACGCCCTCAGCGCATCCCTTCGCGCGCCCTCCTTTGCCACCGCGTCCCGCCACTTCAGGGCCTCCACCGCCACCCCTTCGCCTTCTTCGCCCTCGAAGCTCGCCCCCCTTGGTACCTCCCTCGACTTCTTCCCATGCGGCACTACCAACACCTCCTTCGCCTCCCCTTCACCTCCTTCGCCTTCCCAGACCGCGCTGGCGGGAGGGGCAGTCGCACTCGATGGGAATGATGTTGGATGGAGGGCATGATATTGTAGGGTGGGCGGGAGACGGGCGGGAGGGCGGGAGACGGGCACGAAGACAGAGAGGGCGTCGAGCGGACTGTGGGATGGGGCGTCGACACTACGTTGGTGGAAGGGGCGTTGTCGATCGGACGCGCGCGGGCGGAGGGGGGGGGGCCTCAAACGAACGCGCTAGCGGGAGCATCGTCGTCGAACAATCGAGAGGGGGCGTCGACCGGAGCTGGTGCGGTCGTCGCGCGGTCGTCAATTGGACGCTGGTGAGAGAGGGCGTGAACCGGGCGCTGGCGAGACGTGTCGACTGGACACGAGAGACGCGTCGACTGGACGCGAGCGACGTGTTGGCCGGACGCGAGAGACGCGTCGGCCGGACGCGATACACACGTCTACCGGACGCGAGACAACCGTCTATTGGACGCGAGACACCCGTCTATTGGACGCAAGAGGGACATCGACCGGATGCGAGAGACGTGTCGAGTGTCGATGCCCCCTGTTTCTTGTCGCTGCAGCCTATCCTTGTCGATGCCGCCAAGCTCCTATCCGCGAAGACGCCACCGCCTGCTATTTACAAAGACTCCCCCGGCTTCCCATCCACATGGACTTCGCCCCCTTTTCCATCCACGAGTCGAACTACGACTGAGATTTCAGACTCCCCCAGTTTTCTATCCACGTCTGAGACTCCTCCGGGTTTCCATTAACGAAAACGGCGACGGCTTTCCTTTACGACAGATGGGGGTGATGGAATGAAGAGCATGGCACGGGGAATAATAGAGGGAAGGGGGATACGCGAAGGAAGGGGGATACGCGAAGGAAGGGGGATACGCGAGGGAAAGAAGATACGCGAGGGAAGAAGGATAGGCGAGAGGAGGAGGAGGAGGAGGCAGGAGGGGAGGGGAGCGACGCGGAAAGGGGGAGGGCAACACAGAGGAAGGGGGCGAGGGTTACACGAGAGGAAGGGAGGGAGAGGAAGCCTGGGGCGACTGGCGGGGAGGAGGGGGCGAAGGCGGGCGTTTTGACCCAAAGTCGACGGAGGCGGCGGAGGCGGCGGCGTCGACGGCGAAGGCGGTGAGAAGCTGGTTGAGGGCGGCACAGGCAACGTCGACGAGCGGGTTGTTCTCAAGCTGTCTTCTCGCCTGCTGACTAAGACCACCGCTTCCCGGACCGTCGGACCGTCATCAATCCCGGAACGCTCTGCCTCTTTTCGAGCCGTCACCGTCCCCGCGCCTCTTTCTTCGTTCTCGCGTCTCTAGTCTTTGCCCGTGCCGAAAATAGTGTTGTATATACTCCAGAATACGTGACCCGTTGCCCGACAAAGGTTTTGCGCGCCACTTTCCTCAACACGGCGAGATCCGTACTACCATTCCGGAAGTTCAACGGGCTCCCTTTTGGACGTCTTTTTCGGCCTTCGACCTCTCTACTCATCAGCACAGATATACCTCGGTGCTGCAGCTCTTCCGTTCCTGATCAGAGGCGCCAGCGTCATCTTTAAGACTCTGCCGATGCTGTATGGTGAGTGCCGCATCGATGTTCGAGAACAGTGCAGCTCATCACTCGAATGCCTGAAGGTACGAGCCGGCGTGATCAAGGAGGCGCGACTTTTCTCATGGAATCGGCGCGTCATCTCTGCGCAAGGCGGCGCGACAAGGAGGACGCGCCGCCCTACACCGGTCACTCCGACTGACGGTCATCCATCCAAACTCACCCGGACATCAATAGCGGTTCACGCAGTCACCTTCTCGGTCGTACTACTTCATGTCGCCACCTGCTCATGTACGTCCCTTGCGACTCGCCACTTGAATATGCACACTTTCTGTCCGGCAAATTCGCAGCAAGGTACGTCACGCGCACCAGTTCTTTCAAGTACGCATTGCCTTCTGTTTCTACCAGCCACGCCTCGCCCTCCCCTTATACCACTGGCTCCCGCGCATCGCCCTCCCCTTCTACCAACCACGCATGTCGCTCCTCTTCTTTCTACTACCCCTCGCCCTCCGCTTCTACCAAGCACGCATCACGCTCCCCTTCTACCCAGTACGCGTCGCCCTCCGTTTCATCCAGATACACAGCGCCCTTCCTTTCTTCGTTCAATCCACTCGCTGACTATCCGACCGCTCCTCGCAGGATGCAGCTCCCTTGGCGATGACTCTAGGGCGTCGGCTTCGTGCTGACTCTCTAGCGCGTCGACTTCGTGCTGACTCTAGGGCGTCGGCCTCGTGCTGACTCCAGGGCATCAGCTTCGTGCTGACTCTCTAGCGTGTCGGCTTGGTGCTGACTCTCTAGCGCGTCGGCCTCGTGCTGACTCCAGGGCATCAGCTTCGTGCTGACTCTAGGGCGTCGGCTTCGTGCTGACTCTCTAGCGCGTCGGCTTCGTGATGACTCTAGGCGCCAATGGCCTATCGCTGCCGTCATCTTCGAGCTCATCGACGGTAACATTGTCTGCAAGCTACTCGACGGCGAGACCATCTCCTGGCTACTCAGCGGAGACAGCATCTTCGAGTTACGCGGCGGCAACATCATCTTCAAGCCTCCCGGCGGCGATATATTCAGACTCGTCGACGGCGGCGACATCATATTCTCAGGCTACTCAGAGGAGACGTCATCTTCGAGTTACTCGGCGACGACATCATCTTCAGACTCGTCGACGGCGATATCATCTTCGAGCTGCTCGACGGCGGATTTATCTTCCAGCTACTCGACGGCCATATCGTCTTCCAGCTACTCGGCGGCGGATTTATCTTCCAGGTACTCGGCGGCGGATTCATCTTCCGACCACTCGGCTTTCAGGTGCGTCTCGCGCCGGGCGCCCTTCCCGTTCGCCAGGCGCCCTTCCCGTTCGCCAGGCGCCCTTCCCGTTCGCCAGGTGCCCTTCCCGTTCGCCAGGCGCCCTTCCCGTTCCCTCGAACAGTACAGCGACATCCGCCCGGACAATACACCGACATCTGCCCGGCGAGTGCTGCGCCAACCGCCCGGACAGTACAGCGCCAACTGCCGGTTCAGAGCGTCGCGCGCTCAGCAAAGACGGCACCGTACACACACCTGACTGTTCGGGGACGCACTTGACGAACTCGGGGACGCATCTGACGACTCGGGGACGCGCTTGGCGATTCGGGGACGCAACTGACGATTCAGGGACGCATCTGACGAAGTGGGGACGCGGCTGATTGAAATGGAGACGCGGCTGACGATTCGGGGACGCATCTCACGACTCGGGGACGCAGCTGCCGATTCGGGGACGCACACGCTTAGTACGTCGTTCTCCAGCCGGTTTTCAAGAAGAGAAGCGCTGACGTGACCCCCCTGCCTAGACCCCCCTGCCTAGATCATCAGAAGCGCTTCTGCGCTGTGCTGCACTGGAGGACGTCAGAGACCACCGCTTAGGACGTCGGCGACCACCGCTGAGGATGTCTGGACCTACCGCTGAGGACGACGGCTGCCAAGTACGGGCCCGGCAACTGGTGTCGAGGACGGCGGCGACTGGTGTCGAGGACGGCGGCGCTTGCTTGTCGAGGACGGCGGCGCTTGCTTGACGAGGACGTCGGCGACGAGGATGTGGGCGACTGGTGTCGAGGACGGCGGCGCTTGCTTGACGAGGACGCCAGAGACCACCGCTGAGGACGTCGGTGACCACCGCTGAGGACGTCGGCGATTGGTGTCGAGGACTGGGGCGACTGATGTCAAGGACGGCGGCGCTTGCGAGTACGGCGGCGCTTACTTGACGAGTGTGGCGGCGAATAAGGCGGCGACTGATGTCAAGGACGTCGGCAACTGTTACCAAGTACGGCGGCGACTGGGGTCGAGGACGGCGGCGCTTGCTTGACGAGGACGTCGGCGACTGGCAGCGAGGACAGCGGCGCTTGCTTGACGAGGACAGACAGCGGCGACTGCTTGTTGAGGACGCGGCGACTGCTTGTTGAGGACGTTGGCGACTGGTGTCGAGGACGGCGGCGCTTACGGAGGTGTTTCGTTCAGCTGGTGGAGGATCTTCGCTCAGCTGCGATGCAGACGCAGACGACCACCTCGGATCGGGACAGTTCGCTCGGCTCACGAAGGTGCCTTGTTCAGCTCACGAAGGTGCCTTGTTCAGCTCACGCCGGAGGCGCTTACCTCGTTCAGCTACAAAACGGACGCCTCGTTCAGCTGCCGTACGCGTAGCCCGCCTCGAACGGAGACGCGTAGTAGGCGGTTCACCTCGAACTTCTGGGACCTGGACGCTACGTTCAACGCGAACTTTGTGGCCGATCCATTTAAGACCACAGCCTGCGGGCGCCTCGCCCCAACCGAACGAGGACGCGTCGCCTACCTCGAACGGGTACACTTCGTTCAGCACGAATCTCGGGGACGCCTTGTTCAGCCCGAACTGGTACGCTTTATTCAACTCGAATCGTTCAATGCGAACTTAAGCTTAAGGGACGCTTCATTCAGCTCAAACTTCGGGGACTCTTCGTTCAGCTCGAACGGTCACCCTTCGTTCAGTCCAGACGGGGGCGGGTCACACATCTCGAACGGCCCGGGCAGCGCGTCGCCCACCTCGAACGGGGCTGCTTCGTTCAGGTCTGAGGAAACGCTTCGAGTGCGCTATGGATTTCTGCCGTGGTCAAATGCGGATGATACATCCCGCCTTCGATATACAGGGCTCTCCGTAAAGCCGGCGATTGCATCTTCGGAGCACACCTGGTACGATCTGCGAGAGCTGAGTGTCGCCGTCTTGGGACGCCACTGAACGGCCTCAGGCTGATGGACATGGTCCTGACTCCTGAGCCCTTAACGAGGGAGCGATCGTGCATACGAGAGAAGCATAAACACTGCCTAGAGTCAGAGCGGATGTCGCATACATGGTAAATACGAGGGCTCGTCTGCCGATACATGCCTATGCTCAATCATCTTCGTCTGCAGACATTGACGATGATCCTTCGTCGCCGTTCTCGCGGTCGTCTGCGTCGCTGACGCCTTCACCGTTGTCTTCCTAGTCGTTGACCTCGCCGTCCTCGTCGCCGTCATCTTGGTCATCTTCAACGTCTTCGTCGCCTTCCTCCGAATCGTCCTCGTCATCTTCCTCGTCATCTCCCTCGTCATCTCCCTCGTCTTCCTCGTCGTCTCCCTCGTCTTCCTCGTCATCTCCCTCGTCTTCCTCGTCGTCTTTGCCTCATTCGACATCGTGGTCCGATCATCCATCACGCTCGCCATCGCATTCTCGGAAGTCGTTGTCGCTGCCGTAGATCCCGGTGACTACGACCTTTTCCAGCGCTGCCACGCTACACCCGCCTCTCACGCTTGGCGCCCTCCTAGACCGAACGAATCTGCTCAGCGCCGGTTCGCTGAAATTCCTGCAGACAGAGCTGATGTCGAAGTGGACCGATGTGAGCCGCGGTACGAGCGGCGGTCGCTCAGAGTCACCCGTCATGCGGTCAAGGACCTCCGCCGTGAGCGGACCTTGGGAGGGGTCGTACACCACCAGCACGCGTATGCTGCGAATATGACCCCATGTTATCGCCATCCGGTCGAGGTCGGGGAGGAGAGCAAGACATGTAAGGAAAGCACTGGGATCCCCGGTGGCCTCGTGCAGCTCGAGTGCTCGTATGGACGACATCGGAGTCTGTGCGAGAAAGCGGCTGAAGGATACGAATGGATCTCCGAGGTCGTAGACGTAACTAAAGACGATCGATTCGAGTTGGGGTGCATCAATATAGCGCAGCATTGTGTAGTTCTCGCTCTCGAGTATGAGCGTGCGCAGTACGGGCAGCGTGAGGTCCACTCGCGTGAAGACTAGCCTTCTAGGTGGCTCGCTGTCTGAAAGAGAACAGAAGGCCAGGTGGAGGAAGGTCAGGTTCTCGGTACCGCACTGTGCGATGGTGGACAGGAACCACTCTGGGTGGACGTTGATGTCGAGCACGAGGGTCATGCGGGTGAGCGACGGGAACGGAGGAGCCCGCAGGGCTTCCACGTGCGATCTCATGTAAGTACACTCGGCACCCTGCAGAGTCAGGTCGGTCAGCGCAGTCGCATTTGCGAGGAAGTTGAGAATATTCGGGTTGTATTTTCCGGTGTAAATGATGTGCGCCTGGGCAAGCATCGGGAGATTCTGCACTGGGACTGCGGCGAGGCCCTTGCAAGTCGTCGAGAAGAACAATGACTCCACGCGCTGCATATGTGCGCCCACTCGGCCAAGGAAGCGCGACAGGGCGACATTGCGGCGCAGCTGGTCCCTCTCGTGGGTCAGATGCAAGGGTAGAGTAACGGAGTACACGAGCTGGTCCTTCAGCTTGACATTCGTCTCCTTCGAGTCGATGTCGGTCCATAGCTCCGCCGTTCCCTGCGTCACTTCCCGCCATGTCACGCAGACTCGGGCGATTTGGGTGCATATGATCGTTGTAGTTTTGCCGTCCAGCCAGCTGTCGCTAATGACGTGCAGGAAGATCCTGGACAGCAGCTCCATCGGCAGGCGAGAGATGGGAGACTGATCTTCTGCGGATAAGGGATGGCGCTCGCTTTCGATTTGGGTCGCTTCAGAGGATATGTGATCCGTGCTCATCTTCACTCATAAGCGAGGTTCCGACAGTGCAGTGAATGGATAGATACCTTGACTGATTAAGGAAAAACTGCCTTAGAAGTGTTTTTTTTGGGAGATTCAATGATGGGCGAGGACAACTTGACAAGCGTGCCGCGGCCATAAGTATCCCACGAGTTCCCCGATTTTGAAATTTGTACTACTGACGCAAACTTACAGCTTTCGCGAGAGAGTACTAGGCGATATGCATGATCTGGTTTTCTACAGCGATACGCTACACAAATAGACATACTCAAATAACGACGAACGGCATCTGATGATTAGATGAATACCATCGAATGAGTCGAAGAACGCATCGGGGTCATCTCGCCTCTTCTCCGAATTATGGTACTAGCTCTCGCCGAGTGCCGCGCGCGGCTGCGTTGCTACGTAGTGCGGGCGGTCGACAAACGACCGAGAAACGCGACGGGATCTGGGAAGCTGCACGAAGACGAAGGAAGACACCCATCGAGTCGATGTCGAACAGGCGCCGAGCCGACAAGCAACGTCTGCAGCGCATCGTTGACGATATAACGAGCCCGGAGGGTGAGGTTAAGTTGAGTCGCAGCAAAGCAGTCTCGGCATCGGGCTCCAGTCGTACACCGAGCTCCAGTCGTACATCGAGCGCAAAGGGGCTGAAGAATCCACCGACGTCCAGCTCGAGTTGCACAACATCCAGCTCGACGTGTCAAGCGCCGGCGTAGACCTTGAGGCGACAAGTGCTGAGCGCATGCATGCGCGCTCTGAGGCCGGGTGGACCGCGGACGCACGTCGATTTCCATGAGCGAACGCACGTCGACTTCCATGAGCGGACACGCAGCGTTCGCACAAGCGGGCGGACACACGAGTCAAGAGGTAGGCCGAGAAGGCTCGCATTGAGTCTTGACCTCGAGCAGATGAGCTCCGTCCCCGAGCAGGTGAGCACCGCCCCCGAGCAGATGAGCTCCGTCCCCGAGCTGATGAGCACCGATCTCGAGCAGATGAGCACCGCCCCCCGAGCAAATGAGCACCGTCCCCGAGCAGATGAGCTCCGTCCTCGAGTAGCTGAGCTCCGTCCTCGAGTAGCTGAGCATTGATGTCCAGACGCCCTACAGGGGCAGTCGCGCATCAAGCTCGGGTGGACGGGTGTCGACCTCGAGGAGCCGGACGTCGACCTCGAGGAGCCGGACGTCGACCTCGAGAAGCCGGATGTCGACCTCGAGAAGTCGGACGTCGACCTCGAGGAGCCGGACGTCGACCTCGAGAAGCCGGATGTCGACCTCGAGAAGTCGGACGTCGACCTCGAGGAGCCGGATGTCGACCTCGAGGAGCCGGATGTCGACCTCGAGAAGCCGGATGTCGACCTCGAGGAGCCGGATGTCGACCTCGAGAAGCCGGATGTCGACCTCGAGGAGCCGGACGTCGACCTCGAGGAGCCGGATGCCAAGGTGTCGAGCGTGGACGCACGTACTAGACGGAGACGGGCGCGTGGACTCAAACGTACGCGCGGAGGACTCGAACATACGCGCGTGGAGTCGAACACACGCGCGCGGACTCGAACAAATGCGCGTGGAGTCGTGGACTCGAACATACGCGCCTCGACCTCGAGCGAACAGACAGTACGCTCGGGAGAACATACACGTCGGGTCTAAGCGCACGCGTTGGCTGTGGTGAGCGAGACAACGAGCCCATTGGCTTTGGCAAGCGAGACAACGAGCCCGTTGGCTGTGGCGAGCGAGACAGCGAGCCGAGCGCGAACGCGCAAATTCCAGGACACGCGTCGAGCTCGAGCGGGCAGACGGTGACTTTGGAGTGCGCGTGCAGGTCAGGCGGGCACATGTCAATCTTGGAAGGCCTTGGACGGACGCGAACACCCGGGAGGTCGGGTGTAGGCGGACGCTGAGTCTGCGTAGGCGGACGCGGAGTCTGCGTAGGCGGACGCTGAGTCTGCGTAGACGAGCGTCGAGCGTGTCCATCTCCATAAGCGGTCATCCGAGAGGCAGCTCGTGTCATGTTTGGACAAGGGGACGGCGAGCCTGGATGAGCGATCGTTGAGTTCGGGTAGACTCACGCTGAGCTTGAACGACCGAGAATCGAGCTTGAGTAGTCGCGCGTCGAACTAGAGCAGTTGCGCGTCGAGCTCGAGCATCCCGATTTCAAGCTCGTGCATCCCGGCCTCCAGCTCGAGCATCCCGGCCTCCAGCTCGAGCATCCCGGCCTCGAGCTCGTGCATCCCCGCATCGAAACCGAGCAGACGAGGGCCACCTTCGAGCAGCCGCGCATGGACTTCGAGGTGATGCGGATCGATCAAGGCGGGAGCGTCGACGCCGAGCAACCCAACATCGCCCTCGACCATCCCGATATCAACCGCAAGCAGCCCAATGTCGAGGTCGATTAGTCCGTCCCCCATCTCGGGTAGGCGTACGTCGAGCTCGGGCAGCGCAACGTCGAGCCCGGGCAGCGCAACATCGAGCTTTGAATAGACGCGCGTCGCGTGTCGGAAACACGTATGCGGACTTCGGTGGAAGCCTCTGTCTAGCTCGAGTAGCTCAGCGTCGAGCTCGAGTAGCCAGGCGAGACGTCATCTGTCGAATAGTCGTGCGTTGCGTATGGGTGACGCGCGCGTGAGCTCGCGCCAAGCTCAAGGACCAGCGTCAAGCTTTGCGCGAACGCGTGTCGCGCCTGCGGCGAGGCGGGCGCCAGTGAAGCGGACAGACGGCGAGTGATCGCGCGTTGAGCTTGAAGTATACGCCAAGCTTGCAGCGAAGCGCACGCAGCATCATCGAGTGGGAGAGAGCGATTTCGGTCGCAGCAGCAGCGTATTCCCCGTGCCGCGTAACGATCGGGTACTAGATTACTCTAGGTGGGCGCATCAAGCTGTGGCAAGCATACTGAGCTCAAGACTCAGCCCACGCATGTTGGGGGCTCGTAAGCACGACTCGTGAGTGACTGAGGACACATCGGACCAGGCCATAAGCACGTCCACCTCGTACAGGCTTGAAGGTCGCGCGGAGGCGAGGGTGGGCATCTTGACGGGCTCAGAGTCGACGGAAGCAGCAAAATCGGCGGCGTCGACGGCAAAGGCGGCGAGAAGTGGCCGAGGGCGGCACAGGCAACGACGACGAGCGCGTTGTTCTCAAGCGCTAAACACACACGATTGTCTTCTCGCTTGCTGACTAAGCGCACGGCACCCGGCCCGGCTCACCGGACCCGCGGATTCCCCTCTTTCCGAACAGTCACCGTCCCCGCCTCTCTTTCTTTGCTCTCGCGTCTCTAGCCTTTGACTGTATCGGATAGATTTTCGTCTTATTTCTGAATGTATGGACATGCTGTCCCGAAAGCTACGCCGCGCTTCTTCCCTCAAGGCGACGAGATCCCTAAGTTTTTCAGTCACGGCAGAAGTTCAGCGGGGCCCCTTCTGAACCTCGTCTTCGGCTGCTGACATCTCAGCTGATCTGTCACAGACTATACTTGATGCTTAGCATCTTTCGTTTCTTGTCCGAGGCGTCGACAACCGCTTGAGATTCATACCGAAATCGTGAGTGCTGCGTCGACAGTCGAGGACAGTAGAGCTCATCACCCGTACAGCTGAAGATACAAGTTGGCATCCACGGCGCGACATCTCTGCTTGAAGATGGTGCGAAATCTCTGCGCAAGACGGCACGATCTCTCTGCGCAAGGAGGACGCGCTGCCCTACGTACTCAAAGCGACCCTCTTCGACTGACGCGCATTCATTCAAAATCGCCCGGGCATCAATAGCGGTTCACGGCGTCACCTCCCAGGTCGTCCTACATCATGTCGCCAGTGGCCACCTGCTCATGTACGTCTCTTGTGACTCTCAACTTCAAGTTGCACACTTTCTGTCCGGCAAATTCGCAGCAAGGTACGTGACGCGCTCCAGTCGCTTTCAAGTACGCATTGCCTTCCGCTTCTTCCAGTCACGCCTCGCCCTCCGTGTCTACCCGGTACGCATCGCCCTCCGCTTCCACGCAGTACGCATCGCCCTCCCTTCCACGCAGTACGCATTGTCCTCTCCTTCTTCCCACTACTCATCGTCCTCCCCTTCTTCCAAGCACCCACTGCCCTCCCTTTCTACAAAGTACGCCTCGCCCTCTCCTTCCTCCAACCACGTATCTCCCTCCACAATAGGCCTCCTACACATTTCCCTCCGCTTCAGGCCTCCTACGCAACTTCCGCCGCTTCAGGCCTCCTACGCAACTTCCTCCGCTCTAGTCCTCCTCCGCATTTCCCTCCATGTCTTCGTTCGCTCCCATCGCTGACTATCCGGGAGCTAGCTGATTCGGAAGCGCTTCTCCGCCGGGCTGCGCTTGCTTTCTGCGCTGTGCTGCGCTTGCTTTCTGCGCTGTGCTGTACTTGCTTTCTTCTCTGTTCTGTCCAGGACGTCGGGCGCTTCGCTCAAAGCGAACTTTGGAGACGGCACAACCCGAACGTTGGGGACGCGAACATCGGGCTCACGTCGTTCAAATGAACTTTGGGGACGCTTCGTTCAACCTGGCTCTTGTCTTTCATATCCCGTCGTCTCAGCTGCTCTCACCAACATCTACCGCTCCTTCTCTCGGACAACCACACGACTCAGCGCCAGCACGGACGCGCCTTCCAAGTTTATACACCAATGAGGCCTAGTAGTGACGACGCTTAACATGACAGTCTCGCCGACGCTGGTCAGTACTAATCTCGACGAGGGAACATTCCTGAGCAACAGTGAGTTGCCCTCGACATCATCGCGCGCCGCGGTCAATTCTGATCATCCCCAAAACTTCTCCGGTTTCTGCAAGTCGCGCTGCGCAGCCTGCGCTTTCGTTTAGGGGTGGGCTGTTTGCGCCTGCCTGTGGTCTCCCCGGGGGCTGTAATGTATCAGCAACGATGCCGCTTTTGGTACGTTCTCTTTTACGTCGCGTGCCGTCCTTCGAACTTCAACACTCAAAGGTATATTCGGCCTTCTAGTACAGATACTAGGCTTTCGACAGGCTAGGCGCCGGCGGCACGCTTATGGAAGAACGATGCTTGCCGCTCAGCAATACCTTCGCTTCTTCCAACTTCAAGAGTCAAGACTGCGGAGACTGCCACGACCATCCCCGATACGGCTGCCGCGGGAACGCAATCAGGCCACGTCGGGCGCGCGTCGAGCACGTCAGTGAAGACATCGTCAGATGTTCCGGCAGTGGGTACGTGGACGATCGTTGTACCATGTACATGTGAGGTAAGTACGAGTCGCCCTCTGCCGATATATCATTCAATCATTGTCGTCTCCAGCCTACATTGACAGTGTTCCTTCGTCATCGGCGTCGTCCTGATCGTCCTTCTCGCCGTCACATTCATCCTTCTTTTCTTGCCCTCGTCGCTGGCTTCGTCGCTATCCCCATCCTCACCGACATCCCCCTCATCGTCTTCATCTTTGTCATCTTCATCGTCCTCGTTATATCCATCGTCCTCGCTGCCGTCTTCGCCTTATTCGACGCTGTGGACCGCTCCATCACGGTCGCCGTCGCAGTCAAAGTCGTTGTCGCTGTCGTAGATCCCGGCGACTCTGACCTCTTCCAGCGCTGCCACGCTACACCCGCCTCTCACGCTCGGCGCCCTCCTGGACCGGATGAATCTGCGCAGCGCCTGTTCGCTGAAAGTCCTGGGGTTGCGGTCGTCGATGTTAAAGTCGACCGACGTGAGCCGCGGTACGAGCGGCGTCCGCTCAGTGGCACCCGTCATACGATCAAAGAGCTCGTCCGTCAGCAACCCTTTGTGATGAAACATCATGGGCGCGCCGCCCCCATCTCTCCACGTTACCGCCATCCGGTTGAGGTCGGGAAGGAGAGCAAGACACGCGAACAAAGCGCTCGGGTCCGAAATGCTGATATCGCGCAGATCGAGTGTTCGCACCGAAGGCGTTGGTGCGTACTGCAGCAAGCGGCGGAAGAACACGAAGGGATCTCCGGTCCTTTGGTACTCGTTGACGGCGGTGAGGACGATGGACTCGAGTTGCGGTGCACGCATGTAAGCGAGCATCTGATGGTTCTGGTTCTCGAGCTTGAGGGTGCGCAGCTGGGGCAGCACGAGAATTCCTGGCGTGAACCCTAGCACTAAGGGCTGGTCTTCGTGGGAGTGAGGAGCGAAGGTTACATTGAGGAAGGTGAGGTGTGCGCCGCACTGCGCAACGGTGCTTAAGTACCACTCTGGGCGGACATCCCTGTCGACGCTGAGTGTTAGGCGAGTAAGCGATGGCAGTGAAGGAGGTCGAACGGCCTGTGTGTGCGATGTCATGGTGTATCTGACCTGCACGGACAGTTCGTTCAGCGCGGTCGCGTTCGCAAGGAAGTCGAGGGCACCCGGGCGGTATTCGCGAGACAGATCGATGCGCGCGCAGGCAAGCGCGGGCATATTTTGCACTGGGATTGCGGCAAGGGATGCACAACTCGACCAGAAATCGAATGACTGCACACGCCGCATATGCGCGCCTACGCCGTCAACGAAGCGTGGCAAGGTGACATGGGGAGGCGAGACATAATCCCAATGGGTTAAATGCAGAGGCAGAGCGGCAGAGTACCTGAGCTGATCATCCAGCCTGACCTTGGTCTGCCTCGAGCTGATGAAGGTCCACAGTTGCGCCGTCCCATGCGCTGCTGCGCGCCACGCCACGCAGACCAGGGCGACTGTTGTGGCTACGAGTGCTGGTATTTCAAAATCTAATTTTTCGCTGACGAAGTGAAGGAATATCTCGGACAGCAGCTCCATCGGCAGGCGCGAGACGGGGGACTGATCTTCTGCGGATAAGTGATGTCCCTCGCTTTCGATCTGGGTCGCCTTAGGGGATAAGTGATCCGTGCTCGTCTTTGTGGACGGGTCCTGTGGGGCGTCCGACACGAGTCCATATCGAGGCATCGCGATTTTGTTGTGCAAGAGAGCCAGTTCACGTAGGGCAATATAAATCCAGCATGCAAGCTGGGATTTTAATGAGAGAGGCTCTGACAGCGCAGCGAGACCAATAAGGACCTTGGATGACCAAGAAATACCTGATTTTTGCGATGATGGGCGAAGACAAGCCGCAGCGCGCTTGCCGCATGGCCCCCACGTGCTGACCTCGTTGAAATCACACTTGAGCTGCCTGGACGCGGTTGGACGACTTGCCATAAACGCACATGTGGCACGCATGATATGAGCAGTACGGTAAAAGATCAGGGACAGATAATAAGGGACTGCATCAACTAAAGGGAGGAATGCGACACGATCTTCTTTTCGTCTCTCTCAAATTAATGCTCGCCGCCACGCCCTTCCGACCCCGAAAAGCCATCCATCGATTTCCATTCGCCCATGTCAAGCTCGGATAGCTCAATGTCGACCTCGAGCACATGAGCGCCGATATCGAGCAATCTACCATGGACGTAGAACAGCCCGGTGTCAACCTCGAAAAGCCTGGTGTCGACCTCGAAAAGCGTGATGGAGTCGACCTCAGGAAGCCCAGCGTCGAGCTCGTCCTGAGTCGCTCAAGTAGCTCGCATCCAGCTCAATTTTGTGACCAGTGTCAGACTCGAAGAGCACAATGATACCATGCTCGAAGGGCCCACCGTGAATTTCGAGTCGCCCACCGCGGTCCTCGAGTCAGCCATCGGGACGTCGATTTCGAGTCGCCCATCGGGATGTTAACTTCGGGAAGCCCGGCAGTCAAGCGTCACCCTCGGAGTAGCCCACTCGATCAGCTCGGCGTCATCTTTGAGTAGCCCAACGGTGTCAAGCTACGAGGAGCCTACGAGCGCCAATTGTGATCAGTCGCGCGTCGACAATGAGCAGTCGCAGGTCAACTTGAGTAGTCACACGACTTGAGCAGTCGCGGGTCAAGCATCGCCTAGCCCAGCATCACCACAAGTAGTCCACCGTCGACCTCCGAGACGAGTAGCTGAACGTCGAGCGGAGTCGGCCTCGAGCAGTCGCACGCCGACAAGTTCGAGTACCGCGGCGTTGAGATCGGCTAGCCCCCAACATCCAGCTCGAGTCAGCTACGAATACGCGCGTCGCGTTCGAGAAACGCGCGCATCGAGCTATCAGGTGGACGTGTGTCGACCTCGAGCAACCTCGAGTAAGGCGCGTGCCGACCTCCAGCAGACCTGAAGGCGCGTGTCGATTTCGAGTAGCCAATGTCGACGACAAATAGGCGCGCATCGACCGTGAGCAGCTCAACATAAAGCTCGAGCAGTCGAGCTTCGACGAGCAGTCATGTTGAACACGGACTCCGAGCGAACGTCGTGGCGGTGCGTGTCGAGCTTGGTAGACGGACTCCGACGGCCTCAAACCAGAGGGCTCCGAACCTCAGCATGCGCATCGAGTCGGGGTGACGCAGGTCTATATAGGTAGGCGGATGTCGACTCGAGCAGACGGTGGTCGCGCACATCGAGCGTGAGAAGCGCGCGCGCCGAGCGCGAACACGCTGGGTGTGGATATCTAGGTAGCGCGTAGAACAGACGCGCCCCGCCTCCCAATATATCAGCTGCAATGAACAGGTCAGCGAGCAAGTCCCCAACGATCGTCGCAGCACGCACCCTGAATCCTTCTCTGTGTCCTCTCTCCTTCCCACGTATCGAGTGCGACGCTTGCATTCACTACAATGCTTCGGCGACAACATCCTTGAATATAAATGTAGAAGTGTATACCTAGATCAAAGTAACGGCGGTGCATCCTCCTAATTACCGTCGTCCAATCTCGCGTCCAGGTCTGACGCTGCGTTGAAGTCCGGAACCATGAGCGTACCGACACAGACGCAATTCCTCCTCGAGAACGCCATCGCGCCTAGCGCTGGGCAGCCTCCACGCCTTCTCGCGCACTGCCACGTTGTGATGCTCTCTGGACGATGCCTAAACGCATTTTTAGTATATTGCGCGGAGGCCTAAGAGAGAAGTAGAATAGACGCACGTATTACGCAGGTGATTAGACATTAACCAGCTGCGAAGCTCTGCCTGGCAGAGTCTGCAAACCTGCGGGTCGCCCGAATAGACGCCGAGTCCGACCTTCCTGAAGTCCCACCGGCAGCGCGCGGAAAGCACGGATAGCTTCTTGATGTTCTTCTGCAATATCTCGTTCATCTAGCAGGGTCAACAAACGTGCCTTGCGGGCAGCGAGTAATAAAGGCGTACCACATACGGCCAACGCATGACCGCGGCACGCTGACTTTCCGACGAGTCGGGATACGAGATGAACCACGGGTCGTGAAGCTCCATCTCTGCTCTCGTCGTCGTATCTGGGTCGTGTCCCGCCAGCGACACGAGCGCGCTCGCCACCTTGAGAACATATCGGGAAGCCGTCAGCCGCGAGGGTACCCATGGCCAGTACTTAGTCCGGAAGGATAAGCTGTCGGACGCGGCCCGAGTCACGACGGACGCGTCCGCCAGGACATCCGGGTACATCTTGACGTACACCTTCGCATCCGCGTGGTAGGAAGCGCGAAGAAGGAAGTGCGTCGATGCGAGGGATAGATCGGCAATCGTGGCCGGCCGACGCAAATCCCTAGATACCACGTTGACGAGGGCCGCGTCAGCGTTTTGGCGCCATTGAACGAACCAGGACTGCGGGATTTTGTCGATGAGACGACGAAAGGTGCCCCAGGTCATGGACTGGTCGACTGGCGTATTCTCGATGGCGGTGCGGATGCGGTCGACTGTCAGGAGGTCGCCGACGACGGGAAAGACCGAACCAAGGGGCTTGAGAGCCAGAAAGTCGTCGTACACCTTGGCCAGCAAGTCGCGGCGGGCTTGGAGCGTGGCTTCTTTCTCCCTCGCAAGGCGTTTCGTCCGCGACGCCTGCACGAGAGTGATAACGTCTTGCTCGATGATCTTCCATCCTTGACAGAATGATCAATCAAGGGTGTCAACAAACCGACATGTCACACGTACCTCTATGCGTCAGCCGTTGCGGCGTCTTTAGCAACCAGTCTCCGTTCAAATCATCACGGGATTTCTTGAACTCAAGCTCATCCCCCAGACCAATCTCGCGCAGCCTCTCATATATACTGATCGCATGAGCAGGCGAATATCCGACGATACATAGAAAAACTCACAATTCTCGGCGGATCTGACGAATTTCATCCTTCTCAGCCTGGCGCCGCTTGAGCTCGTTACGATGAGTCCAGTCCTGCAGGCGATCGCCGTGCTGACGAATCCGAAGATCAGCCAGAGAGCATACTCCGAGACACGATGGCGCACCTTACTTATCCTTTGGTATATCCATAGCTGGTCCTTCAGCCAAACTGAGATTTGCGCCTTGTCGTTGTGAATACGATTATATTCCGCGCAGAAAACTTCGACCTGCGCCCTTGGATACAGATTCCCATCATAGGCCTCGACTGACAAAGCACAGCGCTTAGCGACGGGTCCTACGAACAATCTTTATGACTTACCAGCAGAGTGGACACGATCCCTGATGAACGACCGGACCAGAATTTCATCCTCGTCGTTATGTACGTCGGTGATCCGAATGAATCTAGTGTTACCGGTAATGAGCGCGCGCCTGTATTGCGAAGACACCGAACTCACTCGGTCTTCATGCAGCGTTTGCAAAATCGAAGGCGGGCCTTCCACGAGATGTGGGGAGCGTTGGGGGATAGGCAGTACTGAATTCGGTTCAGTTGACGCCGCAAGGCAATGATTAACGGTTGTAAGTACAGACGTACCATGCATGACTTGTCGAACAACAGCTGCGCGTACTGTGGCTCGTTGAGATCCGTCGGAGGCTCTGGAATGTCCTTGGCATTTCTGAAACTGGCCTTCCAGATCCAGCGTGCATTCTTTCTCAGGAGCGCGCCGCGTAGCGTCTTGTTCGTACGCGAAACGGCGAGGAGCTGGGCAGGGTGAAGGTAGCAGAAGATCTAGATAGAAGACTATCAAAGAGGTGTCCATGCATGCCACAGTGCCACTCGTCAAAACTCACCTCGTACATCACATCCAAGGGGAACTCCGAGAGAGCGGCTAGCTTGCCACCCATCACCGCGCCCTTCTTGGATCGACCGCCCTTAGCACGCGTCGGCGCTCTGTGAAGGCTGTTCGCAGACGGCTTAGAGCCGTCGTGGTTAGGGCTCGCGTCTTCAGGAGTTGGATGGCTAGCCATTGGTACATGGACGATGAAGACAAGGAAGGAACAATCGCGAACACGAGTCAAATCGCAATCACGTGCCATGATTGCAGTCACGTTGTGTCGGCTTTCTGGATCTGAGAGCATTAGACAAAAAAACGCTCGTGGTCACTAGAGTACAACACATATTGATGCTTTGGAATACAGCGGACTATCGCGGGCTCAAGAGTTAATGAACGAGATACAGGTTTCATCATTCACGGGCCCACGGCCGCCTCGTCCATATTGACCTCGTTCTAATCCTTCCGATGGATCAGAGTCCGCGCCTCCCAGGCGCCTCCCACTGACTCCCGCGCGCGAAGACAGGATATCAGCTTCGTCACCTTTGTAAGACAATGGAGTCAACTGA
The DNA here is from genome assembly GCA_007026445.1 of Schizophyllum amplum. NCBI lineage: Eukaryota > Fungi > Basidiomycota > Agaricomycetes > Agaricales > Schizophyllaceae > Schizophyllum > Schizophyllum amplum. Next base: position 65,434 of record VDMD01000090.1, on the reverse strand, counting down.
CAAGACCCCAATACCCAGACAGCCCCTCGCTGGACTCCAACGCATTGCATACCTACGCATCAAAACTACGACGATGAGCTGCTGTCCAACGCGCGTGAAAGTCGAGAAACACATCGAGATCGAGGTGTTTGGTGTCGAGCGCGGACACGTACGCGTTAAGCTCGTGTTGGCGGATGCTGAGGCGACGCGCGTCAAGCGCGGTCAGGCGCACGAGATGCTCGAGCAGCCGCGCGTTGAGCTCGGTAGACTGACGTCGACCTGATGTCACGATGGACGTCAAGCTCGAGATAACGGACGCCAAGCTCGAGCAGTCGCAGGTCAAGCTCCGTCGACTTCTGGATGGCAAATCTATGGCAAATGCTAAGGTCCACGCGCTCTGAATGCGAGCGCGTATCGACCAAAAGACACGCTATGAACGTAGATATGCACGCGTAAGAAGCGGCCACGCACGCGTGAATATGCAGACGCATGCCGAGCTTCGACGTCAAAGAGTGGAAGTTGAGGTGACAATTGCCGATTGCGGACACGCGTGAGTTTCGAGGAGGCAGATACCGAGGTTGGCGCGGACTGAGCGCGAATGCGAGCCGCCTATTAAGGAGACGTGAGTCGTCCAAACCTGAATGGGCTCGTCGACGTCGAGCGTTCACGGCCACGCTTCGGCGACATCATCCTGAAATATGAATGTAGTAGTGTACACCTCTGTCAAAGTACCGGTGTTGCGCCCTCTTCGCTTTCCTCGTCCGGCGCCGTGCCCATGTCCGACACTGAGTCGAAGTCCGGAAATGTGTACGTACCGACGCAGACAAAATTCTCCCTCGAGAACGGGATCACGCCTAGCGCCGGGCAGAATGGGATCGCGCCTAGCGCCGGGAAGCCGCCATACCTCGTCGCGCAATGCCGCATGGTGATGGTCTCCACGCCATGCCTAGAAGACACATCAGTATGGCACGAATCAGGAGAAGTGGACGACAGACATACGTGGTGCGCAAATGGTCGTACATGGGCTGGCCGCAAAGCACAGTCGCACAGTGTCTGCACTGAACTAGGGAGCTGCCTATTTCCTTCACGCCGAGGGCGAGGTTCGCGAATTCCCACCGGCAATGCGCGGCATCCTCCTCAGAAAGCACGGACAACTTCTTGATGTAGTCCTTCTTTAATAACTCGTTCATCTGGCCCGAGTCAACGATGCGCCTCGCATGCATCAAACGCTACAAACGTACCACATCTGGCCAGCGTATGGCCTCGCTCCTCTGACCGTCTGACGAATCGGACTGCGACAGGAACCACGGGTCGTGCAACTCCATCTCCTCTCTCGTCGTCGTATCCGGGTCGAGCCCCGTCAGCGCCACGAGCGCGCGAGCCAGTTCAAAATGGAATCGAGTAGTCATCAGTTGCGCAGGCGACCATGGCCGAAACCCGGTCCGCTGCAGTGCTTCCCACGACGACGTGTCGCCGCGAGCCACCACGTCCTCATCTTCTAGAATATCCGGGTACGCCTTGGCAGACACGTCCGAGCAGGCGTTGCTAGAGGACACATGGAAGAAGTGAGTTGAGGCCAGGGATAGGTCCGCCGAGGTCGCTGGATGATGAAGGCCTTTCGATACGACGTTAACGAGAGCCGCATCGGCCTTCTCGCGCCATTCAACGAACCAGGACTGCGGGATATCGTCGATGAGCGCGCGCATGGTGCTGCAGGACATGAATTGGTCGACTGGAGTGTCCTCAATGGCGACGCGTATGTGGTCGACCGTAACAATGTCACCGACGACGGGGAAGACTGGATCAAGAGGCTTGGCAGACAGATATTCGTCGTACACATCGGCGAGCTTGTAGTAGCGCGCGTGGAGCGTAGCTGCTCTTTCCCTCGCAAGGCGTCCCTCTCGCAGCGCCTGCACGTAAGCGACGAGTTCTTGCTCGATTGTCTTCCATGCTTCGAAAATTCAGTAACCGAAAGAACACAAGAAACACATCGGACATACGTCCATGAGTCAGGCGCTGCGGAATTCTAAGCAACGGGTTGTCATCTAGAAAGTACCGAGATTCCTCATACTCGAGCTCCTCCCCCCAACCGAGCTCACGCAGCCTTTCGTATACACTGGTCGCGTGAGCATGCGGGCCCGTAAATACCACACTAAACTCACAATTCTCTGCGTATCCTGATCTCAGCCCGGCGCCACTTCTGCGCGTGATATATACCCGATTTCTGCAAGCGCCCGCCATGCTTGAAAAGCTAAGCGTCAACCAGAGAGCACACATCGTGACGCGTTGGTATGGCAACTATACTGTGCAATAAATCAGCCGGGACATTGTCGTTGAAGGCGGAACACTTACAAAAGCCCCTGAAAGGGACATTCAAGGCCAGAAGACGCTTGAACGGGCGCTTCACATGAATGAAGCCTCCAGCGGTCGATCTCATCGAGACATTTGTGGATGACAGATGTCGACAGCTCGAAGCGTAAGCAGAACGGTACGCTGCATTGGGCGTCTCCGTCCGGTGCATAATAAAGCAGCGCAGTACAGTGCTATTGTACACTTGTATGGTTACCTTCGTGAGAATTCCACTCGCGGTGGACAGATTCGCTGGACGCGTTGAGCGAGCCGCTCTCACGAGTGACTCCGAGTGAGCCACAGTGGTACATTTGTTTCAATGGGCACCTCAAAGAGCGACTTCATGAGTCTTTCGAGGGGTGTATCATACAAAAGTTTCCTGAAGAGGTTCGGTCCCAAAACAACATGAACGCCGAATGCGGCCGGCGATTGCCGAATGGACGGCTCGAAGCAGTCTCCTACCCACCCGGCACGGCAGGTAGGGTCTTATACTGAGGGAGAGGGCGACAAGAACAAGAGCGACATACCTAAATAGAACTAGTACAAGAAGCCTGTCACTTATATGATCCGCCCCAATTCACCCTTACCTGATCATATAAGTGACAGGCTTCTTGTACTAGTTCTATTTAGGTATGTCGCTCTTGTTCTTGTCGCCCTCTCCCTCAGTATAAGACCCTACCTGCCGTGCCGGGTGGGTAGGAGACTGGGCTCGAAGTTGCCCGAGCGCTCATCTATCTCCTTGATCTCATGATCCACCTCCCCCAATATCCTCGACAGCTGAGTCTTCACTAGAATATTCATGTGTATACTCTATACTCCAAGCTATTGATCTTACGCCTACCGTCTGTCTGTAATCACTAAGTAGAAGTGCTGTTGGCCCTCCTTCCGATACTATACATCAAACCCCTTCCCATGCTATTGAATGCAAGTCAAGACTTGCAGGTCTCGATGGTGCATATCCCTACGAGCTCACCTTACATGCAATGTCCCCATAGAGTGTCCCTTCGCAATGTCCCGCTCGCAAATGGGGCAGTGTCCGACGAAGGAGCCTCTTCAACCGAATGTACAATTGCAATGTACAGACAAGCGTCCCATCATGATTTATTGCACAGTATAGTAGCCATACGTTGGCGCACCTCCCGCGTCCTTTGGTATATGCTTAACTGGTCCGTCAGCCAAGCGGAGGCCTGCGCTTCGTCGTTCCGAACACGATTGTATCCCGCGCAAAAATTGTCGACCTGCGCCCTTGAATATAGCTCACCAACAGAATGGATGCGATCCCTGATGAACGACCGAATCAGAATTGCATCCTCTTCATCGTGTACGTCTGTGATCCGGATGAACCTAGTTTCACCAGAAATGAGCGCGCGCCTTGATTGCAAAGACACCAGCTTACTCGGTCTTCATGCAGCCTTTGCAAAATCGAAGGCGCGCCCTCCAAGAGATGAGGGGGGCGTTGGGAGACAAGCAAAACTAAAGTCGGGTCAGTCGATGCCGCGATGCGATGACCAACGATTGCAGATACGAACGTACCATGCATGAATTGTCACACAACAGCCGTGCGTACTGCGGCTCGTTGAGATCCGTTGGGGGCTCTGGCATGTTCTTGTAGTTCCTGAAACTGGTCTGCCAGATCCACCGTGCGCTCTTCCGTAAGAGCACGCCGCGCAGCGTCTTGTTCGTCCGTGAAATGGCGAGGAGTTCGGCAGGATGGAGGTAGCAGAAGATCTAGGTCAAAGATCATCAGAGGCGCGTTCGTAAGTGCTCGTTTTCTCGTCAAAACGCACCTCGTACATCATGTCCAAGGGGAATTCCGAGAGAGCAGCCAGCTTGCCACCCGGCGTTGCGCCCTGCTTGAGCGGTTTGTGAGCGGTTCGACCGCCGTAAAGACCCATGCTCACGTCTTCAGAATGTGTATGGTCAGCCATCGGTGCATGGACGACAAGGACAAGGATTATGTAAAGAGCCACGAGCGTGACGATCACGAGTTAGATCACGATCACGTGGTATGATCAGGCGCGTCGTAACACTGTAACGCAAGGTTCACAAGGGTTCACAATCCACCGCCCTCATAGCATTGACTTTCCTCAGCATTATACGAGAAAACAATGTACGACATTGAGTAACTACTAGAGGGGGAATACCTCCTTCGCCCTCCTCTCGTCATTTCCCTCGTTCTCCAATGCTCCGAGTCCTTTCGCCCCGACGCCTTCGTCTCCCTCTTCGCCCCTCGCCGTTACCTTCATCATCATCTTCTCAGTCGTTGTCCTCGCTCAATCCTCGCCGCTGTCCTCCTCGTCGTCGCCTTCTTTGCCGTCTTGCTGGTCGTTCTCGTCGTCCTCGTCGCCGTCACGTTACTCGTCCTCGTCATCCTCATCATCCTCGTCGTCTTCCGAATCGTTTCCAGCGTCTCACGAGTCGTCTGATTCATGACAATCCCCGCCGTCGTAAATCCTGTTAACTTTGCCTTTTTCCAGCGCCAGCTTTCTACACCCGCCTCGCACGCTCGACACCCTTCTAGATCGGACGAATCTGCGTAGCGCTGGTTCGCTGAAATACCTGTAACTGTACCATACGTTGAAGTCGATCGACGTGATCCGCGGCACGAGCAGCGTTCGCTCAGCGACAGCCGTCATGCGATCGAGGACCTCATCCGTCAGCGGCCCTGTGCAGCGCGCGTACATCATCGTCATGGACATGGCTTGGTACCAGCCCCATGTCACGGCCATCCGGTCGAGGTCGGGGAGGAGAGCAAGACACACGAGAAAGGCGCTGCCAGAATCCGTGACGCTGATCTCGTGCAGCTCGAGTGTTCGCACGGAGGGCCTCGGAGTGTGCGCGAGGAAGCGGCTGAAGGAGACGAGCGGATCTACATCCTCGCAAATGTTCTTTATCAGAAGAAATGTCGCATTGAATACTACGGCCTGCCGCACCCCCTTCGCCGAGTCACGCGCCAGCGTCTCCGCCTCGCTCTCTTCTAGTATCCGCTCTCATTGTTTCCGCGTCTCGTCCACGTCACTGCCTCTCGCCTCTCTCTCACCTTCGGATCGTGCAGCGCCTGCCGTATTGTGCTTGCGCCTCGGGGCACGAGCGAATAGATACGCCGATGTCGACTCACTCTTCGTCTCGCTCTCAGAATCATCCTTCATTGCGTATCCACCTTATTTACACTCTCCTCCTCGCAATCACTCCTCCAATCGCCTCCAGGACCCACCCACCCGTCCCCCACCGGCATATATCCGTCCAACATGAGGCTCAAAGGTACATCAAGTACCTTAACGCCGTACGGCTTCGCGGTATGGCGCAAAGCGGGTACGAACGCGGTCACGATGTAGCGGACCTCACTGTGCTCATGAGGATCATTCGACGATGTACGCACGCTGTTCATTAGCTCCTCAAATGTGCCATGGAATTCCTCGCCGTGGGTCCCCCGAAGTTGTCGCGGCATCACGCGCAATGAGGGCTGCGGGGGCATCTGCCTCAGGTCGATGCCGAGGCAGTAGTTGCAGAGCTGCCATCCTTCCGACCTGGGGATCTCGACCAGTTCGAGCTTCGCGAAATTCATGCGGACGAGGAATCGAGCGTAAAGGATGTGAAATCGCACGTCGAGTGGGGAGATCTCGCTCGAGGGAAGATATCTGAGAGCTGATGAAAAGTCTTTGTTAGAGGAGGAGGGAAAAAAGGGGGGGTGACGCGAGGAGAAAGTACCTTCGACCATAGTCATGCGGATGGATTGACATCGAGGGCGGTGCGACGACCAGTCGTGCAGTTGACATTCTGATGAGCAGTAGCATGTCGTCACACACGCACATCGGCGTAGCCCGTAGCGGTCTTGTGCGCTTCTGCGAGGACACTGGAAAAGTCAAGCATCAATGATGGTCCTCCACACACAATACACGGAGCTCCTACCTTACTACAAGCGCACACCTTCGGATATAATGAGCGCATGACCTCCGTGCGCTCACGCATGCTCGTCTCCACCGCCGGACCGCCAAACGGCACGACCTGGCCACCAGGGCCAAGAACGCGCAGCACCTGGACGTGCATGGCCTGATCCGCGATATAATTAAGCATCGAGTTCGTCGTGTCCGACGGCCTCTTGTTGTGGACCGCACTGATGAGCTCAAGCACACCGTCTCGCAGAGCCCAGACGAGCAACCGCCGGTCGCCCGCGCATTTCCACATACCCCAGAGTACCATACACGCTGCCTCCTCCGCCTCGAGCGCGTCCACCGGCCGGTCGAGCAGGCCGCGAAGCACGCGGACGAGCGCCCGGACGACATCCCGCCGCTGCGAGGACGCGGGGATGAACAAGTTCGATACCATCGCCAGCAGGGAGAGCTGGCTCATCGCCACGCGAACGAGCATCAACTCCGAATCCATGCTTATCATTACGTATGGCTCGATGGGCGTAACAAAGAGTTCGACAAGGTGAACGAAGCGGCGATAGAAGCGGCGTGGGTGATGGCCCACGACCGAGAGCGCCATGTCCCGCGCGATCATGTCCACGTCTTCGGGGACTAGCGGTCCGTCGCCATGTACCTTGGATAGGATGTCGTGGCGCAGGAGCGCGCGCTCGACGGTCAGGAAGAGCATATGAAGGTATTTAGCATGTACCAGCGCAAGCGGGAGCTCACAGTACACGTCGACATGGAGCCATAGATCGAACAGCGCACGATAAATCTGCGGTGTCTGGTCGAGCAGGTCGACGAGCGCGGACTTGAGAGTGAACAGGCCATACAAGGCGCTGGCGAGCACGGATACTGGAACGTGCGCCATTCGTTCCGTTCCAAAGTGGTGCACTGGGTGGAGGAATTCGATCCAGAGGACTATGTTGTGCCATAGACGGCGCACGTGGGGAACGAGGAGCCGCCGGAGGGGTGCGGCTTGGTCTATCTGGAAACGGAGGACGCTGGCTATGGCTTCGAGGTCGCGGATGGCGTTGGTCACCTCGGGTGTGCGGAGACGCCAGTCTTCCGATGTGAATGGGTCGACGTCAAGGCCCTGGAATCGAAGCTGTGGGCGACGCACCAAGCGCTCGATGCGCTGTGCGATGCTTGCGACCATTTGTAGGGGAGTCGTTTCATCAAAGCCCTCCGACAACTCGATGATGCGCGCCGCAATATCTGAAGATAAGTGGGACATGAGAGACTGAGCCTGCGGCGAGTGGCGTGTTAGGTCGTTGATGAGGGTCGGAGGAACAAGAATCGAACTCGCTCGTTTCAACGTGGCGTGACCTTTGTCATGTGAGGTCCAAACATCAGTCACGTGGCGGCATGTGTTGACCACGTTCATGTTTGTTAGCCGAATTTGGCTTGCTTTCTCTTCCCGACCACCATCGTCCACCGCGCCACTCATTTCGTGTCTTCATGTCGAGACCCCCCGAAGACACCATAGCCTCTCTCATCGCGTTGACGCAAGACTTCGATGATGATTCTTCACCCGACGACCTCGAGAGCGCCACAGTACTCCGCATAAGATCCTTGCTTCGACAGCGACAATTCCATTTCGCAGACCTCGAATGCGACCCATTCATCATGGACAGCACTCACTGGAGTCTCCGAACACATGTCGTACTCAACGCCGTACGCAGCCTCGAAGCAATAGCCAACATCCTCTGCATCCAACACCCCCAACTCACGCCACTCATCGAACCCCACGTGCGCAAACTATGGCCCCACATCGTATCCTGGATCGACTACCTCCACCCCAAACACCATCTCGGCACCGAGAGAATGCCACACGCCCCCGTCCCCCTCCTCACCCGCCTCTTCCGCGGCCTCCTCACCCTCAAGCCCGCGATGTTCGACACCTTCGCGCAGACGCCCCATATCTACCGCCTGCTCTTCGACCTCTGGCTCCACATCGACGTGTACTGCGACGACGAGTTCCCATACGCCCTCAAGCGTATCAAGCTCCTCTTCGTCACCATCAAGCCCGCGCTCCTAGGCCGCGGCGCGCCCGCCAAAGTCGCCGCCCGCCAGCCGGTGCTGTCGCCGGACGCCGACCCCGTCGCGCGCGAGATGGCGTTCGCGATCACCGGGCACAGCCCGCGCCGCTTCTACCGCCGCCTCCTCCACCTCGTCGACCGCCTCGCCCGCGCGACCGACCCGCACTCACGAACCTGCTCGAATGCGAACTCGACGGTCAGTTCGGCGGCGATGAACCAGTTGTCGTTGATGGCGATCTTGTCGAATTTGCTGCTTCCTGCTGCCTGGCAGGGGCGAGACGTCGTCCGGACGCTCGTTAGCATGGTGCGCTTCTTGCTTGATCGGCCCGGGGACGCGCTGGAGGCCGCTGAGTCGGCGAGTACGGTGTTGTTGGGGATGTGGCAGGCCGCGGACGACCGCCGGTCGCTCGTCTGGGCTTTACAAGACGGTCTTCTGGATATGGTTCTGGAGCTCAATGCGATGAGGCCGACGTATGTTACCGGGAAGATGATTGGATGGATCTCGCAGCAGGCGATGTACGTCAACGTTCTGCGTGCGTTGAGCCCGGGCGGAGAGCCGATCCCTTTCGGGAACGAGGAGGTAGACACGACGATGCAGGAGCGAGTCGCGATTCTGCAGTCGTCGTTCAGCAAAGTGTGCGGGTATATCAAGGTGCGGTTTCGTGCCGTTCCCCGAATCACCTTACGCTCATTCGCGTTTCCCTTAGTGCCCTCGTAAGCACGCAGAGGGACGTGCGGGGGGCCTTCGTCGGTGCTCGTGCTTGACGACTTGCTACTGCTCCGCCGAATGTCAGCGGAAGGCCTGGCCCACGCATCGCGCTAGATGTAAATCCATTCGCGCAGCTATGGATGAAAGTACGTGAATTCCAGAGCATGGAGTCCCGCGTCTTTGCTCACCCATCCAAACCAGGTGTCCTCGCATTTTTCTCCCCGGCAGAGCTCTCCCCCATCGACGCGCGCTTTCAGTCCATCTGCGCTCGCTCGTACATCCGGAAGCACGCTTCGGAACTCCTCGAGCAAATCGCTTCGAGCGCGGATGGGCAGGCGTGTGACTACTACCTCAGCATTGACCTCGTCGAGTTACCGCCGCGGCACGTGTGGCGTCGTCTGACGAAGAGCGATCGGGAAGAGGTTCGCCTTCTTGTGACTATGTTTGTGCCCGCCTTGGGCCACAACGCGCAGAAGGACCCGTATCAGGTGCAGGTATATCTTGGGCCGCTGCGACTTATGCTCGATGGTTATGTCCCGGTGGCGGATGGCTGGGAGGGACCGAGCGGAGAATGGAGGGCTGATAAGCGCTTGAATCTGAGGAAACGATGAGTTTGACGGCGTCAGATCTATGAAGCAGTGGGACTCGAAGTGGGTCAGTATACGACTCCGCCGCCGCGCGGTAGTTAGATGTACTTACATCGGCCCTATCAATAATTCGTCACGCTGTAAGGCTGCGCAACAAACTCCTCTAGACATTGGAGTCGACTTACCCGGTGCTCTCAGTTGCTTCAGGTGACAGTGGCTTCATCGAATCGCTGACTCGCTTCGGTCGAATTGGCGTGATGCTCAAGAAGGTGATCGCGTCACGTCACGGCATTGTTCTACCTTGATCCCGACCTTCATCTCATCCTCAACCACTGCGTCCTGCGTCGTCTCGTAGTACGGCTTATGAAGACGACGAACTAATGGACTTACTATGGGCTTTGGCGCCGACGCGCAAGACGCACGTCCCAACGAGCCTCAGCATACGCGGCGCATAAGTATGCACAAGGTGCGTGCTACGTACGCAGGAACTCGCATTCTTCCTCACACCATGCAGTAGGACCCCGAGGTGCTCGACGACGGCCGAGAAGTCCTCAAATCATTCGACAGTCGCGCGGTATGGCGTGTTACAGCTTCCCTTGCCAACATCCTTCCTCATGAAAAGATCACCGCCCTCTGCGACCTCTCTGGAGTGCTCATATATGTGCTGCGGACCGCACCGGTGCGTACTGCAATGTCCGCTACGCGTTCTGCTCGCTTACGCACCCTCGATAGCGCGACACGATGTCTGCATCCCCGTACAGGCGATGGATCGCTCTATGGGACCTCCCCCGCGCCGCCTGAATGGACGATTCATAACCCCTCCATGTACCACGCTCTGAACTGCGCTCTGAACTGCGCTCCACGCTCTGAACAGCGCTGCTCTCATCCCCATTACACTTTGTCAACTCGACTTCATCGACAGTTCAGCAGTCCCTGTCGATGACGGCTACTTCGTCTCCAAACAACCCGGCGTGTACAGCTCTACATCGACATTACGCTGCTCTTATACGGCGCTAAGTACCAGCTCCTCGTCGAGGTACGTCTTGGCCGTCTTCCTTTCAGAAAAACCACGCTTATTCTTCTCACCTTTAGGTGAACCGGCCATGCTCGTACAAGCCACGAGAGGCTCTCGGTTTCCCGATTCTCATTTGCACTCGCGAATAAGGAGACATGCTTGCCGGTGGGCAATTACTGTCGCTGCGGTTTTTGTCTTTCAATACACATGTTTTGCCCGTCTCCGTGTGGTTTCGAGAATTCAGAGCCGCCAACAATCGTCCCAATTTCCCCATTAGCCTCAGGTCGCCGCCCATCACATGAGCGCCCAAAGGGCGCCATTCCGGGGCCAGAGTGGGGAAAGAATCCAGATTACCTTCAACCGCACGGCCTGTTGCGCGTTCTCCGTGCTTCCTTCACACAAGACACGCACCGGAGGCGCGGATCGCTTACGTCAGCGTGTCTTGACACTTCCGAAGACACGCACGTGATGCGGCCGGTCGGCGCGCGCGGCCGGTGATAGCGGCCACATACGGAGGTCCTCCGCGCCGCCATCTGCCTCCGCGTTTGCTCCCCTCTCGCCACGGGCGGCGGCGTCGGCTCGCAGCTCGTCGTCGCGGCCCGCTATTACTTAGTTTTCGCTATCCTCCCCATCGTCCCCGCCTCGCTGCTCGGAGTCCTGTATATGTTATAGCTGTGACTTAGTTCTCGACGCTACTTGCTCTTACGGTCTTACCTAGTTCCTGATCGCGTCGCACGTCGCTCGCGTCGCACCCGCGCCCTCCCCCTCGCGTCGCCAATCCCCCTTGCGCGGTGTCCCTGTCAGCGTGGGAGAGTAGTAGCAATCTGGAGAAAAGACGCTGTTTCAGCATGTGCCACAAACTTCGTAAATACCTTGTTGCCCACGCCTACAGTGCAGTCGTGCACACCGCGAATGCGCGCCAACGTCGGCGAAGATCTCGAGAAGGGGGTGGCCCTCGCCATTGATCCCTTGCCGTTCGCTTTGACTCAGAACGTCAACAGCGGCACGAGCTCATTAACATTATCTATACCTACTGAAAACATCGGCACAGTACGAGGGAAGGGCAAACTCAGTATATTCACAAATTCTATGCCTACTGCCCCCCGCGCGTCACCCTACAGCCCTCGGCCCCCAGCCTCTTTGGCGCAAACTACGCAGCACATCAGCACGAGGGCAATGCCGCGAACAGAAGAGAAACTCCCTGAAGTACGAAGCAATGCGCCTATGCTGACGGACGACACGGAGTTTTCAGTGTTCGTCGCCACCGTCCCGTCATTGTGGCGCTCCCGCCCTCGACGATCTCGCGCGTGCCATCCTTGATCTGGCTCTTGTCGTTCTCCTCCCGTTGCTCTTAAGCTAACCTGGTGTTGCCGCCTTTGTTTCGCTCGCGCTGCCATGCTCGTCCCGTGATTCCGCGCTCTCCCGTATTCCCCCCGCCCTCGCCCTCGCGTCCCTCGTATCTCTTCCGTCGTCACCGCGCTAATTCCATCCTTGTCGCGCTCGTTACGAACTTGTCGCGCTGTTTCTGTCCCCGCTGCAGCTTCCATTGTCGCACTCGTCCTTTTGTGCTCTTTGCCCTCGCTCCCCTCACGCTGGCGTGCTCATCGTCTTTCTCCCGCCCTTCAGCGCTATTCCATCCCGCGCTCCTTGCCAGCCTGCCCCCGTCGCTTTCCACTCAGCCCCCTGCTCGTTCCCCAATGCGCGCCGTAGCACCTGCCGCTCTCTGTCTACTCTGACACTTGTCAATTGGCAGGCAACTCGTCGCTGGCCTCGCCCGCTTGCCGCTTTGGGAGTGCACAGTATGCCATCCTCTGCGAAAGAGCAATTGAGTCGTTAAGAAGGGTGTGGGTGAGGGGCAAAACGAGGGGACGAGGGATGCATGAGGTGGAGAGGGACGACGGAGGGCCCCGGTCCCAGCCAAGAGCGGAACTGCGAGTTCCCGGTGCGGTGAGGACTCAGAGCAGTCCACGCTTTGCATGGGAGGCGCAGCCAGGGAGAGGGAAAGACACAGGATGGATGAGAGGGAGGTAGGGGGAAGGGCACATCACTCACATGCTCGCTGTGTCTCGTGTCGCTCACTGGGAATGCGGCAGCTTCTTCGGGCAGGCATGCTTCGCGCGTGGTCAGGCATTCCTTGACAATGGTTCTGGACTAGTAGAATATAAGAAAAACAAGGCCGCCGGGTGCCTAGTACCCACCTCTCGCGGCGTTCGTCGGTACTTTTGTTCGCCGAGTAAAGCTACGCCACGCACGCGTTCGGCGGTTCGGAGGTCGCGCGATGGTCGCCTACCGTGTTGTCAGTACGCAGTCAGAGGCATAGGTCAGAGGGGAAGGGATGGGATTAAGGAGAAGGCAAACATGCGAAAGTACTTACTTGCATAGGTCCTTGCCCATCCCACGTACGCTTCCGAAGGTCCCGGGTTCTTCTATTTGCATGCATGGATGTTCGTGAGCCCGGTCTCTTCTTGCTCGGGCCCGTGCGCATGTCTTCGGCAGTCCTGATGCGCCACGCGGGTCGCCATTGGACGTGTTAGCGCGCTCTTGCTGCAGGTGACGGGCGGACTAACCTGCGCGGTCCGCAAACCATTCGAGGGGCGTCGAGCGTGGTGATTGGCGAGTCCGGAGGCGCTCGCCCCGAAGCAGAGGCCTTCGCGTCCGTATTCGTATTTCAGAAGCTTATTGGCAGCCCCTCTGTGGCGAGGAACGGCGCGTGAACGACACCCGGATGCATCGCTGATAGCGGTGGGGGTAGTCTAGCTGGGCAGCGTCGAGGGCAGCCGTCGTGGCAGGGCGCGCCGCGTCGACGCTCTTGCTGTAGCATCGTATGGTGCCCATCGAGGCACGGACTGTGACTGTTTCTAACAGTACTTATAAGCATGCTGATGATCCTAGAATACTCTACACACGCACCTGCAACACGTCCTATATCATTATGTCTCCACACGACGGGCGGCGCGGCGCGCCGCGTGAAGTACGTCGACGTCTCTGAGAACGTCGCGCCGGGCGGCGTCGAGGAGGTATGTCCGGTAAGGACCTCCGATGCTCGCTCTGTCAGCTGCGTCGCGTTCGGGCTGCAGCCCGAGACTGCCTGTTGTTGAAAGCGCGAGATGGTGGGCGGGGGAAGGTGATCGAACCGCGCCGGGCGGTCACAGTGGGCGGCGGTTTTCGACTTCGCGTGCCGGCTCGCTGCCTGGATCGCTGCAGCGCGTCAGTCAGCTCGTAGGCCAAGTAACCGGCTCGAGCCTGCCCATAGCTCGCCTGAGAAGGCGCGGATCGCCCCTTCAGCCCCGAGCGCGAACCGAGCGGCGTATACTTAGAATGCGTGTCTTGCGATGGGCTGCAACTTATTTCTTCACAAGACACGCATCCAGTGCGCTGCCCGCCCAGGATTTGCGTGTCTTGTGGGGTGCTAAGTCGCTGATCCTTCCCCAAGACACGCAGCTCGCCCAGGGAAGTCCTCGGGGAGGGGCAAGCCGCCGTTGCAGCCTTCGCTGTTCGGACGCGCGACAGCGCTCGACTTCGGCTGTATTGTGAGCACTCGCGCTCATGGGCGTCGGTGCAGTCTTTTAGCCACTGTTCGTACGATTCCAACGATACTAAACATGCTTGGGTACGTTAAAGAAGGACGAGATGGAGGGGGCGGAGAACAATGGGCGCGCCACGGTAATCAGGTCCCGCCCGAGCGCGGCCGGAGGGCACGTGCCGCAGCCGTATTCGCTTTACTTCCGTTGCGTGTCTTCGGTCGTTCTAAGTGTTGCATCAGGAAACCTTCAGGTGGCTTACCGCCTTGAATAAGCCCATAAGTCGCAAGTTCGATGTCTTATTTAATTTAGGACCTGCTTAAAAAAGTCATCGCAAGTCAAGCTCTCAACCTCAAGTCTATAATCCAAGTTCGTAAGCTCATCCAAGTCGGTCAGACAAGCTCACAATTTAAGTGCCACATGTAATGTCCACCAGTACATCTCACAAGGCGAGGGAGTAAGTCAGGACAAGCCAATCAGTACCAGACATTTCAGCTATCAGTCAAGCTCCAGCCGCGTCAAAGGGGTCTTGCCATTCCAAGCCATAAGCGAGTAAATCATGTATATATCTGGTACTAAACGATCGCATTACGGTCGTTACTGAAGAGAGAGATGCCGGCGATCATCGTCCGAGTCACTGACGTTTGAACCTGCCTGCTCGTTGTCCGCCGGACCATCCTCGCCAAGGTAAACACTGAAAGCCTGCTGGAGGATGTCGTTGATTGTATCGTCGTCGAGGTCGTCGATGTGCTTGAGGTAGACGCGAGTCGCCTCCTGGTATGAATTGAAGGAGAAGTCGTCGACACTCCCCTCGACGAATTCGCCCGTCTTCCAAGCCTTGAAGGCACGTTCGATCTGCAATATATTAGCACACATCATCATACAACGGAAGACGTAGATTGCCGGACGCACCGCAATGGCAGCAAGCACCATAGCGCCGATTGGTGGATCGGGTGGATCTTCCACAGATTTCCCGGGCGGAGGCAGCGCGCCCTGAGCACACTTAAAGTGATGCGCCAGAACTACGAGATAATAGGCGGAGCGAAAGATACCTGTCGAGCTCTAGACTGGGTAAGTTTGCGATCAGCAACTGGAATGAGGACATACCTTTGGATTGTCGAAATCGGGGTCACTGTACAGAAAGCGCAAGCCCTTTCTGTACCGCCCCACCATGTCCTTGCGCGACTCCGGCGTTGGGAACATGAGTGCCTCTGGGTCTGCATCATTACCGACCTTCGTCTTCGTGAGGACCTTCGTCAGGAACTTGTTGGCAGTCGTAGCGAAGCTGTGACGGTATTCGACCGTGCGTTGCATGGCCTACACATGTCTTACTCAGTCCGCATGCCAGAGCAGCAAGATATGACGCACCACGGTATATACAGGTCCAGTTATGCTGAAGTCCGGTTCCTCGCCTTGCTCGCCAAAAAGGCGAATGAATGTTCGCTTGACCAGAGGCTGCGTCTCCTGATCGGTTGACACTGTCCAGGCGTACCGGATGGTCCCGCAGTGCTGAATAATCGTAGGTATGAGCTGTTTCTTCCATCGCAACTCGCCTTCCGGGCTGCGCGTGCAAGGGGGAAGGTGTTTATTGCTGAATTTTGGCTTCTTCCCGCGGCCGGTCTTCTTGTTGAGGCGCAGGGCGACGTCGGTCTTGATGACATGAACCTTCATCTGGTATCAGGCTATGAGTGCAGACCATGGACGGGGGAAACGACAATTTACGACGCACCTGCGAAATGTGACGGCCTGCAGCTTTGTTACTCGTTGACGCAGCCAGACTTTCAGGAAAGACCTTGTCCCTTTCATCGTCTTCAAAGAGGTGAGTCCTGTCGATGTTCATGCCGTCCGACCCGCTTGAGGAGCGTCTGGACAAAGGATCAGGCGCATGGGAGACGGCGCCATGAGATGCCGGTCCACCGCTCCTGTACTTCTGCCAGCCTGGGACCAATCCATGAGGGATCGTGTTCTTGACGCGTTTGGGGTGGTGCACAGGCCTTGGATGCCTGCGTTAGCGTCTGAGCAAAATCAACGGTTCAGCCACGCACTGAGATTCCTTGCCCCCTAGCGTGTTGGCTTGATCGTACTTGCGCTTGCTCGCGCTCGTGCCGTCTTGAGCTTGCGGAGTCCCAGTTCGAGCCTGAGTCGAGCGCTGAGCACGGATCTCTGTGCGTAGCGATCCGCGAGCGGGTTTGGTGGTCTGTGAAAACACGTCAAAGGGGGAAGTCAACATCACGAAGATCAAACCTTGTGAGAACGCGCTTTCTTCTTACCACCACCCTGTCGGACTTGTGCTTCGTCTTCGGACTCATCCTCGCTGTCGCTAGCCTCCCCGACAGGTCCAGGATAAAAGTCAGGATCCACGTCGTCTTCATCTTCGTCTTCGTCTCTATGATCGTTCTCGTCCTTGTTTGCATTTAGGTGGCGCCTGTCGACTGGTGCAAACTGCAAGTTCTGCTCGCTGTGCTCCGAGCGGTAATCGTACTCGTCGCCACTTGTCGGTGGCCCAGACGGATAGTTTGACTGGTCGTCCTCGACGCCGCCCTCAGTGTTCTCGTCAAAGTCAAAGTCCGTCCGCTCTGCATACATGGGCGGTGTTTGTACTTCAACTTGCGCCGATTGGGAATGAGCCAGCGCTACCCAAGGTCAACATGTACGTCTATGTCCTAGACACATGTAAGAAGACTCACGTTCTGGGTTCTTTTCAGAAGTATGAGGACCATTGTTCGTCCGTGACGCTGTCTCCTGGTCTGTTGCCGGCTTCGACGACTGCTCCTTACCGCCGGCAGCGATGGGAACTCCTATCACAAGGAAAATCAGACCCGCAAAGTAAGCTCATTTGGGAGCGCACCGCTGGACTGACTCGCCATCCCTCCCTTAGGCAGAGTTGACAGCGTGCGGGCAGCCTCCAGTCGCTCCTGCTCCTGCCGTGCCGCCTTGTCCTCGAGAGCAGCGATTAACGATAAGTCAACCGATTTTCTCTTCACGGGGTTGAACTTCTCTTTGGCATCCTTCTTCTGACGACGCCGGGCTGCTTGCTCGTCATCTGTAGGGTCGTCAGGAAGAAGTTGTGGAAGACCCGGGCGTTGGAAAGGGTTCGTCGACCGCGTTGCCCTGGACATGATGGGTGGAGGGAAGGGCAAATCGAGAACTTAGGGGTTCACCTTTCCGACGAAGCCCGACCGTCTGAGTTTGTTCCTGTTAGCCACCTCGCTCTTTTTTGCAATCTATCTCCTTGCCCTCCATCATGCCACGCAAGGCTCGTACCCGCCGAAGTGACTCTGCTAGGTTCGAGTGCCCAAGGCCAGGCTGCAAGCGGCATTTTGCGAACTCGTCTGGTCTCACGCAACATATCCACCGTACGCATACCCGTCGTCATTCCAAATCTCCTGCTCGAGATACACCACCTGCCGACAAGCCAAATCGTGAGCCAGGGAATGAAGGCGATTTCCCGGGACTTGCAGAGCTTGCTACCGCGATATTGGAGGACGAGTATGAGCAGGGCAGAGCTGATGATCCGTATGAGGAAGAGGAGCATGACAAGGACGAGAACGAGGACGAGGATGAGGACGAGGACGGCCGCCAGAAGAGGCTAGGAATACATCGTAATTATCATACTCACATGAACGGTGCGTCACCTTTGCTTCTGAAAAGCTCGAGTATTTACTGTAATCCAGCAAGTCCCTGCGACGCAGACGGGAATCCTATACCCGCGCACCAACCTCCTGAACCGCGTCATGCAGATACTTCTTCCTCGGACTGGGCACCATACGACTCCGGGATTCAGTTCAAGATTGCTGAGTTTCTGTTCAAGAAAGTCGAAATGTCGCAGGGCGACACTACACACCTCATGGACCTCTGGGCTGCATGGAACGAGCATCACTTCGCGCAGCTCGGGCTCAATGAAGAGGATATACCTCCTCCGCCGTTTGCACACCACCGCGATCTTCATTCAACCATCGACGGGACGACCGTGGGAGACGTCCCGTGGCAAACTTTCGAGGCCAGTTTCCCGGTTTCTGACCTGCCGATCGACGGCTCTGTTCCGAGCTGGCAGACGGCGAAGTATCCTATCTGGTACCGGGACCCTCAAGAAGTCGTCAAGAGTCTACTCGACAACCCTGACTTTGACGGCGAGTTCGACTACGTACCCTTTCAAGAGTACGATGCGTCAGGTCATCGCCACTATCGCGACTTCTTCTCTGGAAACTGGGCATACCGCCAATGCGTAAGTGTTTGTCTATGTCATAGTTTGAGCGCATGTATTAACGCGTCTCTCCGGCTCTAGACGGAGATCGAAAACGACAAGGACATTGATTCTGACGGCGCCACATTCGTACCTATCATTCTCGGCAGTGACAAAACAACAGTCTCTGTGGCCACCGGGAACAACGAATACTACCCGTTGTACCTTTCTATCGGCAACATTCACAATAATGTTCGACGTGCGCACCGAAACGGCTTGATTCCCATCGCGTTTCTCGCTATACCCAAGTGTGAGTGTTCTCCAGCCCATGAGCGAGAACAGCACCCTGACGCGAAGCTGTAGCGGATCGCAAGCACGACAACGACATAGAGCTGAAGCGATTTCGCCACCAGCTCTTCCATGCCTCACTGGCTGCTATTCTGCAGCCACTTAAGAGCGGCATGACCGTCCCCGAAGTACTCCGTTGCCCGGACCAGCACTACCGCCGATGCATTTACGGGATTGGTCCCTACATCGCAGATTACCCAGAGCAAGTCATGCTTAGCGGCATAGTGCAAGGCTGGTGTCCTAAGTAAGTAGAATAATGATCATGTCGTACTGCTTTGTAAAGACTCATTGGACGTAGATGCACGGCGTTGCCATCTGATCTGGATGGCAAGGGAGGTCCCCGAACTCAACAGTTCACGGACGAGCTTGTCAAGCTTCTGGACAGCAAAGGGCTGTGGGAGGAGTACGGTATCAATGAGCATATAGTTGTGAGTGTCGCGTTTGCCATGCTGTACGGTGTTCGGAACTTACTGTGTTCTTAGCCTTTTACGAACGACTTCCCGCGCGCCGATATACATGAGCTCATCAGCTTCGACCTCCTTCACCAACTTATCAAAGGAACATTCAAAGACCATCTCGTTGCCTGGGTTGGCGAGTATCTGGTTGCACGTTATGGCGAGGCAGAGGCGAAGGCAATAATGGACGACATTGATCGGCGGTACGTGCAAATATGATGCGGCTTTTCGAGTCCCAGGCTTATATTCGCGCAGAATTGCAGCTGCACCAACATTTCCGGGATTGCGACGTTTCCCTCATGGACGCCGTTTCAAGCAGTGGACAGGGGATGACTCGAAGGCGTTGATGAAGGTGTGTTTACATTACAAACTGCATATATCCTTGCTCACACTGACCATCAGGTCTACCTGCCCGCAATCGTCGACTACGTTGAGGACGAGGTCGTTCAGTGCCTATCTGCCTTCCTCGACTTCTGCTATATCGCGCGGCGCTCCGACATCAGTGCCCATACCCTAGATCAGCTCAACGATGCTCTCACACGCTTCCATCTTCATCGTCAAGTCTTTGAGCGTGCCGGGGTTCGCGACTCAATCTCCCTGCCTCGCCAACACTCTATGGTACACTATCACTGGATGATTCAAGAATTCGGTTCACCGAACGGTCTATGCTCGTCGATCACCGAGTCTCGCCACATTACTGCCGTCAAGAAGCCATGGCGACGATCTAGCCGGTACAAAGCTCTTGGCCAGATGCTTGTCACAAACGAGCGACTGGACAAGCTGTCCGCTGCACGCACTGACTTCGAGTCTCGTGGGATGCTCGATCGGCCATTGTCAAAGAGCAAGATTGCGCTGCAGCCCACTGTCAACGACGAAGGAGGTGACGAGGAGGACGAGGATGATGAGCGGGACGGGCAGGCGGTGGATGATGCACGGTTCCGAGGCACCGTTGTACTTCCCTTGCATCATCGTGCGTGCTCCTCCCACTTGTGGTATTCAGAGACTGATTATCTTCATCTAGAGCCTGGCTACCCGCTCTGGGCGAAGGAACTAGCAACCCACGTTGAGCAGCCCAAACTCCCTGAGCTCATTCGCCGATTCCTCTTTGGTCAGCTCAACTCCGATGACCGCGACCCCGATGCAGTCGCTCTCGAAGATTGCCCCCCGCTCCCCCGTTCCCCCATTCATGTCTATCACTCAGCCGCAGCCACCTTCTATGCTCCAAGCGACATATCCGGTGTGGGCGGCATGCGCAGGGAGCACATACGATCGACACCCTCATGGCGCAAGGAGGGGCCGCGGCGCGATGTCGCGTTCGGTGTCAAGGACAAGGACGAGAGCGGCTTCCGCGGCCTCGTCGTCCTCCGAGTCATGCTGCTATTCTCCTTCGTATACGCCGGAAAGAGCTATCCGTGTGCTCTCGTGCAGTGGTTTTCGCCCGTCGGTGATGCACCTGACCACAAGACGGGGATGTGGATAGTGAAGCCAGATACCACTCGAGGTGTGCGTGATGTTGCTGTGGTCCATCTGAACGCACTCATCCGCTGTGCACAACTGCTTCCTGTATTCGGTGACATGCGCATGCCAATCGGCTTCGAGCACTGTTATACCTATGATTGTTTCCAAGCCTTCTATGTCAATAAGTATGCCGACCACCATACCAATGAAATTGTATTCTGATCTACGATTTACCTACGGCCGACGAGACTTTGCAGTACAGCAGCTCCAAAGACAAGCCGCCAGACTTCCTCTCGCCCTAGCTCATCGCAGGCAAGAAGCGTAGCGCCGGGCGCAAAGCCATCCTCTGCATGTAGCACACTGTCAGGCGTGGGGAGGGGAGAGAATGGGATGATGCAGGAGCGCATGTAGCTCAGAGCGTCGCGCGCCAAAACATTGTCCTCCTATCGCGCCTCTGTAATGCACCGGTCGAGAGGCTTGACGCCACCGCGCACACGCCTATTCCTGCCAAAGGGGTCAGCATTCATCAAAGCCGTGGGCGTGGGTACTCAGACTGACGAGAAACGTCGGCGTGAAAGGAGGCGAGCGGCAGCGAACGGGGTTCCAAATGTCGCTCACCGCCTATGTCTCTCCCACCGGGCGGTAGAACCTTTCTTCACTTGCTCATCCCCGTGTCCCTATACCTCACTTGGCGAAGGTGGTAACGGGACTTGAGGGGTGAGCAAGCAGGGCAGGTCCCACCACGCTTGAATGAGGGGTGCGAAGGCAGCCAGCGCTGCTCCCAAGGGCCGGTCGCGCTAGACGCTGGTAACATTCTTGGAAGGTCAGCGGTAGGAGAATGTTCAAGATCCAGCTACACACCTGTCGAAGCTGCGACTTATCGACCTCCACAGTTCCTCCACCATCCTTGAAAGAGTCCACTGTTGGCAGGACGCACGTACCTTAGATGCGCGCACCGCGATAGAAGGGTGCGCACCCGCCGTCACACAAAAGGGATCACCTTCTCGTCGAGAGCGCTCAACGTGCGTTCGGGCAAAGAGAAAGGAAAGGGGTGTGCCGCGTTTGTAGGGCGGCTGCACAAACACGAGCAAATACAGTCACCAGGCGGTCACAGGACTCACACCGCTATGGACCACCCCCCGAATACCTGAAGCTTCAAAGCGCGCAAGTCTTACGATAGCAAGTTCACCAGACTAAGATCTCAAGGTCATAAGGTCATAAGTACTACAAGTCACTTCTTCTTGCGTAAGGCAGGTAGCTTGCGAACTTAGTGGACTGAAATAAGTCGGCCAGTGTGCAAGACTTCTAAGTTCACCGAAGGTTTCCTGATGTGCATAGTCTTGACATGTCACATGGTTATGACAGGCTCGTGATCTGGTCGGTCAAACATTCAGTGTCTGCGGGAAAGGGGGTTTTTGTCTCTTCTTCCTGACCCTCGTCTCATCGTCACCTTCTTCGCAACCCTTCCTCGCCTTTACCGTGGAGAGCGCGAAGTCATGGGCACCCTCCTTTCGCGACCGACGGAGCCCATCCCTCTGTCTCTCGCTTCACAGCCCACAGGTCTTGGTCCGCAAGCCGCATTTTCTGTTACGTCGAGTGGTCAGCAGCCGGGTCCAACAGACGGTACATGCTCTGCGGAGGGCCCCCATCTGATTGGAGGGCGGAAGCCCGTTGACGGAATTACGCACGACAATGCTGGACGAGCTGGGGCAGCCAAGAAACGCGCCTCGAAGCGGGGATCGAGGCGCGCACGGCCGGAAAGCATGGACGCGGAATTGGAGCTACCGGTGGCGCAGAGACCGGTGCGTACCGCATCTTTTACTTGTGTGCATCACGAGCGCTGAAGCTGCAACAGCGATTGCACGGTGACACCTCGAACACGCGCAACTCCTTGAACACGCGCAACGTCAAGCGCGAGGTATCGCGCTCTGGCGCGCCACAAGTGCCCAGCACGCGAGCGAACGTGGTCGCATCCTCATCGGCTCGACAACTCAGCCCCCCTCAAGACATCCAACACGAGAGCACGAGCACTCCTGGGCGCATACTCCGCCCACGACCACCACCATCGATTGCCGGGAGTCAAGTCTCTTCATCGCCCGCTCCTCAATCCCGTCGAGGCCGCAAAGGTGGACGAAATGCAATCGGCGGGGCTCGTAACAACTCTACCTCCACCCCGCCACCTCGTCCGAAGCGTGGTCGACCGCCGAAGTCGAGCTCAACGACGACGGCCGAATCCCCGCAGCCCCAACATGTACGTCCTTGTCATGATCGGCGGACACCACGCTGATTGTCGAATACATAGCGTGCTCATACGGCTGCGCCTACGAACGCGCGTCAACCGCTTGTCCTCCATGCCGGTCAAGTCGAGCCCGCAAATTGTAAGTGAACTCTGATACGCCCTGATGCCGAGACGCTGACTGACCGACAACGCAGACAAAATTGACCTTGACGACGATGGGCGGTGGTGTCATGTACGACTGGATCCCGGCGACTTGTATGCACCTCGCTTCACATCTTAGCGTTCGAACTGACCAACCGGTACAGCATCTACGAATACCGCCCCGACGGCGACAAGCCCAACCCCAGCTTCAACTTCCCCGTCGTCTACAGCGGGCAAGACTCGGAGTCGGAACCCGAACTCGACAATATCACCTACGTCAAGCCAGAGAAGATGACCGACGCCGAGGAGGACGATGAACCTGTGTTCTGCTCACACAGCTCGTGGGCGCGACGAGGCTGCATGACTGATCCGCCCTTCCATGAGGAGGCTCTCAACTATGCGCAAGTCGACGGACCGGCGTACTACGGACCTGGTGCCCGCGGTGGGCTCCCCAGGCCCGACGGTGCCGTTCTCACGCGCTTCATGCGCGTTCCGGGGGACCTTCAGCACCCTAATATGAGCGCGTGCGTCCTCACCTATTGTGTCTCATTGACCTGAACTCATACATCCGGTCTTGCAGCTTGGTCAGATACCCGAATTTCGTCAAGTCTACCGGTCCGAAAAGCGTGATTCCCTTGAAAGGCATGGCTGGTAAGTCAGTCTGCCTCGGTATGGGCCGTCGTTCTGACCCGTTGCGCTATAAGCCAAGCTTGGGCGCATTGTTGTCCAAACCGATCACGGCGGGTTGGTCGTCAAGAACGATGGCGGGAGGAGAGTCCCATGCATGGTCCCCATGGACCACACCGATCTCTGGTACCACTATACAGTCGCGGATGCTCAATCCGACATTGTAAGTACCGCAATGTCTTGTTCGGCCTGCTCGCTGATCTCTCTCTCTCTCTCTTTCGCCAGACTCCGGACATCATGTGCCTCGCGGACGGCCTCTGCAAATCAACGCCCTCTCGTCAATGGAATCCCAGCATCTGGTGCCAAATCCGCTGGTGCCGCCGCTGCGAGAACTTCATGCACGTTCTATGCATGAGGCGTCAGCAGATCCACGACCTCGCCTTTTACGCCGACTACCTGGACGAGTGGGATCAGAGCTACCTCCGCTACCTGCTCCAGGAGCACGACTTCGCACCGGACGAGCCACCGCGTATGCCGTTCGGCTTCGACCACGACCCCGACCTAGGCGAGGACGTACATGACGAGGCGGAGGCGTACCCGATGCCGCAGACGACGTGGGCGGAGGTCGCCGCGCTGCCGATCCGCCGGCGCACATTTCCCACTGAGGCGCCTGAGACGAACGAGGTCGTCATTCAGCACGCTGTTCGGCAGGTGCTGGACGGGAGGGGCGGGGACGTCGTACCCGATGTGCGCGAGTGGCTGCACGGGATCGCTCCGCAGGCGGGGCTTCGAGCGGCGAAGACGATTCTTAATAAGAACTTGCGTCAGTCGAGGCATGGGAAAGGTGCCCGATGGTTCTTGTGCCCCGCCTGCGAGGCGCAAATCATCTAGTAGCTTTACAGTAACCTCACTGATGCTGCCATCGTTGTGTCCTTATGCGTGCCGTTGTACAGATTCTGATTTTTGTCTATACGCTCTTCGCCGAAGTTGGGGATAGACGTTCCGCGCCGTAACGGTACTTGTGACTCTTACATCGCCCGCATCGATCCTTCATGATGCGGTGAAGCTGCGGAGCGAATTCGATTAGTTTACTGCTCCCAGCTGCTTTCACTGAACTTTTTGACACTTCATCGCGGTCGAACTTGCGTGAGATCATCCAAGAACGTGACGTGTCTCTTTCGGCGCCCATCCGGCGCGTCCCGTCACATCACGGCCTTGTTCTTGCTCTCGACCTTGATCAATATCGACCGCTGCTTCACCCAGGCTTCATCGATGTCATCCTCAACCTCTCCTTGCCCTACACCGCAAACATGACGAAAAGCCGACTTTGTGGCTCTCACGGACGCGGGATTCATTCGCGCGCCCCTCTACGATGCACGGAAGCTGACGTGGATACGCGGCGCGAGAGGTGTGTACTGCCATGTAGAAACTCGCATCCGTCCTCATGCCATGCAGATCGACTTGATTGTTGTCGCGGGGTCCGACCCGGCCGAGAAGTTCTCATATCATACGGATGCGCTACAGCCGCGTATAGCTCCCCGCGCCAACATTCTCGATGGCTGCTCATAAGGAGATGACCGCCCTCTGCGAACGCCTTCGCGGAGTGCTCATATATGTGCTGCGGGCTGCACCGGTGCGTACTGCAATCTCCACGACGTGTTCTGCATCCTTACGCGCTTTCAATAGCGCAATGCAAGGCCGCGCATTCACGTACAAATGATATTTCCCTCGCCCGAACCTCATTTCACCCGTGCCGATCCAGTAGACGAGCCACGACTTGTCAGTGGACCATCATCCCGCTACCATTCGTCAACACGTCTTCGTTCGCAGTTCAGCGTCGCTGTTGATGGTGGTCACCTCGTCCCCAATTCATCGGGACTCATATCCGTCTACATCATGGATACCCTTATCTCGTAGGGCGCAAGTTCTCGGTCGCTCGCACTGAGGTATGTGTTCGCCGTATCACTGAATAACATCACGCTTATGCCTCACACTTAGGTGTCTCGGCCATACTCGTACAAGCTCAGGCAGGAGCCGCGTCCCCACCTCCGTCTAAATTCGCTATCATGGAGATCCGCTTGCCGGTAGGTATATACGTCTGCTATGACTATGCTTTGTCGACCGTCGTCAAATTCATACATTTTGTTTGTCTTCATAGTTCGTCTTCATATGGCGCCGGCAATTCACCGGCCCCGATTATGCATTGACCTTGACCGCGGGAGCAGGCTCTCACGCCTTTGAGATAACCACGAGGCGCTTCTTTCATGCTGGTCTGCCTTTCATTTCTGACCGTTCACAGCCTATCTTTGTTCTCTCCTCCTTTCGCCCTTCATAGCTGTTGTGCTTCGTCGTTATCCACAATCTTCCAATCCCTTCATCTAATCTGACCGCGCTGATGGCTGAAGCTTCCCTCGAAAATGGAGCCACTGACGCTCAGCAGACGATCACTAGCGCCCGTGATGTTGGACACGCCAATGCCGTCGACCCCGCAGGAGACGCCACTGTCGTCGAGTCCGCCGGAAACGCCACTGCTGTCGAGCCCACTGGAAACGCCACTGCCGTCGAGCCCACCGGAAACGCCACTGCCGTCGACCCCGCCGCAGACGCTACTGTTGTCGAACACGCCGCGGTCGTCCTGCGCGTGAACGTCGAAGTCGTTCGCGTTCAGCACGTCGAAGTCGTTCGTGCTCAGCATGGCGAGGATGCCCGGATCACTCAGGACGCCACCAGAGCCCGAATCATTGCGGACGACGGCATCGATGCTCAGCACGCCACTGAGCCCGACAGTGTTCAGCACGCCACTGAGCCCGACAGTGTCCAGCACGCCACTCAGCCCGACAGTGTTCAGCACGCCACTGATCTCACTGGCGTCCAGCACGCCACTGATCTCATGGGGATTCAGCACGCTGTTGACCTCGCTGGCGTCCAGCAAGCAGACAAGTCGCGCCTTCGCCATCGATTTCTTACGCGGCCCAAGCTCCGGATCCGCGAAGGCATAGATTCCCTTGGGCTCTTTGATGGCGCCCGCACGATCAAGGTGCTCGACAGCGTTCGCGCACTCAACCTTCGCGAAAGCGTCCGCACGCTCAACCTTCGCGAAAGCGTCCGCACGCTCAAGATTCGCGAAAGCGTCCAAAGTCTCAATCTCGTAGACTGCGCTAGGGCTCTCAATCTCGTCGACGGCGCTAGGGCTCTCAATCTCGTCGACGGTGCTAAGTCTCTCAGGCTCGTCGACAGCGCTAGGGCTCTCAGGCTCGTCGACGGTGCTAAGGCGCTCAAGCTCGTCGACGGCGCGCGGACGGCATTCATCAATACGTGGTCAGCCAAACAGCCACTCGTGCTCGCCGAGCTCCCCTTGGACGTGGTTCATGAGGTACGTAACGACACTTGATTTCCCTTTTTCGTGAGCGAGTTCTCGGCGACTCCATATTGTTTATGAACATAAACTCTCTTCCACCCTCGCGCCCATGCTCCTCCACCCTCGCCGCCCGTACTCCTTCAAGTTTACCCCACGCTAACCATCCTCAACCGCAGATCTTCACGCACCTCCACCCCGCGGATCTCCTCAGCGTGTCCCGTATAAACAAGACGCTGCGCGGCATGCTGCTGCAGAGAAGCGCGCGGTGGATATGGAGGGCGAGCTTCGCGAACGTGAATGGCGGTGCAGGGAACGTGAATGGCGGTGCAGGGAACGGCGGTGTAGGGCACGCGCGTGGCGGTGCAGGGCACGCGCGTGGCGGTGCAGGGGACGCGCATGGCGGTCCGGGGGACGCGCGTCGCGGTCCTGGGGAAGCGCGTCGCGGTCCTGGGGAAGCGTACAAGGGTCCGGTGTACGGCTGCCCCGAAGTCCCGGACGATCTCACCGAGCCGCAATTCGCGCGGTTCCTCTTTGACGAACTTTGTATGGTGCGTACGCCTCATGTGCGGTGCTACAGTCGCGAACGTCGTCTCTGATGCTCACGCCTGTCGCCGTGAATGCTCACGTCTGTTGTCAGAACTGCTCCAGACCTGGCGGCATCTACATCGCATGGACGATGCGGATGCGGTACTGTGATATTTGCGTCTCGACCTCGGATATGTAGGTCCTCCTTGTTCCTCTTCATCTCCTTCACATTCATGTAGCTTCCATCTTTCAAACCCCTTCTTCGCCTTCCTCGCGCCTCCCCGAGCGTCGTCCTCGCGCCTCCACGTTCTTCCTCGTACCCGTCCCTTCCTCCGCCTTCGTCGTCCTTTCCTCCGCCTTCGTCGCCCTCATTCCTTTGAATGCCTCATGCCGTTTCCCTTGTCTTTCAAGCCTCTTCCTTCACCTTCCTCGCGCCTTTTCCTCTCTACCCCACTTCTTTGTCCACTCCTAGCCAATATTTCCCTCGACCAATGCTGACGCGTCCGCCCAGATTCGGTACCATCGAGCAAGCCCTTTCCCAGGGCGGTCATCCGGGTCGGGTACTCATATCAAATTTTGTGCCTGCACTCCGTACGTGTTCTTTCTACTAGCGTAGTGACTGTGCATATCTGCGCGACGATTCTCGCAGGCTATCCGGGAAGCTAATATTGTGATCAGATTGTAAAGGCAATGTCGACCTCTTCGTACGAAGCGAGGTCGAGGCGTTCGTCGACACGCTCATGGAACTCCAAGTCAGGGGTGCGCCGCCGGATGTCGTGTCCGCATGGCTAGAACTGCAGCGCAGACGCTGTCGGCAAGCATACGAGGTTCGTGGGATCTGCGATAATTCCAAGCCCTACATAGCACTGACGCCCGCACCAGCACATGATGTGGTTGGACGAGTGGAAGCGCGAGCGCGACAAGATACACCTCGAGGCGGAAACGAGAGAAGCATGCCGCGTTTGGGCGCAAGCGTGAGTTTTTGGCGTGGCTGTTCGTCGCTCGACCTCAATACTCACGCTGTGTCTCTCTGGCAGGACGTACAAGAAAGCGGTCCAGCCGCGTATTATGGGCCGATTTGATTCTCTCGTATTTGAGTGTGTAGTGTGCTGAGGTTATAAATTACTTTTGCGTTGATCCTTGGAGATGTCTCTCGGAATCGAGTATGTACAGAGTGCAGTATGGTGTAATCTTGTGCGTTCGATAGCGCGCCTTTGTGTCGGTCTTGAGCGTACGTCATTCACAATTGGCTGTTCCCTTTCGGGCTCGACCGTCCGCCTTTCAGACTCACTGTGCGTTCGCCTTTCATACTTGACCGTTCACCTTTCAGACCCTACCATTCGTTCTTTTCAATTGACCATTCATCTTTCAGATTTGATCGGTTTCCTTTGTGACCTGACCGTGCGCATTGCAGAACTAATCCGAGCGTCCTTCGAGGGCCACCCGTACGCGGTATAAATCAGCAAGGCGCCTGCTTCCATCATTTACCGGTGTCCTTCCTCCTCTGAGTCCTGACTAACCAGCCTTCGTACTTACGCCATCCTCTGTCCTCTTTCTCATACCTCCCTCGTCACCTTTCCCCGCGTTGCTTGTTCCTCCCCCATTGATTTCTTTTCCCATCACTTTCTCCCTCAACCTCACTGTACCGCGCACTCATGGCTGACGCATCCCACGAGGACGGTGCCACCGACATTCGATATGCCGACGCGATAGCCGGCGAGCACCATCACAATGTTACTGGTGTCCTTGACGTCGACACCGCCACTAACAACGAGCACGCGGAGGACGGCACTATCGAAGCGCCTGCTGCTCGTGGCCACAAGGACGCCACCGACCTTCAGGAAGCAGACAACATTACTGGATCCCGGGAGGCGTGGCTTAAGACGTTCAAGTCAACGAACCGCAAGCTCCTCCTCGCTGAGCTCCCCTTGGAGCTCGTCTACGAGGTACGTGGTCAGAGACTCACTCCGATTTTGCCTCCCTGGCTGATCATTGACTGACGCCCAGATCCTCACTCGTCTTCACCCCGCCGATCTCCTGAGCGTATCGCGCCTGAACAAGACGCTGCGCCACGTACTTCTGCACAAGAGCGCGCGTTGGATCTGGATGATCAGCTTCCAGAGTGTGCGTGGCGATCCAGCCTGGGAGGACGCGTACGGCGGTCCTGGCGGTTGTCCCAAGGTCCCGACCGGCCTCAATGAGCCGCAATTCGCTCATTTTCTGTTCGACGACTTGTGTATGGTGCGTGTGCGATGTGTTCTGCGTGGCGTGCGCCCTGCGTGTCAGATGTTACGATCTTGACTGACCAATTTGCACCTAAATCCAGAAATGTGGATTACCTGACGCCGACTTCGTTGCGTGGAACGCATGCATGCGGTACTGCGACGAGTGTGCCAACGGAGTGTACGTCGTCTCTTCACCTTTAACTGCACTGCATACTCTTCTGTCTTTCACCCTCTCGCGTTACTCGTGCCGACTGTCGTCCCCCGCTCATTCTCCGTCGTGTATGATGGTGCCCAAATTTCATGGTCATCCCGGCGTAATCTTCGTATCTACCCCTCACGTCCTTCATCTACCCCCGAGATAGAGATCATGTCTGACGATGCCGCACAGATTCTGTACGCTACAATCGCCAACGCCTGATGACACCTGCTGTATGCATTGTCGCAAGACACGAGAGTTTATAGTCAATTGTGTGCCCGCCTGCTGTACGTGTTCCGAATTATCTGCGCTCGCGTGTCACGTAGCGCTCGGCAGCGAGGGGCTGCGCACGCCTTGTCGCCGTTGCCGTGACTTCAAACGCTCATATCCCTCCCAGACGTTGATGACCAAAGACTTTTCGTGAGGACCGAGCTCATAGCATTCGTCGCCGCCCTTGAGGACTGCAGCACGGACGACGCGCGACTCAATTTGGTGGTGGACAGCCATCTGCGCTGCCATCAAATATATGGGGTTCGTGGTTTCCTTGATTGCGCCTTCTACAAATCCGCTGACACATACCTCAGCATATTGGGTGGCTGGCCAACTGGAAGCACAAGCGCGACAGCATGCGCCGCGACGCGAGAACGGTGGAGGGATGTTGAGCACCCGCCGAAGCGTGAAGTCGAATACGTAGTGTTGAATCGCTGAACTCATGCCGCGAGTTTCAGGGAGTAGCACGACTGGATATGCGGGTACTGGGCCCATTGACTTCGTGTTTTGCAAGCTTTCGACAGATAGAAAAGAATCGGACCACGAGTAGCTAAAGTACGGTCTCGTTTGTAACTTGTAATCTCACAACTCCGTGCCCGAGACTGGTGGTGCATCTGGGATCGTGAACATAGCTTCGTGTACGAACTCGCGGCGAGGAAACGCGAGCCCATTTGGAAGCATGCCACTCCCGCGCCTCGGGACGATGTCCCTGAAGGTGACAACATCCTTGCCATGCCTGCAGTCGAGTAAGAAGATGATGCACAGGTGTGAGTTCACGACGTACAGGGAGCTGAGATGACTGCCGACATCATATCCGTTGAATGTCGCTGAACAATGGGCACAGAACACCGTAATGGTACGAGGTATGGTGGCGTTACTCTCATGCGTCTCCGCGAGGGACCACTCCGAGTTAGCGAGCTCCCAACGGCACCAGGCTGCTTCTTCCTCGGACGCGAGGAATATCTTGTCGCCCGAAGACAGACGATCCCGGGCGTACGCCACCTATGATCGAGTAAGATTCATGCTCGTCGCAAGTCGTGGTCCACATGAGCAAAAAAAATGGACACATACCACGTTCGGCCATCGTAAAGCCTGCAATACCTCCTTGCCCTCCACGAAGAACCAGGGGTCCCGTAGCTGAACCTCGTCGTGCGTCGCCGTATCCGGATCCATGCCCATGAGTGTCAAAAGCCCGCGCGCGATCTGCGCGAAACCGGTATCGGCAACAGCCAGCCGTCGCGCCGACCAAGGAAAGAAGGCACGCTCTTTGCCAGTGGCAGGGCCAGAAACGTTCACAAAATAGTCTGTGACAGAATCATCCGCGAGGAGGTCCGGATAGGTCTTCACGGTCCCGCGCGCCTCATATTCTAGTACGATTACGAATAGCGTGGACGCCAAGCGTAGATGGTCGACGGTTGTAGCCTGGCCAGGACGTGTAGGCCTCAAGAGGTCGATGAGAGCCGCATCCGCCTGCTCACGCCACTTCGCGAGAGATGCGGGCGGGATCTCCTTGATGAGTTGAAGGTAGAAATCGCGCGACAGCTGGCACTGGTCAACCGGCGTGTTCTCGAGTGATGTCCGTAGGTTCTCGAGCGATACGATGCTGCCAATTGGGGGAAAGACGGCGTCGCGAGGTTGACTGGCGAGAAACTCGTCGTACACGTCGGCAAGTAGATAGTAGCGCCTACGGATGATATCGGCCTTCTGAAGTTTGAGGCGGACTCTGTTCCTCTCCGTCACGAACATGTTCAGCTCGCTTTCGATCTTCTTCCATCCTGTGGTAGACTGGTTATGCATGAGGCGAGTATATGTCTTCTCCACGCACCTTTCTGAGTCAGGCGTTGCGTCTTGCGTACTAGCGGATGATCACGCAGGTCGTGCTCGAGCTTTTGGAGTTCTTCACCCCAGCCAGAATCGCGTAGCTTCTGGTAAATGCTAAGAGCAGTGTAATGAGACGGTGCTATGAAGATCGCGTTTGTTGCAAGTCGACTTACGCTTCTCGCCGCTGCCTGCGTAAATCTCTCTTAACCATCTTCTCCAGCTGTAAGCCATGCTACTCGAGTTGTCAGCCCACGTGGACCAAGCGCAAAGACCATATGACAAACCTCGCTTTGCACCTCGCACTGCCGACGACGCTCACGCAACCACGCAAGTACCAGCTCATCATCATCGTCCGGGAGAATGTTACACGCGTCGAAGAAGGATTCAACTTGGTCTATCACATAGATCGTTCCATAGGTCTTATGCTCTGACCCAACATCCAGTCAGCGATAAGGAGAAGCGTGTGTGGCCTTGGGACGCACCGTACGAAGGCACACACACCTCCAGAGCTCTCCGCACATCATCATCACTCTTCAACTCGTCATGTTCCATGAACCTGCGCGCGCGCGCGACAAGAATGATGAGCAACTTCGCGTCAGCAATGAGCAAATAGCACAGACTTCTCTTCGAGGCACTTCCCACAACACCGAACACGCGCCGCCCAAGCAACGTTCACGCCATACCGACTCGGGCAGTACTGCAGGAAGGTCAGTTGACCGAAAATCGTCAGTTTACCGAAAATCTGACACCAACAACGACGAACCATGCAGGACTTGTCGAACAACAGCCGCGCGTACTGCGGCTCGTTCAGATCAGCCGGAACGGGCGGGATGTCCTCGTCGTTCCGGAAGCTGGCGCGCCATATCCACCGAGCGCTCTTTCGCATGAGCGCGTCGCGCAACGTCTTGTTCGTCCGCGACACGCTCAGCAGCTGCGCGGGCTGGAGGTGGCTGAAGATCTGGATGACGACAGTCAACTGGACGTTGCGAGACGCGCGAAGTAGAATGACAGGAAAGAATCATCGCACCTCGTACATGATATCCAAGGGAAACTCAGAGAGAGCGGCTAGCTTGCTCTTGGACTTCCTAGGGGTCGGCGCCTTTCGGCGGCTCTCCGGCGCTCCCTTGGCCTTACGGCTTTCTGACGCTCCCTTGGCCTTACGGCTCTGTGAAACTTTGCGTCGTTTTGAGCCATTGCGAGATGCGCCAGTGCTGCAAAAGGTAGAGTCCTCGTGCTCAGAGCCGGCCGCGTCCTCGCCCTCGACTGGGGCCGCGTCCTCGCCTTCGACTGGGGCCGCGTCCTCGCCCTCGACTGGGGCCGCGTCCTCGCCCTCGACTGGGGGCCGCCTCCCCGCCCTCGACTGGGGCCGCGTGCTCGCCCTCGACTGGGCAGTGGATTTCTGCCATGAACGCGGAACGCATCAAGCGATGCCGAATCGCGTGACTGCTGACGCGTCATCCAATCGCGATCACGCGTGACTCTGACGCGTCATCCAATCGCGATCACGTGCGCTAGATTCTTCGTCGCGATCACGTGTGCTTGACGCGGCATCCAATCGCGATCACGTGTGCTTGACGTGTGCCGTCATCCAATCGCGATCACGTGTGCTAATAATTAGAAGCTTCCTCGCGACCTCATCAATGAGAAGCTTCCTCGCGACCTCATCGAACCGTCTGACTCTGCCCTCGCCGGCCCATGAGCCCTCGCCGGCCCATGAGCCCTCGCCGGCCTATGAGCCCTCGCCGGCCTATGAGAAGAGGACCTGCGCGTCAAGTCACAAGTGTGAGGATGCACGTCAAGTCACAAGTGTGAGGATGCGGAAGCGCAGGTCATTGGATACTGTACTTTCAACCAATACTTAGCGCGAACGAGAGGGTGCTGGCAAACGAGAGGGTGCTGGCAAACGAGAGGGTGCTGGCGAACGAGAGGGTGCTGGCGAACGAGAGAGGGTGCTGTCACCGTCTGTAGCTACTAGCCTGTGGAGTACTTATTTTGGCTGTGGAGTACTTATTTTGTACGGCCGGGTATGAGAAACCTCGGTCAAGGGATGAGATGTACAATAGATATGGGTATGTACAATAGATATGGGTATGTACAATATATATGGGTCCTAGCGGTCGACATATGAGTAGTATGATCAATTCCGAGCTTCCTCGCTTCACAGCAAGCCCGCTGTACACACAATCAGTGCAATGCCTTACCTGTCAGCGCAATCCCTTACCTCAAGTTAACTTGAAGCGAACACGACAAAAACTCACCGACATCGCCCCTCCATTCCCCGCCCGCCTTCTCCCACCCATCCCCGTCCGCCTTCTCCCACCCATCCACGCCCGCCTTCTCCCATCCATTCCACGCCCGGCTTCTTCTCCTACCCATCCCCGCCCGGCTTCTCCCACCCATCCACGCCCGCCTTCTCCCACCCATCCCCGCCCGGCTTCTCCCCTCCATTCCACGCCCGGTTTCTCCCACCCATCCACGACCGGGACATATCCATCCCGTATGTACTGCACATATCCATCCCGTATATACCGAACTGGTGCAACGATCGCCTTCACTGGTGCAATGATCGCCTTCACTGGTGCAACGATCGCCTTCACTGGTGCAACAATCGCCTTCACTGGTGCAACGATCGCCTTCACTGGTGCAACGATCGCCTTCACCGTCGACGTATCGCCTTCACTGGTGCAACGATCGCCTTCACTGGTGCAACGATCGCCTTCCGTCGACGTATCGCCTTCACTGGTGCAACGATCACCTTCACCGTCGACGTATCGCCTTCACCGTCGACATACTGCCTTCACCGTCGACGTATCGACTTCACCGTAGACGCCTGGCCCCACCCGTAGACGCCTGGCCCCACCCGTAGACGCTCGCCGTTACAAGCAGCACGTCGCCGTTACAAGCATCACGTCGCCGTTACAAGCAGCACGTCGCCGTTACAAGCATCACGTCGCCGTTACAAGCAGCACGGGATCCTTCCTCGGTCGCTGCTTCGTCTGCGACGCCGGCAGCTGCTTCGTCTGCGACACCGGTCGCTGCTTCGTCTGCAGCACCGGTCGCCCCTTCGTCTGCAGCACCGGTCGCTGCTCTGTCTGCGGCACCGGTCGCCCCTTTGCCTGCGGCTCCTCAGCGTGAGAGCAGGGGAGGAGGGAGGAGGGAGGAGGGAGGAGGGAGGAGGGAGGAGGGGGGCTCGAGAGGGAGGCGAAAAGGGCGAGGAGGGCTCAAGGGCGAGTCGGGGGGCGGTCGAGGCGAGGAGGGCGAGTTGGGCGAGTGAGGGGCGAGGAGGCGAGGTCGGGGCGAGAGAGCGAGGTCGGGGGCGAGGGCTCGAGGGGGCGAGGCGGGCGAGTGGGCGAGGAAGGGCTCGGGGCGAGAGGCGAGGAAGGGAGGGAGGCGAGGAGGGCTCCTCGGGGCTCGGGGCTCGGGGCGAGAGGGAGGCGAGGAGAGGCGAGAGGGCGAGGAAAGAGGAAGGGGGCAAGGATTGGGGAGGATGCGAGGAGGCGAGAGGCCGAGGGGCGCTGAGGAGGGGTGAGGGAGGCCGCAGGACGGAAGGGGAGGGAGAATGGAAATGGGAGAGGAGAGGTGGCGAGGGAGGGAGGAGGGAGGAGGGAGATTGGGGACGAGGGAAGGGTGGAGGGACGAGGGAATGGAGGAGGGAAGGGAGGAGGGACGAGGGAGAGCGGGTAGGAGGGAAGGGAGGAGGGAGCGGGGCGGGGACTAGGGGATGAGGAGGGACGAGGGAGAGCGGGTAGGAGGGAGAGCGGGTAGGAGGGATGAGGGAAGAGGGAAGAGGGTGGGAGGGCGTGGAATGAAGGCGGGGAGGGCGTGGAATGAAGGCGGGCGTGGAAGAAGGGAGCGAAGGAGGTCTAAGGCGACGTGCTGTGCCTCCTGCTGCGCCTCCGTCGCCCTCACTCTCCCCAATATCCTTCACTCGCCCCAATATCCTTCCTCTTTCCTCGCATCCTCCTTCGCCCTCAATTGACGTGCCCTCCTCCGTCAATTGACGAAGCGAGCGCTCCCCCCTCCCCAATCAACGGGGAGAGCTCCCTCTGTCCCCCAATCGACGAGGAGACAGCTCCCTCTGTCCCCCAATCAACGGAGGGAGCTCCCCCAATCGACGGAGAGCTCCCTCTGTCCCCAATCAACTGACGGAGGGAGCTCCCTCTGTCCCCAATCAGTTGACGAGGAGAGCGCTCCCTCTGTCCCCCAATCAGTCAACCGACAGACCTCCCCCTCCCCCTTCCTATCTCCGCCCTTCCTTCTCCCCGCCACCTGACTCCCAGAGCTCCCTCCACCAATCAGTTGACGAGGAGAGAGCTCCCTCGCCCAATCGCCCTCACTCGCCCCCTCCCCAATCGACGGACAGAGCACCCCCGTCCCCAATCGACGGAGAGCGCTCCGTCCCCCATTGACGGACAGAGCACCCTCGCCCTTCCTAATTCCTCGCTCCGTCCCCCTTCCTATTTCCTCGCTCCCTCTGTCCCCAATCAGTTGACGGAGAGAGCTCCGTCCCTCACTCGACGGAGAGAGCTCCGTCCCCCATCGACGAGGAGAGCTCCCCCGTCTCCAACCCCTCTCCCTCCTCCCTCTCCCTTCCCAATCATCGCCCCCCTCCCCCAATCGCTAGGGCTCGCCAGGAGCGAGGAGAGGAGCGAGGGGGAGTGAGGGGGAGTGAGGGGGAGTGAGGGGGAGGAGAGCGCTCCGTCCCCCTCCCGCAATCGACGGAGAGAGCTCCGTCCGCCAATCAACGGAGAGAGCTCCGTCCCCCAATCGTCACGCATCGCCCCCAATCGATGGAGAGAGCGAGGGGTGAGTGAGGGGTGAAGGGAGTGAGCGAGGGGGGAGTGAACGGTACAGGCGAGGGGGAGCATCAATGATAAAACGTGAGGCGAGCATCCATGATAACCGGGAGGGGGGAGCGCCAATGGTAACCGTGCGGAGGGCGTCAATGGTACACCTGAGGCGAGCATCAGTGATAACCGTGCGGGGAGTGTGAATGGTATAATCGTGAGGGAGGCATCAACGGGTACCCGTGAAGGGAGGCGTCAGTGATGACCGTGCGGCGAGCGTCAGGGATGACCGTGAGGGGGAGCGTCAACGGGTAATCGTGAGGAGGGCGTCAATGGTAACCGTGAGGGGGGCGTGTGTGGTATGGCTGGGATACGGTGGACACGGCCGAAGCCCGGTACATCGGTCCGACCCGGTATATAGTCAGTTTGCATGTATTTGTCTAGACAGCTTTTACACCTTGATCTTGTCTCTCGTCTCGTTTGGTTCCCGTATCGCCTAGCCCCCCGCGGATGCTCAAACATCTAGCGGAGGGCTCATATCAGTGACAGCTCGCGGTCGGTTGCTAACACACCTGGCACGCGGGCTCATATCATAGACAGCCTGCCGTCGGACGCTACCACGT
Source organism: Schizophyllum amplum (assembly GCA_007026445.1). Taxonomy (NCBI): domain Eukaryota; kingdom Fungi; phylum Basidiomycota; class Agaricomycetes; order Agaricales; family Schizophyllaceae; genus Schizophyllum; species Schizophyllum amplum. The sequence goes on along the minus strand of VDMD01000090.1, from coordinate 28,068 downwards.
CCGGTACGAGGCTCCTTTCAGCTGGTCCAGCACCCCGCGCAGCATCTCGTGCTCACCCACGGCTCTTGCACGGAGTCTCTGAACGCAGCGATGCCCGAGCGCATCACAATGGTGGCATGACCGTGGACTCCATCAGCGAGTCCGTAGTTTAGCAGCACGATAGCGCCTTCTGCGGCGGTGTGCCCATCGTTGCCAGCGGCAGCTGCTTGCAGCGTGCCTTCAGGACATTCAGCATCCGTGCTGTCTGTTCTGCTCCGTCGAGTCGAGCGGTGCGCCTTCAGCGGCGGTTCCGGGAATACCCGACTCGACGATGAGCAGCGGATGTGCCTCTTCCGGCAATCCGTGCGCCCCCGCGTTCCCGGACGTTGTCCCTTCTATATCATGTATGCTACGACAGGCGATCCGTGTGCCTCTACTAGCAGCGGACGCGCCATTACTAGCTACATTGATTCAGCTTACGCGCCATATCCGGCGGTTCGCAATATATTTGTTCTTCAGTCACTCTTTATCCAACTTCGGTCTCTCCCTCAAGCTGTCTACTCGTACATGCCTTCAGAACAATACTGCCATGTCGACATCACTCGCCCATCACCAACTTCGTCCTCTCCTCTTACCATCGCGCCCGATCACTCTGTCTCCTCGCCAAGCTCCCTCCAGGCTCTCTCCAGCTTTGCAAGCAATCTCTCGAGCATTCTCGTGTGCCGACTGGGACAAAGGAGACTTTAGGAGTGGGGGGCAGGACACATCAGGACTGGGGGGCACGGGAATACGGCGCGTCGAGGACGCTCACCGCGTGAACACAGCTAACGTCTCGTTCAATCGCGCCAGCGCCCTTCGAACGTCCCGCCTGGGAGGTGCTTTGTGGATACCTAGTCAAGATAGGTTGCGCAGCAAGCGACGCACGCGCTGCACAAGCGCCGGCCGCGGCGATCTGCGCGCGCGCCTCGACCGACATGAGCGCCGCACTGCGACGAGGACGCGAGGACGCGGCCGCATACCGTCTCGCAGCCACGGGCAGCCGATGAGCCAACGCGGCTATTGTCTGGACCACGAGCGAGCGAGGGCCGTCAGCGTTACCGGCATCCTCGTCGTCCCCCTCCCGAGTCTGGCATTCGCTGTGCGGACGGCGCTCCCCCTCAACGCAAGCACCTTGATCAAGGCGCGTACCCGCGGCCGTCCTCAGGCGTACCCGCTCCACGCGTTGATCGTCCAGTGGCCCGCAGCGTCGCGTTCCCACTCTCCTGCCCTACGGAGCTCCCGCGGCTCGTTCCCCGGCGCCAGAGCTGCCCCGGCGTGGGCTCTGCGCCTCCACCGGCGTGAGCTCAACGCCGCGCGGCCTTCACGCCAAAGCCCAAGAGTGCGTGCGCGGCACGCCAGAACGCGCCACCAGCGAGCCCGCAATCGCAAGCCTCTCACGCGCGGAATCAGCGCCTACCGCGGCGGACTCCACGCGCGGGCGCGCTTTGCTGGCTACAGAGCGCGCGTCCTCGCGATCAGCAACAGTGCCCTCACTCGCTCTCATCATCTCGCGCATGATCCCGCGCCCCGCGTCACGTCCCAAGTCTACGGACGCACCGTCCATCCGCATCGCACCGTCCGTGGTGTGGGCACAGCGCCTTCACCGGCGTGCGCCCATCGCCATACAACCTCCGCGCCTGGCAAGACGGCACGCACGCAACCCTGAAGCCGAGCATCCGCGAACGTGCGCGGAGCCAGCGCCTACCGCGGCGAAACCCGCGCGCGAACGCGTACCGCCGGCTTCTACCTGCATTCCTCGGGTGAAGGGTGCTTCGCCCCACAGCGCGGGCACCACGGCTGCAGCACGTACGCGCGGCTGCTCTCCCGCGTACCTCCTCTACCCTCGAGCACCAGGACAATGCGCCCCTCCACATATCACGACATACGAGAGGCGCGCCGAACGCCAATGTTGTGGCGGACACGCGCAGTGACTCACCAGCGCGGCTCGGGGACGGTCGACGAGCCGATCCGGCTACCATCAGCACGCGAAGGAGCGAACCTCACCGACTTCGTCCTTTCCTCTCGCCATCACCGCTCGATTGCCGAGTTTCCCGCCAAACCCGTCCCTTCTCGCAAGCATCGCAGGAGCCTTTGCCACACACCTTTGGGATCGAGAAGCAGAGGAGGATGGGCAGGACAGATGGAGGGGCATGGGAAATGGGAACATACGGCGCGTCAAGGACGCCCTCCGCCGGGACACCACTGACGCTTTCTGAGTCTAGCAATCACGAGGGCGCTCAGCGCGCCCTCCGTGCGTCTCGTTTGGGGGGCCCTACGACAATACTAAGTGCACAAGCGCCTCTCGCATGCGACTCGCAGCTCGTCGATGAGCCCGCGTGGCTATCGGCTATCTCGCGAGCAACGCAGGCCATCGCTACGTCCCTCACGCGATCGGCCTCGGCTAGTCCTGGCGCGCGCAACCGCGCTTACCAGCGCACACCTTCGGCCACGGCGCCCGTACCCTCTCCCACGCAAGGTCGACTCAAGCTCTTCCCGTGTTGTCTAGCCATCCGCGATGAACGCCGTCAGCGGCGGGAGCTTCGCGCCTTCACTAGCGTGAGCCCAGCGCCAGGCGGCCTCTACGCTGGATTTCAAGAGTGCACGAGCATCTCATCCGAGCTCGCCGCCCGCGAACACGCGCAGGCAAGCCTCCCGCGCGCGGAGACAGCGCCTGACGCGGCGGACTCTGCGTGCATACGCGCTCCGCGGGCGTCGACGTCGACCGTGTCCTCGCCGTCCCCCTCTCGTGCTTGTCATTCCCCGCACGAACGGCGCTTCGTCCCCAACGCGAGCGCCGCGGCCACAGCGCGTACGCTGTCCTCACGTGTATCTCCCCTCGTCGATCACCTAGTCGCCCGCACGTCCCGCACGCGCTCTCCTGCCCTCCCGGGTTCGCGCCGATCGTCCTCCCGCGCCCCAGTGTGAATGCCGCCCCGGCGTGGGCTCAGCGCCTTCACCGGCGTGAGCTCAGCGCCCCGCGGCCTTCGCGCCGAAGCTCAAGAGTGCGCGCTCACCTCCAGCGAACACGCGCCGGCAAGCGTCGCTCGCGCAGAATCAGCGCCTGTCACAGCGGACTCCACGCGCTGACGCGTCTCGCTGGCTGCAATGCGCGCGCCTTCGACGGTGTCGCCCTCATCCCCGCATCTCGAGCTCGATCGATCGAGGACACCCACGGCTCCCGCGCGAACGGTTCTCCATCTCCTCGCTGTGAGCACCTTGATGACAGCACGTACGCGCGGTTGTCCTCCCGCGCCCCCAGTACGAATGCCGCCCCGGCGGGAGCTCGGCGCCTTCACCGGCGTGAGCTCAGCGCCAAGCGGCCTTCGCACCGAAGCTCAAGAGCGCGTGCGTGCGCCGCCTCGGAGCGCCCCTTCAGCGAGCCCGCAACGGCGAGCATCTCACGCGTGGAACCAGCGCCTATCGCGGCGGACTCCACGCGCTGATGCATTTTGCTGGCTTCGACACGCGCTCTCGGCAATGGTGCCTCACGCCCTCGTCATCTCGCGTACGAGTCCGCGCCCAGCGTCACGTCCCCCTCAAGTTCCCAACACGGCCATCCTCATCCTTTCGACAAGATCGCTCCCCCGCACGCGAGCGCCGTCCCTGGCGAGAGCCCGACGCCTTCACCGGCGTGAGCTCAGCGCCACGCGGTGTTCGCGCCGAAGCTCGAGAGCGCGCGTGCGCCTTTCCAGAGCGCACCTCCCGTGAACACGCGCCGACAAGCATCGCTCGCGCGGAATCAGCGCCTGTTGTGGCGGACTCCGCGCGCTGACGCGTCTCGCTAGCTTTAACTCGTGCTTTCGGCAACGGTGGCCTCCAGGCCTCACGCACAGGTAGCGCCGTCCTTCCGACACCTCCATGTCTCACATGCGAGCGCTGTCCTTGGCGAGAGCTAAGTGCCTCCACCAGCGTGAACTCAGCGCCTCCACCGGCGTGAGCTCAGCACCACGCGGCCTTCGCGCTGGAGCTCTAGGATGTGCGTGCACTAATTCGGAGCTTGCACCCAGTGAAGATGCACCAGCGAGCGTCTCACGTGCGAAGTCAGCGCCTATCGCGGCGGACCCCACGCGCGAACGCGTCCCACCGCTTTCGACACGCACACCTTCTGCAGCGGCGCCCTCACTCCCCGTCGCACGCTCATCTGGCCCCGAGGCTCCGACTCTCTTGCAGACGGTGCCCCGTCCTATCGAGCACCAGAACGATGTGCCATCTATAGATCGTGACACGCAGAGATGCGCGACAAATGTTAATTCTGCGTTGGGCACGCCCAATGACTCACCGGCGCAACTCGGGGACAATCGAGGAGGCGATGCGGCTACCACCAACACCGCCAGCGCGCGTGCGAGTCCACGTTGGCGTCTTTGACATTCCTTGCCCGTCGGGTGTTCTCTTGTGTGCTTCCGCATCCCGCTCTAGTCATCACGTCGCCCTCAAGTTTACAGACCCACCTTCTGTCCGTTGCCCATCCGCATCGCAGTTGCCTGCTCACTTGGCCCCGTCCGCGGCGTGGACGCAGCGCCTTCACCGGCGTGTGTTCAGCGCCATACGGGCCCTATGTCCAAGCAGGACAGCGAGCGCACACTGCCTTATAGGACACGCACGGGACCAGCGCCTACCGTGGCGAAGCCTGCGCGCACACGTTCCACTGGCTTCTGCATGTGTGCCTTTGGCAACGGTGTATTCCAAGTCTCGCGCGGGTTCATTTCCCTTCTGCGTCGGCCATCCCTCACACAAGCGGTGCTCCGATCCTTCAACGCAGGCTCTCACGCGAACGGTAATACGCCGTCTGCGCGTTCAGCCATTTATTTAGCGTTTTTTACGCATTTGGCTAAGCTACAAAAGGCTATAAAAATATAATAATATCAGTAGGCCCTCGAAAGCGAGTACTACAGTAATCGGGAGCCCAGTGAGTGAGAATATGGGATAGCAGCGAGGCTTTTGCAAGGCGGTAGCCACTCCGACCAAGCACTAGACACATCGTGCGAGTCCTTGAGGTCTATACTTCTCCGAGATTGGTGTAAGAGCCAAAGTTCGAGGATTAGTCGTGCCACTCGCTTATTGTTATACTTTCGGATGCTGGAGACCTGTCTGGAACAGTGAGACAGACTGAATAAACAAGCCAGAACCGCTGCGCGCAGGCAGAAGAATTAAAGAAAGAGAAATACGGTCAGACGCGCGCTGTGGCGCGCACGCCACCCGACCGCGCTCGGGCGATCTAGATCACTCTCGGAAGACGGCACGAGGTTGATTGGCCTGACATCACCCCGATGATGATCCGGGCTGGCCATAAAGCGATAAGCGGAATCGAGGGCGGCATTGTTCTCAAAGTGACTCGAGTTGAGGTATTTAAAATACAAGAAGCAAGCAGTATATAAGGGGAGAAGAATCCCTCATTCGGGGAGACCTCTGGCCCCCGGGACCAGGGCAATCTCCTGTGGGAAGCACCCGGATTTTCCGGTGTGAACCAAAGAGGCTCGGGTGTCCTTCCACATCCGGAAGGCATTGTTCGGGTGAAAAGACGTACGAGAGGAGCGAGACTTGGTAGAATAATCACCGGACCTTGTGTCCCTGTTCTGTCTAGTCTAAAAGTAAAGCCCACTGCACTTTCGAGTGCAAAACCCCCAAAGCAATTGTGTGATTAAGGTGTGATTAGCTTTTGCGAGAGTTTCCCGAGCATAAATGAGAAAGAGGGTCGTGTCTTCGATAGCATGTCCAGTATCTAGAGCGTGTCAGTTCTACCTTGATTCCCCCGAGCAATACAAGTCGTACTCGCAGCTCCTCTATGAGGTAGAACTTGTCGGCAGTTGTGTTGGTTTGGTTGGGGTGTGTGTGTGGTGTTTTATGATTCTGTCTTGCAGTTCTCTCTCACTCAGAGGAGCGCGTGCGCATTATCTGGAGCCCACCGCGAGGGGGAATCTATTTAGAACATGACGGCCGAGAGGTGCTGTAAGGCGTCGAGCATTGCTCCAGTCATCTACTTTGCAGCGGATATCTTGATGAGAGCGTCACAATACAAAGCCGAAGTCTCACAGAACATTGTGGCGGGGTCTGCCTCGCTCTTCTAGAAGGGCGGACAGTATCCACTGTGCTGGGGCTGTTCTTGACTGTCGGACTTGGAATTAAAACTCCAATCTGCCTTGTCGGACTCCAAACACAAAGTCTCGAACTCGTAGCCTTCCGAGGGCCTCAGTCACCAGCAGGCTTGTTCTGCCTGGCGTCGGGAGCCTCCCTTCCGTTCCGTTCTTTTCTTTTATTCTCCTTCCTGTCCCGAGTTCCGTGTGCGCTTGATTATTTATTCTCCGTGACCTCTGTGCGCTTGTTCCTATTTTGTTTGTACTCATCCCACCCTACCAAACTACCTACCACTTCCCCTTTCCACCTCAGTATCGTGTAGAACGTTTCCCGGCTCTGACCATTGTCGTCCAATTAATGTAATCAACTGAGGAATTTTCGTTCTCGGGCTACGTAGCTCGAGAATCAAACCTGATGTCCCGTCTTCGACGAAACATCACCCTGCCAGCTTTCGAGCTCGGAATCACAGGCCAGCGGCACCTATGTGCGCTGGAAATTGTGTCTACCTGTCTTGCTTGCAAGCAGTAGATGAAGAAATAAAGAAAATACCAAGAATGACGGTGTCTCGTACGGTACAAAAGCACCAAATTCATGGTCGCCTGTTGCTGCTGGAGGGCGGTTTTGGGCCAATTCAAGAGGCATCGTACGAGTCCACACAGACTCAGATGGGGCAGATCGAGCTGGCAGTGCGAGAAGGGCGCGTTGTCAGCCTTATCTCGAAGGTTGGCGGCGAAGAGACTCCGCGTTGCAGAGCACCCTGGGAAGCGCTCACGTACCGTCCTTATACCCGCCCGATGCGAGCAAATATTCTCATTATTTTCTCACATTCGAGCGTGGCACAGGCGCGTACCGGGCGCCCTGCGGCGAAGCTGCTGGATTGAAAGGACTTGGCCAGTTCGATGAGCATTCCTCGAGCTATGCCCGAGCGACGCACTGGGCGACTGGCTGTCCCGGTAAATTCAGAATCAGTGCACGGTCGCGTTTTACGCGCCGGGCAAAGCCCTGTATCCTGATGGTGCCATGAGCGACGTTGACGCAGTGAGAATGGACGTACCAAGCGCCCGTGTCCTGGGGCGCGAGGTCTTCTCCTAGCGCAGAACGCACCCGCAAATTACGCACCTGGTAGCGCCCCGGGAGCGGTTGCAGTCGCCCTCTCCGAGAGCCTACAGGCCATGAGGCTTGGCACGAGTTGGGGGGTGCCGTTGGCTGTCGGTTCCGCTTTCAAGGCAACGAGGAATCCGGCGTTGAGAGCGTTCGGCGTGAGCGCGCGTAAGGTCGCGGCGTGAGCGCAAGGCGACAGAGAAGCTGCAAAAAGCGCGGTCAGCAAGGCAGAATAAAAGATAGACGTAGCGTGTTCGTGCTTGAGGGCAGACGCGATGCCTGAGTCATGGACCGCGCCGACGGCGCTACAAAGCGAAGCGCACCGTCAGGACGAGGGGTTGCCGTCTGGAAAGCGCTGCACGAGCCCAGAATTTCTGGCCGTTCCCCTGACAAAGGCTGAATCGTCAGAACGCGTGCACAATGAGTAAAACGTACTGTGCGTATGCCAGCGCGCTCTTGCTGCGGTGCGTCACGCTACGGGGGTTGTGAGTAAGTATGAGCAAGAAGAAGATCCAGCACGCTCGGGCAGAACGCCCCGTGTGTGCTGTTTCTCGAGAGGAAGATGCTGGAACAAGGGAAGGCGGTCAGTAAGCTGTATACGCGCCGTGGTACGCGTTGAGCAACGCACCGTGTGCCGAGCTGGCTGACAACAAAGAAGACCGAAGTACGATGGCGCTTTACACGCAGGACAAAAGATCACCTACTCCGAGTGTTGTCAGATGCGAGAAACAAAGGATTGGAGACGTACCACACGTGCAATTCGTGGCGCGAGAGCCACTCGCGTCCCCGGATATATATGCCGCGCTGCGCAACGCTATACCACACCAGGAAGTGTCAGCAAGTCCCCAGTTCCTTTACTCGAGTACGACGCACCCAGTAGCTGTCCTAGTGCGCCCCGCATCCGAGACGCAAATGCAAGGCGACAGGTGTAGCTGACGAGTCCCAATGTGCCGTTGGCACTACTGGCCGCGCTTCCGAAGCACGAGCGAGCACGTCGTCTTGGCGCGTGTTCTGCCCTGCCGCCCCGGGCTTGTGTCCTACGCGGAGGACAAAGAAGTAGCTGCTGAAAGAGTTGTGGTGAGTAATGAAGGTAAAAGAGAAAGCGTACCTCTCGCATCTTCGCGTGCAAGAAGGACAACGGCCTAACGCGCGTTCGCGGCGTTGAAGAGCACCCAGCCTGTGTGGGAAGCGTCAGTAGACGCCTGCATCGTGAAGAAAAGCTGTCGGACGCGCGTAAAAGCCCCGGCTTTCCGCTGGCACGCCTGCTGCGTGTACGGAGCGCGTCTTTGAGTTCGCTCGGTCTTGACGCGCTCGAAGTCGAGATCTATGCGAAAGCGAATGAGCAACAGCTGAAAGAGCAGATGTAAGTGAAGGAGATAAGAGAGAAAGACGTACCGCACACGCCGGTACGTACACAAAACTCCGCAAAGGCGGGCGCGGAGGGGGTGTCCCGGACGGATTCCAGCGCGCTTCTGTGACGGAGTACGTTTCTGAAGCGCGCTCCAGATCGTCAGCGAGCCCACTCGGCGTTGACGTATCTGCAAGCGAAGCCTACGCGCCGAGAGGCGAAGACCCCGTCCTGAGTGCTGTGAGCAAAGGGAAAGCCGGAGAAGACGCACCTCGGGCGTCTTTCCAACAAGCAGATTACCCTGGCGTCAAGAGGCGCGGTAGCCACCAAACGCGCCTGACGCGCATACAGCCCACCCGCACGCGCCGCGTCCACAGCAGTCAAGGCGCCGGCGCTCGCGTCAGTCGTTGGGGGTGCGCTGTGAGTGGAAGCGCTGGTTTGAGTTCGAGCACCACCGGTGGCAGCGCTCCTACGAATCCGTGTGGCCGGGGAAGAAAGAAAAACGCGTCAATATGGTCCTGTACTTGCCATAAACGAATACACACCTGAGACGAAGGAAAAAGCAAAAGAAAATCAAGGCGACGCGCGGCTGCCTCGCGTGTGAGAAGCGCCGAGCCTTGAAGCCACAGGAGGTGACGATCGCGGCGCTTTTTGAGCTGCAACTTGAGCAGTAAGCGCTGAGTAATGTGCTTTCGAACTCGCGCCTTTGCGCGAGTAAGCCCGGCACCGAGAGTCGTACTGCTACAGGAGGTGTTGTAACAAAAAAAAAAAAATCGCGTCAATATGGTGCTATATTATCCACAAACAGATTCGCACCTGAGACGGATGAAAAGAAAAAGGAAACGGGGGCGAAGCACGGCTGCCCCGCGCGTGAGCAGTGTCGCGCCGCGCACCAGCAGCAAGGGCGGCGGCTGTGGCGCCTGTCGAGCCGTGATATGAGTAAAAACTGCTCGGTGAACTGCTTCCGGACTCGCGCCTTCAACGCGCGAGCAAGGGCGATGCCGAGAAGTTGTGATACCTGCCAAACGTATGAGGTTCGCGGGTTCGCGCAACAGCGCAAAGGGCGCGGTGACCGGCTTTCGAACTCGCGCCTTCGCGCGAGGGAGCACAGTTTAGAGATACTTCCGAAAAGGGCGGTATTCCGTAGTCCCGCGCAAGCCTGAGAGAGCAAGGAAGCGAGCCGGCTCAAGGAGAAGGAAACCAGTAGTGGCTAGTCGTGTGAGCAGACGGACGACTCACCTTGCGCTACTCGGAGAATCGCCGCAGTGACGAGGCAGAACGCCCGCTCGCACCGTCGGCTTCTCCGGACACGTCAGAAGACGAGCAAAGACAGACCTGTGTGGGAAAAGAGGCTGTCAGAAGGCGCTTACAGCGAGTCCTCTACTTACTGGTATTGTCTACCTGCAAGGATAGGTTCGCTTATAGCTGACAAAATCCTGAAAAGCGTGATGAGTGAGGTGTAGAGAAGTTCGAGGCTATAAGCAACGAAAAGGGTGAGTACAGTTTCAACTTCTCACCATTGGAGCGCTTGTTGCGGCGGCGCGCAAGAGCGTGCGCTTTTCGGAAGGTGATGTTATGTCCTCGACTCTTAGGAGCGAGGCAGACGTGTTGAGGCCGTTGACATGAGCGAGCCCCGACTGTCAGCATCGAAGTACCTCTGTCAAAGCGAAAAGTACGTAAAATAAGCATGGAGTGGGAAGGAGAGAGCAGCCACTCACCAGAGTAAGCTCTACAAAAGTCCACGGCGTGAAGTCACGCGAGGGGCGAGGCGCGGGTGCGCAAAGACAACTAACGAGGAGGTTGGCACTTAACAGAAGGTTAGCCTCTTCGACAAGAAACGGTGTTTTTGGGGCTTTTGGTGGAGCGCGCGCGCTAATGGCCTGGTCTGCCTTGCTATCTATGATACACTTTTCGAGTATTCGTGGCCATGAGTGCGAGAACGGCGAAGGCGCGCGCGGAAAATCAATCGGGCGCCTACTTGACTCCGAACGAGTGCTTCGAGCACTCAACCGGTATCAGCTGGCAGTCTGAAGGGCGTCAACACAAGGCATGAGTAAGAGAGCAAGCAGCTTTGGTGTGGGGGAGACCCCGCGCGCAAGGAAGAATAACCGAGACGGCGAGAGAGAACAATGCAACAAAGAACAAAGGACTTCGGAGCCGAGTTGCGGTCCGACTTCCGACCGCGGCAGTTGCCGCACAAAGTTGAACTTCGCATCATTTGGCGCTCGCGACGCGTTCCTCAAGGGACGGCTGACCGAGGACGGTCAGGATTTTGGTGTGGGGGAGATAATACGCCGTCTGCGCGTTCAGCCATTTATTTAGCGTTTTTTACGCATTTGGCTAAGCTACAAAAGGCTATAAAAATATAATAATATCAGTAGGCCCTCGAAAGCGAGTACTACAGTAATCGGGAGCCCAGTGAGTGAGAATATGGGATAGCAGCGAGGCTTTTGCAAGGCGGTAGCCACTCCGACCAAGCACTAGACACATCGTGCGAGTCCTTGAGGTCTATACTTCTCCGAGATTGGTGTAAGAGCCAAAGTTCGAGGATTAGTCGTGCCACTCGCTTATTGTTATACTTTCGGATGCTGGAGACCTGTCTGGAACAGTGAGACAGACTGAATAAACAAGCCAGAACCGCTGCGCGCAGGCAGAAGAATTAAAGAAAGAGAAATACGGTCAGACGCGCGCTGTGGCGCGCACGCCACCCGACCGCGCTCGGGCGATCTAGATCACTCTTGGAAGACGGCACGAGGTTGATTGGCCTGACATCACCCCGATGATGATCCGGGCTGGCCATAAAGCGATAAGCGGAATCGAGGGCGGCATTGTTCTCAAAGTGACTCGAGTTGAGGTATTTAAAATACAAGAAGCAAGCAGTATATAAGGGGAGAAGAATCCCTCATTCGGGGAGACCTCTGGCCCCCCGGGACCAGGGCAATCTCCTGTGGGAAGCACCCGGATTTTCCGGTGTGAACCAAAGAGGCTCGGGTGTCCTTCCACATCCGGAAGGCATTGTTCGGGTGAAAAGACGTACGAGAGGAGCGAGACTTGGTAGAATAATCACCGGACCTTGTGTCCCTGTTCTGTCTAGTCTAAAAGTAAAGCCCACTGCACTTTCGAGTGCAAAACCCCCAAAGCAATTGTGTGATTAAGGTGTGATTAGCTTTTGCGAGAGTTTCCCGAGCATAAATGAGAAAGAGGGTCGTGTCTTCGATAGCATGTCCAGTATCTAGAGCGTGTCAGTTCTACCTTGATTCCCCCGAGCAATACAAGTCGTACTCGCAGCTCCTCTATGAGGTAGAACTTGTCGGCAGTTGTGTTGGTTTGGTTGGGGTGTGTGTGTGGTGTTTTATGATTCTGTCTTGCAGTTCTCTCTCACTCAGAGGAGCGCGTGCGCATTAACGGCACTCCATCTTATCGACAAGGCTACGGCGATCACAGCACTGCGTCCCTCGCGAGTCAACACGCTGGTTGAGGTTCTCTTCGTCATTCTTTCGTCAACCTCTTGCCCACCCACCCACCCCTCTTGTCAGCCAACCTTCCCTGGAAGCTCTGCCTCTCCCATTCATCCGCACTTATTGGTTGGGGGGCCATCGTGATGCGCAATGCTCTCCTCTCTCCCATTGTAGTACTTTGAAGCTCCCTCGCTTTGCTTGCTTCCGGGCGCTTGCAAGGAACCTTCAAAGTGGGGGGCAGGGGGTGGGGTGTATCTATATACTATACCCTCACCCCTGCCTGGTGCACTGTCCATGCCCGAGCTATGCGAGGGCTGCACCTATGCAGAGGCTGCCAGCAGGATGAGGCCATAGCTGCTGAGCATAGCCCAGGCCCCGTACATGGGTTACGGCGGCAAGCCGAGGCATTGATGGGAGGACATCGGAGCTTGGTCTGGTGAGGAGGATGGCATGCCATATGGTGACGGAGAAGCCATGGAGGACTTAGGAGATGGAGAAGGATGGCAGCACGAGTGCAGGGCTGCACAGCGTATGTCGCAGAGTGCCCACCTGTCCGCTACATCGACTGGCTAGACCCTCAAGTGGACGAGCGGGTGCAATGGACAGTGAGGGAGGAGCATCCGGGGGAGAAAATGCAGCGGGTGTGACTCGAACCTGCTGTGCTGACGAGACTCGGAGCGACCACACAACAACAACAAACAACCAGAGAGGAACACCACACGTGATCGGCACGTGCAGGGCAACGGAGGGAGAGATAGGCGATCCCGACGGTGTCGACGGCGTAGAGCACAAATCGACAAGGGGCGAGCGTTGTGCAGGCTAGTCCCAATGACCAAGTTAGCATTCCCTTCTACCTAAAGGCATAGTAAGGCGCACCTAGTCCCAATGACCAAGAGGTCGAGATGGGGAACTAGGTGCTGGTACAGGGCTTATAGGTAAGAGGGAGGAGAAGCGAGTTCTAAGGCGTCAGGATGGCGCGATATGATGCGATATAGTACAGAGGCAGAGGCGGACAAAAGGGGAAAGCCAAAGTGGGGAGCATGTGATAAGGGTCGGGTCCCGAGATAGCCGGTGGGTCTAGATGCGTAAACAGTCCAAAATAGGGGGAAAAGGAAAATGAAAAGGGACAAACAAGGGAAAATAAGGGTATACTGGCGCGTCGTGACATTACCCCCCTGCTAAGACTCATCGTCCTCGATGATCTGCGTAAAGGCCGTCCTCCCATCCGAGTTCCTGGGGTGGGGCAGCCGTGAAGTTGACGATGGGCTGCCAGGGGAGGGATGCGAAGATGGATGCGTTGATTGCACGCGGGGCGCTCGGGTGCTTTTTGTGGAAAGCATTGAGTTTGCGCTTGGCGTTTGCCAGGTGAGCCGCGGGTTCCCAGCCGTTATGGCTCTCGTCGTAGCCCTTCCACTTGACGCGGTACTGGAGGACCTTGTTGCGTATACGGCTGTCAAGGATGTCCTCTACCTCGTATTCCTCCTCGCCTTCCACTTCCACCGGTTCGGGTGGCTGTGGGGTTTCGCCGTTGACATCGTTGCCCTTCCAGGGGGTTAACTTGTCGATGTGGAAGACATCGTGGATGCCCTTGTGATCGAGGGGAAGTTCGAGCCGGTATGCGAGATCTCCAACCTTCTCCTTGATCGAGAAGGGGCCAAGGTAGCGAGCACCGAGCTTGCGACTGGGAACCTTGATGTTCACGTTCTTCGCATTGAGCCAGACACGGTCACCCACTTCGAAGCGTAAGGGAGGGGCATCGCCGTGAGTATGCCGTTCCTGTTGGTGCTTCTTGGCGAGTTCCAAGGCGTGAACGGCATCCTTGCGGGCCTCTTTCAGGAGCTCGATGCGCTGGTTGGCGGGTGGGCTGCGGGATTTGCTGCCGATGGGAATGTTGAAGAGCGGGAGGTACCCGTACATGATCTCGAAGGGGGAGGTACCGAGTGAGGAGTTGGGGTGCGAGTTGATGACAAACTCGGCCGCGGGGAGGTGCTCATCCCAGTCGTCCTGCCGGTGGCTGACGAACATGCGCAGATACTTCTCCACCTCCTGGTTGGCACGCTCTGTCTGACCATTCGTGGCGGGGTGGTAGGCAGTGGAGAAGTTGTACTCGATCCCAAGACGTTTGAGCAGGGCGCGCATCATGGCGGCGACGAACTGGGATCCACGGTCGCTGATGAAGCGGAGTGGGAGACCGTGGAGTCGGAAGATCTCGCGGTAGTAGAGGTCGGCGGCATCGCTGGCGGTGAGGTGGGTGTCGCAGGGAATGGCGTGAACCTGCTTGCTGAAGTGGTCCACGCAGACGAAGATGGCATTGTATCCGTGCGCCGTCGGGAGGTTTGTGATGAGATCCACCCCGACATGTTCCCAGGGGCCGGCCGGCACCTCAAGTGGATGGGTGCCCGTCTGCGGAGTGTGGTGATGCGCCTTGCGGCGTGCACAGGCGTCACAGCCAGCGACGTACTTCTCTACGAAGGAGCGCATGGTGGGCCACCAGAAGTGCGAGTCGACCAGCTGCAGAGTTCCATGAAGACCTGGGTGTCCAGCGGTGGGGAGGTCGTGGCACTGTTTGACGACCTCACGTCGTAAGTCCTTGTCCGGCGGGATATAGACTCGGCCGCGGTAGTAGATCAGTCCGTTATCCTCTTCCCATTCAGCGAGTCCGTTTGTCAGCTGACGTGGCCCATTCTTGCGCAAGCTCTCCAGTCCTTCCAGGACTACTGCCTCACGTTCGCTGGCCTGGCGGATGCGATCTTCGAGCGGGTTGGCCACGAGCGTGTTGGCGGCGAGCTTGGCAAATCGCTCGGGTCCTAAGACAATCTGCTCGCGATTGTCGTCGTTGTCTGAGACACGATGGTGTGGCATGCGCGAGAGGGGGTCGGCCTGGGTGTTGGCAGCGCCAGGGCGGTGTACCATTCGGAAGTCGAAGCGGGAGAGCCAGAGGGCCCAGCGAGCTTGCCGTCGGCTAAGGTCCTGTGCCGTGCGCCAATATTCAAGATTGGAGTGGTCGGTGACGATCTCGAAGGGCTGGGGGAGACCTTCTAGAAAGCCACGCCAATCTTTGAGGGCTTCAATGATGGCGAGCATCTCGCGATCGTAGATCTCGTAGTTGCGCTCGGCCGGCTGCATGGATGCTGATCGGAATGCCACCGGGTGCCACAAATCGTCCTCCAACTTCTGCATCAGGGCGCCCCCCGTAGCGTAGCCGGAGGCATCGACCTCGATGCGCGTAGGACGATCTGGGTCCCAGAGTGCCAGTACGGGCGCGGAGATGAACGCGTCGCGTAGAGTCTCGAATGCTGTTCGTTGGGGTGCATCCCAATGCCATTTCACGTCCTTCTTGGTTAGGTCGTTGAGTGGGCGAGCGACCTTAGAGAAGTCCTTGATGAATCGACGGTAGAAGTTGGCGAAGCCTAAGAATCCGCGAAGATCACGCAGGTTCTTGGGAGACGGCCAGTCGCGTACTGCGGCAACCTTGACAGGGTCCATGCGGACTTCGCCTTCCCGAATGACGAGACCCAGGTACTCGATCTCCTCGCGCTCGAATTCGCACTTTTCCGGGCGCAGGTATAGGTCGTGCTTCCGCAGCCGGTCGAGTACTTCACGGACTACGGTGCGGTGGTCCTCGAGCGTCTTGCTGAAGATGAGAATGTCGTCCAGGTAGACTGCGACCTTCCCTGCAGCGATTAAGTCGGAGAAGATGGAGTTCATGAGCGCCTGGAAGGTTGCCGGGGAGTTGGTGAGGCCAAAGAACATCACGAGGGGCTCGAAGAGTCCGCGGTTGGTAGAGAACGCGGCCTTCCACTCGTCACCAGTCTTGATGCGTACATTGTTGTATCCCCAGCGTACGTCAAACTTGGTGAAGTACTTGGCGCCTTGGAGGCGACTGACGATGTCGGCAACGAGGGGGAGTGGGTAGCGGTTCTTAACGGTGAACTCGTTCAGCTTGCGGTAGTCCTGAACGAAGCGGAGCTTGCCATCCTTCTTCTTGACGAAGAAGACCGGTGAAGACAGCGGGGATTTGGAGGGACGGATGTAACCTTTACGAAGATTCTCCTCCAGGAAGCGATCGAGTTCTTCCTGTTCGTTGCGCGACATAGGGTAGATCTTGGTGCGCATCGTGGCGGGAGCACCGGGCACCAGATCAATAGCGTGGTCCCATGCTTTGTGGGCGGGTAGGCGTTCGGACTCGGTCTCGGAGAAGACGTGGGCGTAGTCGCGGTAGGCTTCTGGCACCATCTCCTCGAAGGTACGCTCTGGCTTGTCCTTGTTTGCGGCTTCAGCCAGCTGCTGAGAGTACGTGAATCCGGCGGCACACCAGACTTCCTCCTTGGAATCCTCCAAGACGCCTGCTCGAACCCAGGCGCGGCGTGTGGCGCGGTTCGCGCGGAGACGGCACAGCGGGGGTTCATCCTCCTCCTCTGGCATTGTAAATGGCAGAGGTGGGGAGGGCTCCGGGGTGGTGTCCGTGGCCGCGGAGTCCGGCACAGCGGAGGAAGGTGCGTCAGACATGGCCGCATGCGCAGAGTTGACTTGGGCCCGTAGGGCTGCGTCATCGCCAATATATTCGAGGAGGGCGCCGTGGGCTGGTTCGTCTGTAGGACCCGGGGGTGTGTCGTCTTCTTCAATCACCTCAACTGGCGGGGGGCGCGGCCGGGGAATCTGGAATTCACCCTTCCGCCAGTCGATGGAAGGATTTACTTGTCGAAGCCAGGGAAGTCCGAGAATAACGCTCTCTCCTCCTAGGTCGGTGATGAGAAAGTCGACATAGCCCGTCCAGCCGTCGAGGGACATGCGTAGGCGGGAGAAGTGTGTGATACTGCCAGCGGTATTCAGGGTTCCATCGATGTTGTAGACAGCAATGGGGTGGCGAAGGGGGAAGGAGCGGATGCGTAGGCGCTGGACGAACTTCCTATCCAGGAAGGGCGACGTGGCACCAGAGTCAATCATGGCCGCGATATCCGTACTGCGATTGAGTCCACCGAGCGTCACTCTGATGCGGAAATGAGATGAAGAAGGATCTATTTCGCGCGAGGAATACAGAGTCGTGACGTAAGTGGAATCATAAGCGGAGGTGGAGTGCATACAGTACGGAGGCAGGGGTGCAGACGCTGCGGCGTTGGCGCGCACCCGTTCTAAAAACTCTGAGCCAGCTGTTCGAGAAGACGTCCTTGGGCGGCAAGCGCCTGTGTGAGCTGTGCGACGGAGGCGCGGATGTCGACGGCCTCGCCGGCAGGCTGCTGCGGCTGCGGCGGCCCTCGGGGTATGTCGGCGGCGGGGGCGTTGTCCTCGTCGAAGAGCGAGCCCGGGGTGTCAGTTGCCGCAACGCGCTGCTGCCGCTGCTGACCACCGCGGTTGCGTTCCAGTCCCATGTAGCGGTCCTGGCAGACTCCCTGCATGTGCCCGATGCGGCCACAGAAGTCGCACTTCCGGTCCTTGTGGGGGCAGGCTGCCTTCGAGTGGTTCTTGCTGCCGCACCCAAAGCACAGCCCGATCATGGCGCGCAGGAAGTCGAAGCGAGTGCGACCGTTGCCGGTGGTACGGGGGGCGGGGCGCGCAGCGGTTCGCGTGGCGTCCACATCCATGGCATAGGGGTCCGGCGCACTCTGGGCGCGGCCAACGGGGCCCTGCCTGTCCTCGGCCTTCTCTCCGCGCTCCAGATAGTCGATCGCCGTGGCGCGCTCGATGAGGTCGGCGAGGTCCTTCGGTTCACCCTTGGCAACATGCATGCTCAAGAGCAGGCGCCGGATGGACTTTGGGAGCTTCTGCTTGAAGCGCTCCATGAGATCGGTGTTGGAGTAGCCGGAGCGCTCGCCAAGTTCCTTGAAGTCCGCAGCAAAACCCGGCACCGCACGACCGTCCATCTGAAGGGCCTTCAGCTGGTTGCGGGCCTCGATGGCCTCGTCGGCGGCAACGAAGCGATTCTTGAAGGCGGTACAGAGCTTGGACCAGTCACCGTCGAAGGGGGCCTTGTTGGCAACGAGGTCCTTGAAGGCGGAGTTGGCGAATGAGCTGGCGTCGCCCTCGAGGAGAGTGAGGAAGGAGGTGATCCAGGCTGCCTCGTCCTTCCGCCCATTCGGGTTCAGGCCCGGTTGCTTGCTGGCCCAGACAGCGAAGTGGTTCAGGAACTTGCGCGCGTCCTCCTTGGCGGTGCCGCGATACGCGGCTGGCTTCGTGACAGTCTTGTCCTCCCGTCCGGCCGAACCATGATTCGTGTTACTGACCAGCTGGTTAAGCGAGTTGGTCGTGTTCATCATGTTCGTCAACAGACTGTTCACTTGATCCGGAGTCAGACTCGTCATCGTCGCTGGATTCGGGGGCGAGCTGGCGGTGGAATGCGGGGGCGGGGGTATCGGTGTGACTGAGGTGGTTACGGAACTGGGCGCGACGGCGGAGGCAGTCGCGGAGGCGGAAGCGGGCGTGGCGGTAGTTTCCTCGGGCCTCGACGTAGTCGGCACGGAGGCGGAGATGAGTGGCGCGCTTAATGTGGTAGGGGCCGTGGACGTGAACGGAGAGGCTGGCAACGGCCTGATGGGTGCGGAGATAGTAGAATTCTGCTCGGCGGAGACGTCGGATGTACTCCTGGGATAGTTGGCTGTGGATCTCGTAGAGGGCTGTGGGGGTAATAGGGTGGGCGCAGTAGGTGCAGTCGGCCATTCAGCGGGTTCGGGTTCTTCGTCTGGAGTGTGCGGGCGGTCCTCGCGTGTCTGCGCAAAGGATTCGGGTGCGGGTGTCTGGGCGCGGGATGGGGCGAGCGATACGGGGCGGCTGCTGAGGGTTCGTCCAATACGCTGGGTGACGACGGGTGCGGGGATAGTGGGGCTGAAGGTGACTGGGTGTCCTCCTTCAAAAGAGACGGTGACGGTGGACTGGATGGAGCGGGCGAGGCGGTGGGGGCAGTCGGTGTAGGGGTCGCACCAGTGGATGAATGATTGCTCGTCGGAGAAGTATGCGGTATCGCCGTCAGGGTCCTGGCCGTGTAGGCGACCTAGGCAGCGGGCGGACGGAAGTTCTTCAGGTGAAGGGGTACCAGATGGGGCACGGAAGGCCGTTGTGGGCGAAGCGTGGCCTGCAGGGGCGACCAGGGGGTGGGCGCCGGTGCAGTGAGAGATCTCGACCTAGTGAGCTGACGAGACTCGGAGCGACCACACAACAACAACAAACAACCAGAGAGGAACACCACACGTGATCGGCACGTGCAGGGCAACGGAGGGAGAGATGGGCGATCCCGACGGTGTCGACGGCGTAGAGCACAAATCGACGAGGGGCGAGCGTTGTGCAGGCTAGTCCCAATGACCAAGTTAGCATTCCCTTCTACCTAAAGGTATAGTAAGGCGCACCTAGTCCCAATGACCAAGAGGTCGAGATGGGGAACTAGGTGCTGGTACAGGGCTTATAGGTAAGAGGGAGGAGAAGCGAGTTCTAAGGCGTCAGGATGGCGCGATATGATGCGATATAGTACAGAGGCAGAGGCGGACGAAAGGGGAAAGCCAAAGTGGGGAGCATGTGATAAGGGTCGGGTCCCGAGATAGCCGGTGGGTCTAGATGCGTAAACAGTCCAAAATAGGGGGAAAAGGAAAATGAAAAGGGACAAACAAGGGAAAATAAGGGTATACTGGCGCGTCGTGACACACCGTATATAGCAGCTTGATAGGCTCTATACACTGCTACCTACAATGCAATCGCGCCCGCTGCTGGATCCGATAAAGCCCAGCCCGTGGTACACGGGCTCTCCTGCTGGCGGCAGCAGAATCAACGGTGCCAGTCTAAGTTACGCTCGACACTGAGTGATGGGTGACACGCACATACGGGAGACACGATGCAGCGCGCGCATGTGTCTCCATGACCAGCCTGGTCTTTCTTTCACTCACAGTGGTGGAATATTTGGTCGGTAGATAGCACGGGGGACGCGCGGCTCAGCGCGTCCCGAGGCCGTCCCCCATTATTTCTTTGTATTCACGTAAGTACAGCAAACTCCGAATACAGGTTCTCTCGACCTCCGACATCGACATCGGGGGCCCTGGACCGGCCCGTGGTACACGGGCTCTCCTGCTAGTCTTATAATAAAATGCTGTCTACTCACCAGCCGATGTTTGATCACTATACGCAGGCCAGCGACGATGTGCTCAGCCTTGCTGTTTGTCTCCCGCGGCAGACGTTCCTTGCTGTTAAGTAAATGAAGACTGTGAACAACTTAGGGGTATTTACGTGATCTCGGCCCGAAGCCCGTGCCACTGCCAACGCGCCTCAACGCGCTTTGTCACGTTTGGTCACGTCACGATACGCGCCACTTCTCGACTGCCAATGCCATGGACCGCGACGACCCAATCACCCAGTTCTTCCCAGGCGACGAGAATGTCGACCTGTACGCGGTGTTTTCATTACCAAATGCTGCTACTGTCGACGAGATTCGAAAGTCTTACCGCCGCCTGGCCCTCGTTCATCATCCTGACAAGCACACGAACTCCAGCGAGACGGCGAAGGCAGACGCTGCGCTCAAATTTCAGCAGGTCGGCTTCGCGTATGCGGTGCTGAGCGACGAAAAACGGCGCAAGCGGTACGACCAGACTGGTCGAACGGACGAAGGCTTCGACGATGTGACCGGCGAAGACGGCTGGGAGGCATACTTCGAGGACCTGTTCGATCGCGTAACACGCGGTAAGCTAGATGAGATGAAGAAGGAGTATCAGGGTACGCGTTGCGCTCAATTACGTCTTTGCACATACTAATATGGTGCGTCAGGCTCCCTCGAAGAGGTCGAGGACATCAAGTCCGCTTACATTCAGACCGACGGCGACATCGGGGAGATTATGACCTACATCCCACACTCTACACACGACGACGAGGCGCGCTTCATCATCATCATCAGCGGTCTCATCGCGAAGGGTGACATCCCGACGCTGAAGACCTGGGAGAGGAGCAGCAAGGATGAGAAGGCGCGCCTGGTACGCAAGAAACAAAGCGACGAAGAAGCAGCAGAAGCGGAGAAGCTTGCCAAGGAGCTCGGCGTATGGGATGAATTCTACGGCACCGGAAAGATGGGACAGCGGCGGGGGAAAGGCAAAGGCAAGGCAGCTGCACCAGCTGACGACGACGAGGAAGACACCTCCGCATTGCAAGCTCTTATTCTGAAGAAGAAACAGAAGAGCATGTCCAGCAGCTTCCTCGATGACTTGGCCGCGAAGTACACCGAACCACCGAAGTCAAAGGCACGCGGAAAGAAGAGGGGTAAGGCGGAAGGCGACGAGGGGGAAGAAGCGAGTCCGAGGAAGCGGAAGAAAGCGAGCGTCCCAGACCCTCCTGATATCGACGATGACGAGTTCGCGAAGATACAGGCGAGGCTCACAAAGGGGAAGGCGTCGTCGAAGGAGCAGTCGAAGGCCCCGAGATCCAAAGGCAAGACGAGGAGGTAGAGTGTTGTCCGGTCCCACGTAGCTCCTGGTGTCATGTATTTCTATATCTTTATCCTCGACTGCTGCACTTCTCTTGCGCGGTCATAAACCAAGCCAGGCCCGATCCACGCACACCACTGCAGTCGAACTTTCCTCGACAAGAATTCCACATCATGTACATAGCTTTACAGATACCGAACTGTATCTATGCCCAAACTCCTCCGCGCGTGAATGATAGCTACCAGCTCCTTGATACTCTCCTCCAGAATGACAACGTTGTCCAACAACTGCGAAAGCGTCACGGTCGGCGTTTTCTCCTGCACATCCTCTGCCTCCTCACGTGAGGCGTGCGGCTCCGTTTTCTCACTCCACCCAGAGCTGAACACATCCTCGTCTTCCGGCACCCATGCCGTGGATGACTGCGAAGGCGTCCAGGGTCCAGACGTTGGCACAGGCGCCACGAAAGGCTCGACGTTGATGGCGCCCGTTCTGCGGTAATGTGGGCCAAAGGGACTCGCTGAGACGCTGGACGGCCCGTACCGCGGCGCGGCGGCGTAGTCGGCTCAGCTGCTAACATCGGCTTCTGCGGGCGGCTCTTCCGCGGGGTAAGGTCCTGCAGGAAGGATACGAATGAAGACGACGTGGTCGGCTTTTTCGCTGGCTTCGGGCGCACGGGCTCCTGGACGATCGGGATGACCTGTTCGCCCCCCATTTCGAACGCAAGACTCAGTGCGTCCGACAGGTTCTCGGAGAATAGGAGACCCTGGCGCCGCTCGAGGAGGTACCTGTCGAAGTTATCGACCAGCTGGCGATAGCGCTCAAGCTGCGCCACGAGCCCATGGAAGATTGTGTGAACAACCGGCCGCGAATCATCGTCGACGCTGGATGCGGGGAGGAACACGAGGTCCTTCTCCAGATCCTCCTCTATCTTGAAGTCAATAGAGCGGTCGTCGCCGTCGTCCATGGGGCGCGGACACCGACTCTGACTTGTCTCCCGCAGACGATTTATTGTGAGCGAACGTCAGCCATCCGGCAAGCGAGCGGTCAGGATGGTGTGCAAGAGTGGCGAGCACACCGGTCAGAGTCATGTTGTACTCCGGCGTATTGGAGAAGAACTTGCGTAAGGACTCCAGCAGCAAGGTGATAATGGGGTCGTTCACGTTGAGCTTGTGCTTCATTTTGCGCCGGACGTCCTCGTCAAGATCCAACTGATATGTCGGCTGGGTTTGAATCGAAATCAGGGCATCGCGCAAGTAGTGGTCGTAGCCGGTGCTGAACGCATCTCCGCTGTGAGATGGGTCGACTCTCGAGATCAGCGTCATGTACAGGCCCATCTCGCGTTCATGCGTTGAGTACGTCGTCTCCGGCTGGAAGAACATGGGATGATGAGAGGGCATGGTTGTGTTGAGGTCGTCAGTCCGCAAAGACGGGTTGAATGGATCATCATCATCATCATCATTAATCGGTGAGGTCGCCAGAGCGCTATTGTCAAGGGCGGGGAAGGGGAACGAGGTCGCTCGAGGGTCAGAGGTCACGATGAGCAGCTTGTCCACACAGAGCTGGGGATGTTGTGTGAGCATGGTCTGCAGGAGTTGCAGTGCCGAAGTGGACGTCGGCTGTGACTTTGAGCGCAGGTTTGAGAGCAGCAGATCCTTGAGCGTGAAGCGTGCCATGGCAGTGGGATATTCTGACTGCCTTCGGGCATCAGGGGCTTCCATCTCCAGCAACGCCATCGCCGTACTGCGCCGTCTCCGTGACTTCGCCGTCTTGTCGACGGAGGCGGCCTGTGGAGGTGCTGGTGCAGCATCCAGGTTGATCGTCGACTGATGACGCGGACGACGAACGACGTCGTCGTTGTCCTCGCTCATCAGGAAGTCCACCAAGAGATCGCCAAGCTGGCCATCGCGGAGAGTGCGAATCATGACTTCAATGTAGGACATGACGGCTACGGCACTCCCATCTGCATCGGAGCACTCCAGCACAGAGGGGTACACCACGTTCTCCAAGAAGATGCGCCGTACAGCATCCATTATCGACTGCACGATCGCCGGGCCCATCGCGGACGCGACATCGGCATCGTGGACGATATTCCGGCGCAGGACATCTTGAAGGAACTCGAGGAGCTTCAGGAAATGGTCCAGCTGCACCTTAAAGTCGGGGTTGTACGCGTCCTCCACGCCCATCGCTCGCGAGCGCTGCCGTTGTTCCTCTACTTCCTGCTTCTCCTCATCTGTCTCGGGACCAGTTCCACCAATCATCATGCCGCTGCCGGGGCCGGCGTCGGGCGTATTCAGCAGCCGGTACTCGAGCTTGGAGGGAAGCAGAGAGTAGACGGCGCCCAGTCCAGCACCCAGCACTTCAGAGAAGTCACCGTCGATGATGTAGTCAGCGAGGGCGTTTGCCGCATCGGAGACTGGATCAGCTTTGTCATCTCCAGCGGCGCGCTCGCCTGGAGACATAGCCACGTCCATGAGGAAGAGCAGACCTGCACGGGCGAAGTCGCCAATCTGCCCTTCTCTATGCACGAATCGGAGAAGATAGTTGAAGAGCAGAAATTCGTATTCCGGTTTCTTCGTCAGGGAAGAGGCCTGCGTGGATTTGACGGTGTTCTGCGAAGGTGAAGGAGAGCCGGCGCGTTGGGCTTGTTCTTCAGCGACTTTCTGCGCCTCTTCTTCTTCTTCCCTCCTCCTCCTCTTCCTCTACGGCGAAGAGGGGTTCAGACCGATACCAGTGTTTATCGTGGAAGAAGATCATCAAGAGTTCGCGATGCGTGCGGATACGACTGCACAGAATGCAGAGCAGGTTCACGACTGGGCGCGCGTGAGTGACGACGAGACGGGTCCATAATCTGAGCACTTACGATCCTCCTCGTATTCTGACGGTTGGCTGCGCACCGGCGTTCTTGGCTGCACCCATGACTTTGTTCCTGCCGTCGAGTTGCTCCTGGATGTCGTCGCCGACACAGTTGCGGAGGAGCCTCAGAACAGAGGCGATGGACGGCAGAGTGGACAAGAAACTGTTCGTCAAGGAGGACGACCATGTTCTGGACGGCGCGCAAGACCCTCGGCCTGGATGCCAAACGGGCGATCAGCTTCGCTCAGCCGTACGAGCGTGCCCAGCACGTCTGTCGCGGGGAATCAGACATATACACGGCATGGAATAGGCGTGCCAGACACACCGTTCTTCAATATGTACTCCATGCAAGCCCCAGTACCGCTGCAGTCGCGTCAGCGAGGGGATCCTGCGGATACACGCGGTCGCGACGTACCCTTCCTCTGTCCGCGCCCGTCTCCCACACCAGTGCATCCACCATAGACTGCAGGTGCGCGGGGACCTCCGTTGAGCGAATTCCGCGCAGGAGCTGGCGCTCATCAGGGTATTCAAGCGTATGCTGCGCGGGACGTTGAGCCGGCTGGCAAGGTAGGGAAACGGGTAGAACAACGCTACGAACCCGCACGAGCTGCCATGATCTGTGAAACTCAAGAGCGTGGTCGACAGGCTTCGCGGGCGCGGGCTGGTTGCCTGGCCGCAGGAACTTGGAAAAGTAGTCCATGAACGCCGCTCGCGGGCTGCGATGAAGGCGTCCAGCAGGTCCACGGCCCGACTTCCCCAGTGATCGCGTCTATGCAACCATCACTCTCACCAAAGTCAACTTCAATCACTGCACAAATGTTCGCCTATATAGATGCTATGAATCCACAACCAAGCGTCTATTTACGCCTTTTTCTTGAAGAAGACTCGTCCTCGGCATCCTCCATCTCCTCCCACAGACGGTCAGTCTCCTCCACTTCAGCCTCCTCCACTTCGTCAACAGTATTTCTCGGCTCCACAGCGTGTTGATCCCAAGCAGCAACCGTAGGCACACTCTTGCTGAAGATCTTGTGCAGAATTTCTCCCTTGCGGTCCTGCTGCCCAATCTGCGGCGGGAATGTGCTGTGTATGCGTACCAGACGGTCGAGGCCGGCGCTGACGAGGACATCTGGTGCGGTGGCTATGGAGCATACTGCACCGGCTATTCCTGGATGGCAAAGTAAGCCAGAGTCTCCCTTCACGCTCGCTTGAGATATGCATACCTTTGTAGCTATAGGCAACACGACCATTTCGCAAGTCGAGCGACAAGAGGTTGCACCCTTGGTCACTCACGAACAATTCACTAAACGGCGGGGTCAGACGTTATCCCCGCACACAGTTGACAATGCACTGACTGTTCGCTAAGGCCTTTCTGTACCTCCTTGACGCCTCCGATCTTAGCAACCTTCTCCCAATCCGCCACGGGTCGCCTGGCTGATCTCGTGTCATATCGGCGTACATGACCCAGCTGCGTGCCAACAGCGATGTCGTGTACAGAGGTAGTAGTGGAAGAGATGAACGTCAACGACGTATTGTGCACAGGCTGCCGCAAGCCGAGCTTATCGTTCGCCACCTGCTCCTGGTCAGTCGCTGAGATGAGACGAAAACGTGAACACGCACATTCTTTGCGCGCCACAGTTCTCCAGGGAGGAGCACATCGTTGCGTTTGCGCTTTTTCGCTGCTGATGGGGTAGCAGACTCGGGGGGACGTGACGCGAAGGCTTGTTCCAGATTCCAGACAGAAAGCTCAACCTCTTCCCCCCCGTATGCAAAGGCGTCTCCGCCACTTGACAGCTTCCAGTCACACAGACGGGCAGGAAGTGTTGCGACGTCTGCCTCTTGCCCTGCAGAGGCATTTGTCCGCCGAAGGGCGCCATTCGCCGTGCAAGATATCACAGATCTGCATGACGGTCAACGATCTACATATCCACATTATATACATCGGTACAGACAGACCTTGAGGTCGGCAATATCCCGAGTCCGACGTATTGTTGTTTGAAGCGCGGCTCCTTCCACTCGGACAGGACGTCGATCGTATCGTCCCCGTCAAGCGAGTACATCGCCGCAGACCCATTAGAGTATCCGGCTGCAACCTTTACTTCTGTCCGCATCAGTAGCTGAATATCCTGAGCAAGCATTATCCTCACTATGGTCGACTCCTCCGATGCGTTCACAGCGAGCGCCTGCACGCTGCGCGTCGAGCTTCCTGAAGAACCCTGATGCACGATCTTCAATTGGGGAGCCTCCCCCTCCACTGCCGATGGGTAGCGGAGAGTCTTCAGGTTGCCAAGTTCGTCACCGAGGATGAATCGGGCCATGGCGAGCGCGGGAGGTGGTACGCGAAAAAGAACAATGCCCGGTAAAAGCGCTGTGATCGCCTTGTCAATGGCGGCTGTTTCGGCCCGATACTTCCTTACGTAGACCCACCTGCAGTTGTTCTCGACCGTCACGCACGTCTCTCCAGCTCGCTGTGGTAAACAACTTGGCGACCATTGAGGGCGCATAGGCCGCTGGCAATCAAACATGGACGCATGTCTCGCTGAAATCGCTAAACTCGAGAAGCTGACGTCGCCGACTGGGAAGGGGAAGGCGCCACCTGTGCCCGACTCGCTGGACTCCCTTCTGCAGTCTTTACACGAAGCACGCGCACAATGCGAAACGGGCAGCTTATCCGCGCCATCCCTGAAACAGCTCTCGCGATCCGTGGATGCACGCAAGAAGGATATTGACGACCGCCAGAAGGAGGTTTACAACGCTGTAGCCAAGCTCGGCAAAGCGCTGGACAAGGTGCGACGATCTGAACAGTAGATGCTCTGGCGATGGCTTATAGAGTGGGCAGAAATTCACCGCAACTATTCCCTCCTACCCCAATCTCTTCGTGTCTCCCGACTCAGCTGCGGCGTTAGACCGCACGGTGGTCGTCCATCTCTTGCGGACGGGGCAGTTTGAGACCGCAGAGACGTTCATCGAGGTACGTTACAGAGTGCAAGATGTACCATACAGTGTTGACGGTCAGGTAGGAGTCCAAATTCCCAATAACGGACGACCTGCGGCTCAGGTTCGTGGATCTGCACAGGATATTGCAAGCCTTGCGATCCTCAAATATCGGCCCTGCTCTCGAGTACGTCCCAAAGATGTCTCGTTCAATAACGCAACCAAATGCCCGTTTGCAGCTGGGCGCGCAGTCATCGCGACTTCCTCCGCTTTCGCCGCTCGCCCCTTGAATTCAACCTACACCGCTCGCAATACATGCGCATCCTCATCTCGTCAGACACGCCGAACACGCTTCCAGCTATTGCTTACGCCAACACGCACCTACGCCCTTTCTTTTCTGAGCATGCCTCCGAGTTCATGCGCCTCATGACATGCGTCGCCTACTTGCCACTCAGCAAGCTGCAGACGTCGCCCTACTGCGACCTCGCGTCGCCGGCCCTGCATTCCGACCTCGAACCGCTCTTTGCGAAGGAGTACTGCGCGAGCATGGGCATGAGCCGGCAGGTGCCGTTGCGTGTGGTGGGCGACATCGGTGGGAGTGGCGCATTGTCTCGCATCGAGAAGGCACGGAAGGTCATGCGCGAGGGAAAAGGGGAGTGGAGTCAGGCAGACGAACTTCCGGTGCGGTGGCGATTTTGTTTGCTTGATGGTGGCTGACGTTGATTTCTTGCATGTAGATTGAGATACCGCTGCCACCAGAGAACAGGTATCATTCGATTTTCGCTTGTCCTGTGTCGAAGGAGCAGGCGACGGACGCCAATCCGCCGATGATGTTGTCGTGTGGGCACGTCCTGGCGAAAGACAGTTTGAACCGTTTGCCCAAGACTCAAGGGTGCGT
>VDMD01000009.1:600000-967051 GCA_007026445.1 Schizophyllum amplum | reverse complement strand
CAGTGCCGCACCCGTCGTCGGCACGGAGAAGGCGAAGGCCACTGCGGCGGACTGGAGCTACGTCAACGTTGACACGCCACCGCGCTCGACCTTGGCAGGGAGCTAGGGAACGTGATGCGTGCTGCTGAGGAGCCGATGAAGGACGGGGCTCGAAAGGCGAAGCGTGGGTCAGTCCTTCTTTGGGGACAGCACGATGCTGATGCTCAGACAGAGGATACCACCTCGCCGACGCGCACTCGTGCTATGTCCGTTCTTGGATCTCCCATCATGCTTGCGTCCCCCAACGCGTCCATGAAGTCTCCCGTCGTCGGCGAATTCAAGGGCTGGTTCTCGCACCTGTTTCACTGGAAGAACCACACCGCGGCCGATGTGATCTACTCTGCGAGCGACGCGACGCGCACGCGGCGCGAGGTTATCGGCATGCTGCAGGCGATGGGCGTGCTCATTGAGGGCGCCGCCGCGGACAGCGGCGGGTGCATGGTGCGCTGCCGCGTCGAGGGCTCGGAGGAGTTGAAGCCGGCGAGGTTCCGACTGGAGTTCGCGCCCGCGGGCGCGGCACTGCCCCAGGAGCACATCGTCAACCACGCGAAGAGCATGTATGGGAGCCCCATGCTCGACGGGCGCCTCACGTTCCCTATTGGATGCATGTCCGTGGTGACGGTATTCCGGGAGAAGGGGTCTGGGTCGACAGTAGCCGCGATGTGGGGGCGGCTCAAGGAGGACTGGGAGGGGAAGATGGAGGTCGATGACAGGATGGTCATGGATGTGGGGACCTCGCAGGGGATCCAGGAGGTCATGGACAGGGTCCAGGAGAGTGTGGTTTTGGTTTGAGTGCAGGCTCGCGCGCGATGGATCTACAGAGAGATTGTGACACTACCTATCGATTGTACATTACTAGAACTACCACAGACTTATTAGACTCTCGTTGACCATCACAGAAGTCGAGTATGGCTAGGCTGACTCTGAGACGGCAATCCAAGGTGAAGCTCACCCAACGGTGTAAAAGGCCCTCGGAGTCCTCTATAGCGATGGATGGATTATATTGTCGAATGCATAATTCTGGGTCCTCATACATGAATATTTAGCGGTAACTGACCCGAGCGCCCTAGTTACATCCATCCGCTCACTCCTTGCTCACTCTATCCGTTCACCCCCGCACCCACAAAATCTCTAGTCTCCCCAGAATCGTCCGCTACCACAAATCTCCGGCGCCAGTCCGGCACTTCCGTCTTCTCGAGTCTCGACCCTTGCTTTCCTATCGGGCATTTTGCAGGTGGCATTGAAAAGGATCCTACGAGGAGGCCCAGGAGGCCGCTCACGAGGAGTTGAAGGAGGACCGGGCCATCGTAACTCACGGTCATGTGACATTGCAAGTTCAACTTGCGCCACATATCTCAGCCCGATTCGGATGCCTGTTAGTACTTAAAACGCGCACCATTGACTCAGCAATAGAAACTGCTTGTCAATCCATGCCGAGAGCGACCACACGTAGATGGCGGGTTTCCCGGGAATCAAGGAGAAGACTGAACGTATAAAAGCCAGCTGGCGACACCCTTCTCTGACCGTCAAGTTCACCTTCACAACAAGCATCATGTCCTCAACCGTTTATCTCGTCACTGGCGCGGGCCGCGGCATTGGTGTGTCCCTCCTATGTTTTGATACCCTGCAGGCTAACGAGCACTCTTGCAGCTTTGGGATAACTTCGCAGCTGGCCGCTCGGCCGGACGTTGTCGTCTTTGCTGGAGTACGGGACCTCTCCCGAGCTGCTGCCGGCTGGATGAGCTGGTCAGCGGCCTATCCCCGGCCGAGTTCACGTCATCAAGGTCGTCTCTGCGGATCGGAAGAACAACGACGAGGCCGCGCAAGAGATCAAGAAGGTCGCCCGGACGCCTGGACGTCGTCATCGCCAACGCGGGCATGAGCGAGGGCGCGAAGAGCCCGCTGGACACTAACTCTGAGGAAATGATCAGACACCTTGACGTGGGTAGTCCCAAAGGGAAACAAAAACACGGATTTCTCACTTACTCGTTGCACAGGTGAACACCAACGGCCCACTCCTACTCTTTCAAGCGATGTACGAGCTCCTGCGCGCCAGCAAATCACCGAAATTCGTTACTGTTTCATCTGGCATGGGCAGCATAACCGTAGGGCCTGAGCTGCCGATGAACCAAATGCCCTACGCCATGTCCAAGGCGGCCCTGAACTGGGTGACACGCAAGCTGCACCACGACAACCCGGACATGAGTGCGTGCCCCAGTTAGCATCGATACGAGCATAGCTGACTAGCACACCTCACGTGCAGCCATTTTCCCCATCAGCCCGGGCGGCGTCGACACCGACGGATTGAGAGACTTGATGGCTCACGACCCGGCCCTGCAGCGGATGTGGGAGATGTACCCTCTGATCTCGGTGGATGAGAGTGCGCGCGGGGTTCTGGAGCAAGTGGACGTTGCCACCCGGGAGACGCACAGTGGACAGTTCGTGGATTATACCGGCCTGGGCAAATGGGCCTGGTAGGCAGCCTGCTTGAGTGGTCCTGAAATGTAGTGAATTAGATAGATCACGTACCTGCGCGGGATAAACCCAGCCTCGTTATGGAAGACATCTCGTAAATTGTTGAGTTTTTGGGCGAAAGAAGCTGCAAGCTGGTGAACTCGCAGGAGCGCAACAGAAATACTGTACGACAACGTAGAGCGTTGTAAGCGTCGTGTCAGTGGTTCACGATGTCGGGTACACATCGCGTCGCATGCACTTACCTGAAGTATCCGACCTTGCACTCAGAGTCAACTTGCGTATGCAGGCTTGCAATCAGCGACTCAACCATGTATGCACGAGCTCTTCCTTGTCTGTCTCGAAAAGAACGCCAACACGCCAACGAGGTATAGCCAGAGACCTGGGCAGAGTGCAAGTCGACGGATAATTTATCAGCAAAGATACAGAGGATAAGGTACTACTCAATATGTGGCAAGGGGAAATGACAGTCCGACATCAGCTCAGCTGTAACATGCTCCCGTCAGGCATTGGACCGCCACTCATGTCCATATTTTGCACCTCAGTCGCCACAGGGCCCTGACCGCTCGTGCCCAGCGCCGACGGCACGGACGCACCGTTCGCCGCTAATTGCTCCTTCGTCGACTCGAGCAGCTTCTTCAGCGTCAGCCGCTCGCTCATGAGCGCCATGCGCGCGCTCTCGAGCCCCTTGCGCTCGTCCTCGAGGATGTCCTCCAGCTCCTCGAACTGGCTCATCTTCATCTCGAGCTTCGTAAGCGTGAGCTTGATGAGAGAGGCGAGCGTGCCGCGGATCTGGCTGTCCTCCGCATCTGCGAGCTGACGCGCGGCCTTCGCGGACGATTTCAGCGCGAGGCCGGCGGCGCGGGCGACCTTCGAGTGGGGGACTGCGGGCTGCTTCTTGGATGGTTGGTCGGCGGAGGTGTCGCCGTCTGTTGTGAGTGCCTCCGCGGGGACGCTTTCGCCAGGGTGTTCCTCCTTCTTGTCCTCGTCCATGTTGTCGCCGTTCTCCTCCTCAGCCTCCTCCTTGGGCCCGCCCTTATCACCGTCGGTCAGAGCATGCAGTGCCGTTTTCGCTGCTTCTGCCGCAACCCCAGGGTTCACGACGCCAGCCAGAAACGCGACAACGCTCATAACTGGGTTGTCTGCCTGCTCAAAGGGTACGCGGCCAAAGCGCAACGGTCCCATGGAGCCCTCAGTGCTGAGATACGGGTCCTCGATGGGGAGCTCGAGGAATTTCCGGATGCACTGCTGCGCTGATCGAGTGCCGACGTACTCTTCGATGCGCGACCAGTCGTCCTCGTACATCTCGATGCCCTCAAGCAATCGCAACATCTCGTCGTCCATCCAGTCATCGTCCGCCGACCCGTGTACAGACGCGCTTGTGAGCTTCACGAAGTCGCCGCTGAACATCGTCGACGGGAAGCGGCCCTCGAGGTAGCATGGCTGGCATAGTTGAAAGCGCTTGTCCTTCAGCGAGTGGTATCGCACGGCGCTGCAGTCGGCCCCGCAGGTATCGCAGGTATACAGGCCTGAGCGTGCGGTGGCTGGTGCGTCTTTGCCATTTGCCAATGCAGCAGCTTCACCGTCATTGATTTGTCGAGAGGATTTGGAGGACGTCTGGTAGATGTTCTTGCGCATCTCGAGGGAGGCTGGTGCCGTGGAATGCTTCTGTGTGCCGTTGACAGCGGCAGCACCGGGATTTTGTGGACGAGTTCCGGGGTGTAGGGACTGGAGCCCGCGAGGTGTGTCGAGGACAACACGGAAGTGACCAGTGAATGGTGGCGCGAGAGCAGCAGGTCTCGTCTCAGGGTCAATCTAAGAGACATGTTAGCTATTCAGCACACCTGAAGGTGCAGACGCGCGACGCACCTGATAGTTGATGAGTCCCCATTGTTCGAGGAACGCGTGCACGCGCATTATGGCGCATACATCCCCTGCTAGGTTCCGCCGGCATGCCGTGACGGTCAAGTACTCCGAGGGCCGCAACCTGTAGGTGTTGATCATGAAGTCCCGATAGTCCTTGTAGATCGCGGGGGTCTTCGACCGGTTGCGCGAGTTGAAGAACTCGGGGAGAGCGCGCTGCTCGACAGGGTTGATCTTGCTCATGTCAAACCATGCCGCGTACGAGGGGATGATGACTTCGTGCGTCTGCGCCACGAGGTACTTGCGCGCCTGCTCCTCCAGTCGGATGCGCGTCGCCTCCAGCTGCGCGGGGTCCTCGTCGTCGTTCTCGTCCCCCGAGCCAGCCTCGTCGTCGCCCATCAGCACATCGCCGCCCTCCTCGTCTTCTTTGAGCTGGCGCACGCGCAGGGGCGCTTCTTCCGACATGTGGGCGTCCCCCGCGCCCTCGGGCGGCAAGTTCCCTATGTCGCCCCCGGCAATGGGCTCCAGTTCGCCGCGCTTTCCCGGCGCAGTTTCGGGCACGACGGGTGCAGGTTCATGTGCGCCTTCCGGTTCATCAAGACGAATACGTTTAGAGTCAGAGGAGCTAGGGGAAGCCGAGCGTTTGGGCGAGTCCATCGCGCGGCGCGTTGGCGGTCGAGTTCAAGATGAAGTTGCCAATTTGGGTCATCACGTGGATTTGTTTGTACGGCGCCCATACGCATCAACACTGGCAGGCCGTGTGGCGCATGCGAACGATAGTGGTTCTCCATAAATATCGTGGGCAAACGATTCAATAAGTGAGCTTGCTATCATTAAGTGCTGTGAGTGTGTGAAGTAAAACCGTTGTACAGGGATCGTGATGCAGTAACTGTTATGAGAATTCCGGAAGTCAAGAAGGGCCAGAAGACTGTCCTATGGAATGGTAAGCGAAATGACGAGGGCATGGCGGGGCAGCCGATGCGCCACAGTCATGAGACATAGAGAGACAACCAAGAGCATGGATATAAGGGGCGTACTGGTAGTCATACAACGCGCGAAACGGGGAAGTGATACCGGTCACCACTGACAGTAAGTAGGCAGGCATCGAGAAGGGGGAATGTGCTGCAAGTCCTATACCGCCTCCTCCTTGCGGATGTTGGTGTATGCCGGCGGAAGCTCTATCGTCTCCGGCTCCTCCGCGCCTGGCGCACTCGGGCCTGGACCGGCATCGTCGTGCTGGATGTAGTTCACCGCACGCATCTGCTTGGGCGCCGTCTTTCGTGTGGCGCCACTAGCCGACATCATATCCGGTGTCCCGCTCCGACTTGCTTCGTTCAGGCCGCCATGTTCCGTCATGTCGCCCGCGCTGGTCCGTCTGCCGTCGCTCGTCGGCTCGGGCACCATGAATGGCTCCGGCTCGTAGTACTGCGGGAGCTCGTTCCGCTGCGCTTCTTGAGTACCCCGTCCGTCCGCGTCGTCGTCCACAAGAAGGTCGACCGGCTTCTCCTTCTCGCGCTTTTGATGGTTCTTGCGCCGCCTGAGGAAGTACAGAGCGAGTAGCACGCACAGGACGGCGGCCACACCGCCGATCACGCCGCCCACGATGGCGCCAGTGTTGCTCGACGAGCTGGATGAAAGACGTTAGCAACCACGCGTCCAGACGAGGCAGACAGACGTACCCTCCGCTACCGCCGCCGCTTCCGCCTCCGCTTCCGTTGCTGCCACCGTTACCGCCACCGTTCGTTGCACCAGTCGTGCTGGTGGGGTATGATCCTCCTGCAGCGTCGCCCGGTGTCGAGCTGGGGCTACTCGAGTCCAGACACGAATTGTCGTTGCTTGTCGACGAGCCGACGGTGTATGTGCCGCTACCGCCCGTGCCGTTACCGCGGTTGTCTCCGGCAACGATGAGCAATTGGGTCATCCCGCGGACATTGGGCGTCCATGAGAAGCCTGTTCCGGTCTGAGAGTTTGAGTTGACATCTGCTGCTGGTATGGCGAACGAGTTGCCGCCCGGGATGACGCCGGTGAAGTAGGGCGTCCTGGAATCGAGCGTCAGCGGGTGAATTGTCCGACTTTTGGATTCAGAAGGGAGGCACTGGCAGGGGCTTACACACGCGTCACCCGCGCACAGCACGGCTGATGAGAGGGCAGAGACTGAATATGATGAATTTGCAGAGGGGACGGAAGCTTGCATGACCACGGCGAGCCTGGACGCTCCGACCAAGACTAGAGTCACTCACCCCTCGACCTGGCCATCGGTCCACCATAGGCGCGTCTCTTGGCACTGTACGATCTGATTCTCGGGGTATATGTTGAAGACCCAGTCAGGGGAGACGCTGCTTGTTCCGTAACAAGAGCTGTTGTCTGAGCTTGCGACGATGGCCGGCGCACTGGTGCCTCCAGAGCCGAAAGCGCTGGCGTCGCTGACCTGTGGGAACGCATTGAGTCTGTTATCTATGGCAGGGGAGGGGTGCGCGCAAGACATCGTCATAGGGTGCCTTGCGCGCGGCGACGATGCGCTCTTCGCGCCCACTCACCACGGCGACGAACTGCGAGTCGGCCGGATACACCATGCTGAAGGTGATGGTGTCCGAGTCGCCGTCGGCCTCCTCGGCCAGAATCCTCCGCGCCTCGATGTTGTCATCTAGGGGGCTGGGTCCGTAGGGGACGATGAGGACGCGGTAGGGCGGGGGTACCATCGTTGCCGGAGATCTTGATAGACAGGTCTTCGCACTGGGTGGGCGACCCCTGGAAGTTCCACGAGTAGGCAGAGGCGAGCGGGGGGAGCAGCGCGGCGAGGGCGGCGCACGCAGCTGCCGCTCGCGGGGACGCGGATGCCGGCATGGGAGGGAAGAGGAGGTTGGCTCTTGTCAAGCGGCCGTCTTGTCCGTAGCCGATGAAGGAGGAGAGGAGGAGGAGAGTAAGACCAGAGCTCGTCGCTC
This sequence comes from Schizophyllum amplum, assembly GCA_007026445.1. Classification (NCBI taxonomy): domain Eukaryota; kingdom Fungi; phylum Basidiomycota; class Agaricomycetes; order Agaricales; family Schizophyllaceae; genus Schizophyllum; species Schizophyllum amplum. The sequence continues at coordinate 959,735 of VDMD01000009.1, read as the reverse complement.
GATTCAGTCAATCAACCGGTCGGCTCCACGGTCACGCACGTCCGTCGATCAAATGAGCTCCCTCCAGGCTCCCTCCGAGTTTTGCCCTTGGCAATGGTTACTGTAAGTACCGATTTGTATATCCCGTTGCGAGGCCGTTTACCTTTCTTTTCCAATTCTAAGAGCAAAGCTTCAGCGTGGCTTTAGCTCATACTGCAGGTCAAAGATCTTATGCGGCACGTTTTCTTTGCTCTAGTTGGCCTCTACGGTTTCATGAGCGGGCGCAAGTAGCCGGGTGCGGCAGGCCTGAATCAGTCACATTTATTGTGAGGACACTGAACGCTGACCGGGCGAATATTGCCACGCGAGTGCCGCCACTGCAGAGCCGGAGGGGAGCACTTCGTCATGCTCAGCGCAGACAACGCGCAGCCCTCGCCGCCGCTGTACCTCCTTCATTGACTCCAAAGTGAGGCTCAGCCATACCCATCCTAAGTTAGTAGAGAGTGGAAGAATTTCATTCTCAAGTAGTGACTAAGTAGCCCTCTTGTGCAATCGAAGAAGTTCAACCTTGAAGTTCATCCGCTCCTGACCGTGTAGGCGATGATACGTTGGCTGACACCCAGGTGGGTCCCACGCAGACTATAACGCCAAATTGCAGTAAAGCCTCAAAGAATCATGACTCGGTTTCACTCAATCTCGCGCACAGTGATATGTGGGTAGCGTGTTGGTCTGTCGCGCTTCCGAAGTTATTAGACAGCGCGTGGATGCCTTTGACCTGATAGGCGATGCCATGGCCCCGGAAATTGGCAAACATCCCAGTCATCCCAGAGCAATCCCAGAGTCATCCGCAAGTCCTCCAATGCCCTTTGCCCTACCTGAGGTACTTCACCTTACTTCTTGCTTTTTACCTCGACCTCTCTCTAACTTGTCTCTAAACCCAACCGTTCCATCCTTCTACCGATACCACTGCGCATAGAGCATGGTTCTGATCGTCACTTTCGTATGCTTCTTCCTCTTGCGAACGACCAAGGGTCTTACAACGTGAGTTTTCTTAGGTCCGGCATGGAGAGTCGCAGGATAATCCTGTATGTGGTGACATCCCTGTACCCTTGCCGGATTATGCAGCTGATGACTATGGTAGAAAGGTATCTGGGCGGGGTGGAAAGACGCGCCACTGTCCAAGCTAGGTCAGTGCACGGATCCCTCACCTTCCTGTTGAAGGCTTACTGACTTCCTTGATCAGGCGAGAAGGTTCGTACGGCCGAAAATCCATCATGCTCCTTGCGCATCACCCCTCCTGTTCTTTCGCCTCGCACTTACACTTGCCTCGACAGCAAGCCGCAGCTCTCGGGAAATCGACGACGCTACCGAACCCTTCAATCACCGCCATCCACGCCTCGCCTCTCCTCCGGGCGCGTGCCACCGGACTAGCCATTGCTGCCGCGCACCCAGGCGTGCCATTCATCGAGAACGCCTCCCTTCGCGAACACTGCTTCGGCGACGCTGAGGGCCACAAATGGGTCAACACCATCCCGCCCGAATTCACCAGCTTCGACGCCGCGTGCGCGGCAGGCGTATATCCTATCCCCACGACGCGCGCGCAGAAGTTCCCCGGCGCGGACTCTGAGAGTTTCGAGGACCTACGCGTGCGCGCACGGCGTGCGGTGCGCGAGGTTGTGCTGCCTTACTTCAACCGCGAGGAGGACGCGCATGTGGTTATCGCGAGTCATGGGCACTGCGTGACAGAGATGATCGGTGCGATGTTGGAACTGGATCCGGACGCGGCGCCGCGGGAGGATGTGTGGATGTATAACACGGCGTGGATGCGGTTGGAGGTGACGGCGAAGGTGAGAACTCTGAGACGACTTCCGATGACTCAACGGCTGATATTCTTGTAGGACCCATCCGTCGCGAGCATAGACCCTGAGCATCCGCCACCTTTGACAGTCAAGGAGACACACACCAACCAGGTAGACCACCTCAAGGACGTAAAGCCGGTAAGTCAGGGATCAGCGGAGTTCTGGCTCTACAACTCACTTTGCTCTAGCACGACGACGAGGAGAAGGCGGAAGAAGACCAGGCGTCGGATGAGGCCCGTGCATTCTTCGGTGGAGGGGTAGCTGTCCGTTGAGTTGCTAAGTAAACGCCCACAATAGGTAAGCGCCCGTCGTCGGGATGCGGCCCCGAATATCCGAGCGCGTGACTCATGCTGACATGCTCATTGACCGTCATGAGTCGTGCCCAGGTCGTGCCACCACTCAATAGACCTGCTTGAGCTGTCCTTGTACTGTACAACATTCTTCAAACATCTTTAGAGCGTTGCCTTCTCCGGGCTGCAAACAAAATGACGCTCATTCTTAGTCTGGTACGTCGAGGATAGTTCATTGGTCTGCGAACCCCGAACACCAAGAGGTCGTCCTCACAAGGTTCGCCATGGACAATCTGAAGACAACCCGGTATGTTAGGCCGCCATATTCCGCACTGTGGGACGGGAGGTGGCTTACAAGGCGATGCAGCGGGGGATCTGGGCAGGCTGGAGAGACGCGCCACTCTCCAAACTAGGTGCGCAACATCAACGATTGTGCGAAGGCTCTCTGACTGACTAGTCTGTAGGCCTACGAGTAAATCCTCGTCTCCCTTTCAATGCAAGCATCGCTGAACCGTAACCTACAGCAAGCCGCCGCCGTGTCACGCTCAACGACCCTCGCCACCCCTCCGATCACCGCCATCTACGCATCCCCCCTCGCTCGTGCGCTCACCACTGGCAAAGCCATCCACTCGGTACATCCCACCGTCCCCTTCCAAATAAACCCTCTACTCCGCGAGCAAGGCTTCGGCGACGCAGAAGGCAGTACGTGGTACGAGGCGCTGCCGGACAACGTCCCATCGCTCGACGATGCCATGCTGCAGGGGATTTACGTGAAGATCTTTACGCGGGAGGAGCACTTTCCCAACGGGGAGAGCCTCAATATGGTGTCGGCTCGCGCGCGAGAGGCCTTCCGCGTCTGCGTGCTGCCGCATCTGCTCAGCGGAGAGCCCGGACAGCACGTTGTCATAGCCGCCCACGGGATGTTCATTACGGAGATGGTTGCTATGCTGCAGAAGCTCGATCCGGATAATCTGGACACGAGACGATATGCTGGATTGAAGAACACGGGGTGGACGAGGGTTGAGATTGACCTGAAGGTGCGTAACTCAGCCTTGGAGAGCGACAATTCGCTGAGCTGCTCAACAGAGTGACGATGCATCTGGTCTGGGCGAGGCGGAGGTTCCGCCACTCACGACTCGGGTAACGCATTTCAACCAACATGAACACCTCGGCGAAGTCAAGCCGGTACGCATCGATTGTGTGAGTGGTCCTAGCGACTCATCCCTTGTAGGAACCTGGAGAAAAAGAAACCACAGGCCCGGTGTCGCAAGAGGCGATCAAGTTTTTTAGTGGTGGCGAGTAGACGATCCACTTCACCTTCAAGATTAGCAATAGAGAATACCATCCGCCTTATCACACATTTACCAGCAGTCTTCGTCGTCTCTACACCTTGGAGTGTCTCGCTCCAGTATCTTTTTTCTTTCTTCCACGGGCTATCTCGGGGACCGCCGCGGTGCGCGCCATTGTCACCTGCGTTGCCGAACGCCGTGGATCACAGGTTTTCTTCTTATCTTCGGCGAAGCAATCGCTATCAGTGTCGTAAGCGGTTTTGTTATAAGTACAGGGAGCTCAACATTCCTCAGACCTGCTCCTGACTCTGGTCCTCACCTGCACTAGATATGCCGCATGACCTGCCCACCTTGCCTCCCGCGCCCAAGCGACGCGACTGGACTGAAGTAGCCGCCGCCAAGTACGCCGCTCGCAACGCGCTCATCCCTCGGGAGTGGCGCCTACCGGATAAGCCGGAGTACACAAACTACGACTTTCCGGCGTATCTCTCGGATGTGACGGGTGTCCCTGCGCGCTGTGGCATCTTAACCGCGGAAGAATTGACTATAACAGACGCTCCCGCAGACGCCATACTCGGCAATGTTCACAATGGCGTGTGGACCGCACGCTCTGTGACTGAGGCATTCTGCAAACGCGCAGCCATCGCGCAACAGCTGGTCCGTCTCAACCTTCTCTCCTCGCTTGAATGTCAAGTAATCGGTGACAGGTCAACTGCTTGACGGAGATCTGCTTTGAAGACGCGCTCCAGCGCGCAGAAGAGCTGGACGCGATTTTCAAGGAGACGGGCAAACCTGTCGGGCCGCTGCACGGGCTGCCTGTTTCTCTCAAGGATAACTTCAAAGTCAAAGGTCTCGACAGCACTGTGGGATATATTGCCTGGTGCAATGAGCCCATGCAGGAAGAGAGTCTCCTCACCCGCATCCTACGACAGACAGGCGCTGTTATATATTGCAAGACGTGAGTCTTTTCTTCTCATCCAGTGTCGAGGGTCACTGGACAATCAATTGTTTCAATGCAGGAATGTTCCAACTGCGATGATGATAGCGGAAACATACAACAACGTCTGGGGCCGCACTCTCAACCCCTACAATCGGCGACTTTCTCGTAAGTTTTTGCATCTCAAGATGTAGATATCCTTGATTTACTACCTTGAGTGCAGCCGGGGGTAGTAGTGGTGGTGAAGCGGCACTTCTGGCAATGAAAGGATCACCCCTGGGCATAGGCACCGACATTGGTGGATCCATCCGTATACCAGGAACTTGTGCTGGACTATACACCCTCCGGCCCTCCCTTGGCCGCTTCCCCACATACGGCGCGCGATCCGGTAGGTCATAAAAAGCTTCCAGACATTCCCAATGCTCAAAAACGTAGGTATGGCTGGTCAGGAGGCCATCCACTCCGTCAACGGACCGTTGTCGCGGTCTCTATCTGCCCTCAGCACATACGCTGCGGCCGTGGTTGGCACGGAGCCCTGGCATCGCGATCACAAGACCCTGCCCATCCCCTGGCGCACCGTCTCTCTCCCCGAGAAGCTATGCTTTGGTGTCATCGCGGACGACGGCGTCGTACGGCCCAACCCGCCCGTCCGCCGCGCGCTCGACGAGACCGTCGCTGCCCTGCGCGCCACAGGCCACAGCGTTATCGACCTGCCCCCGCTGGACCACCTTGGAGGCGACGACCTGAGGCGGCAGTGCTTCCTGGCGGATGGCGGCCTCAGCATCAAGAAGGTCATCGAGGAGGGCGGGGAGCCGTGGCCGCTTGGCCTGCGCGAGTACGGCGAGAAGGGCACGCCACATCCAACGACCTACGAGATGTGGCAGATACATCTGGCCCGGACGGGGTGGTGCCAGAAGTATCTGGCGTATTGGGCGGAGACGAGAGAAAGGACGGGGACGGGGCGAGCCATTGACGGGATCATCATGCCCACCGCGCCGTATGCGGCGATTCGACAGTGAGTTGCCTGCTGCGACGGAGGAAGCGTGGACTGAACTTTTGTTGCAGTGATAGATGGGATTATGTGGGGTATACGGCGGTGTGGAACGTGCTCGACTGGTCCGCTGCGACCGTCCCCGTGCTTCGAGCCGATCCATCGAAAGACCCCGCGGACGCTGAATATACGCCACGCAACGCACTCGACGAGCACGCATGGAAGTATGTAGACATTGAGACTACCTCTCGCGAACGATAGTCCTGACTATGCCTGCAGAGAATATGACCCTGACGCCTATAAAGGAGGGCCGGTGAGCATACAAGTAGTTGGCAAGAGGTTAGAAGAGGAGAAGGTGTGTACCGAGGTTCTTTGTTGGTGTATTGAGGCTCATGCGGCGTCGCAGGTTCTGGCACTGTGTGAAGTCGTCGAGGGAGCCCTTCGGATAGCTGGGCATCGATATGAGGATACGTTCGGGGAGGCTCAAGAGTAAAAGGAGGATGGGCTGCTGTCTGGACGCATGTCCCAGCTGTACATAGCTCACATGCAGGAGAGGAAGTCCCAGATATTCCGCATTAGATTAGCAACGATGTCCATGGTATGTACTGTATGTATACTAGGTAAGGATAAGGGCGAGAACGAGCGCGCAAAGGACGATGATGAGAATGATGATACACCAACCGCTACCTTTCTCTTCGCTCTTGCGCATGAAGTGCTTCATGCGGTTCATCGCGCTGTCGAGCATGTTCTCCGCGCGATCGACTCCTTGCTCGAGGTCGCCCAGCATTCTTGAAGAGATAACCAGCGTAAGCAGTGATTGAGTTGGAGGCGGAAGGTAGCTCACTCGACGTGTTCCCCTATCTCCTGTCCCATCAAGCCTGCCTGCTGGGCGAGGGTGGTGAGCGTGCCGGAGATGGTGTCCATCGTCCGGTCTTGGTCGCGCATGATCATCTACTCCAGAGTCAGTAAGCACTCTTCATCGGCCTATTACAACGCGCACCTGCTGCTCTTCTCGGGCCCACGCAGTTTGATCGTCTTCGTCTTCCCTTGGCGGAGTTGACGGGCCCTGCGGCATCCACGATTGCGGGCGGCTGGGGGCGGGGGACGCGTAGGACGGTGGTCGCGAGCGTGGCTTGCCGGACACTTCCGCTCTCATGTTCTATCCTTCCGTGTTATGATTTTGAGTTTGGAAGCGGGGGGAGATGGGAGGGCGCACCTCGACTTCTCGCCGGACATGCTCGACGAACTTTCGGCGCTCTTGGACTTCTGAGTCGTCTAGACCAAACATGCGCGCCCCAGTTGACTCGACAATTCTGCGTGGAGGGTCATTATGTCGGCAATAAGGTGGGAGTAAGTACACGCACTGGACACTGCCCTCCAGGTCTTCCATGTCAGCCTCCAGTGTTGCCAGTGTGGCCTTCAGCTGGGACGTATCCCTTCAGCGGGCATATTTTGAACCAAAGGCGTTAGTACTCACCTCGTTCCTCGCCCACACCAGCTCTTCGCTGTCCTGGCTGACAGCCATGTTGCGTATGCGCGCATAGGACGCGCGCAGCTGGCTCGCTGTTTGGAGCGAGGCTTGAACCTCATTCTGGAGGTCATAGTACGGGTCCTTCGACATGTTGGGTATGCGAGGGAGAAATATGTTATGAAATAAACATCAGACAGTGATGTTCGGAGGATAGTGATTCAACGAGAAGGCAAGAACAATGGGCGTGGTGGAAGTAATGATGAAGGAATGTGGCGGTGCAGTGTGTTTGGCCTGGCTCGGAACAAAAGCGTGCCTGGCGCGTCGAGCGCGTCTTGATCTTGACCACCACCACCACCACCACCTACCCACCCGTCCATTCTATCGCTTCCGGGCGACTTCACATTCATTCCCTCAGACTATCGCGCAGCAACACTATGCCTCAGGCCGGTCCCACTCTTTACGCCTTGCTCGCCATCGCGGCGAGCGCTGTAGCCGCACCCACTATGGAATCAGTGAATGCGGCAGTCGCCGTCCCGCCCACGTCGGGACAGTTTGACATCGCTTCCGCCACGCCTACGAGCTCTGTTATGACTTCTACGACTGATTCCGCAACGCCTACCGTTGTTCCCATACGACCAGCATCCAACATGGACACGTCCTCACGACTGGACTCCGTCATCGATATCTCAGCTACACCTAGCGCCCCGGGCTCTGCGTCTCTTACTCTGGCAATGCCGTCCGTGACTCAAGTGGTCTCCTCGATTGTGCTCGACGAAACATCCTCAAGCATTCAAGGTGATCGTGAAGATTTCTGACATCTCGTGTTCGCTTACAGTTTTGCAGAGACCACCCAGCTGTTAGAGACGGCTACGACGACTCAGAGTGAAAGCACCTATAGCCCCGAATTTACGCAATCCACGAGCGAAGACGGTGAATCGTTTGCATTCGCTACATATGCCGATTCTTATTCCACGGCGGACCCCGAGCCTACCGCCGGCGACACTCTGCCAGTACTCGCTCTGTACGATGAGTCGATGTCAAGCACACAAACAACAAAGGCGCTCCTTACCAGCTCGATTCGTTTGGACTTTCCCGAACACTCCGCCCCATCCTCTGTTCTCCACTTGGCTTCCGGCTTTGCAGCCCGCTCTTCGGAAGCTGCGCATCCATCTACGACCAATACAGGGAGCACGCTCTACCAGCCCGTCAACGCAGACTCAGATACGTCCACTCCGATGGGCGTGCACACGCGCTTCATTCTCGGCGGCGTATTCACCTCCTTCGTTGTCCTAGGCGGCGTCTTCTACATCTGCGCTCTACTTCGCAGGCGCCGAACGAAGCACCTCCGCAGGGCGACTATCAACGGCAGGAGCGGCAACCAGGAGGAGTGGCCCCGCGTTCTGGCCCGAGCTCTGACTTACGACAAGACGAACACGCGCGCTTCGACCTCGAGCTCATTCTTCGACGAGGCGCCCAACTGGCATCCGGGTGCGCCGCCCGCTGCCCTTCTCCCGAAAGCCGCTGCCTCCCGTAGCTCAACTGCGGCGTGGTTGCGACCGTCGCGCCACTTCCCCTCGCTCTCTGTTAGCTCTCTCCGCGCGTCTATGCTTTCTCGGCCGTCGGTTTTCTCTGGCGTCTCGCGCTCCCCGAACACAAGCTCCAGCACGAAATCACCTACTGGGACATCGCGACGCGCGCCTACTGGCGGGCGCGCCGTCGACAACTCGGAGGACTACCGGGGCTCGAAGTTCAGCGTGACGTCGTCTGATTTTGGCGACTGCGAGAAGCACCTGTTGGCGTTGGGCGAGGTCCCAAGACCGGACGAGGCGTTAGGCAGGACGCCGCCGGAGGGTGTAATGATGGGCAGCGGGCACGGGACTCAGAGGCCAGGCGGGATGCAGACGGTACAGGAGGAGGACCAGCGCTGGACGATCTCCGGGAACAGCATGGAGGAGTACATGGAGGAGAGGGATGGTTATGTGGGATCGGCGGTCGTGCAAGAGTCGCAGTGGGCGGGTGCGCATCTGCCTACCATCACATTCAGCGATTATGCGGAACACCAGGGTAGGCAGGCATCGCAAGGATAGGCGGGTGTCGTTGTACCGTCGATTTCTGGGTTTGTGGGCGAGATTCTACGATGTACTATACGGCCGTTTTCTTCGATGTATCATAAGAACACGTGAAGATATGTTTACTCATTGAAACTCGAGTTTCCTTCAAGGTCAAGGTGAGACTCTTGCTAGACTCTTGCCCAAAGGCACCGCAAGCGGTGCTCTCACAAAGGCAGAGTGACTCAGCAGTGCCAAATTCGTGAAGGCGCAAGTCAATTGCCGATAGCGACGGAAAATACCATGTATATAAGCCAGCTGGCGATACCTGCGCGTTGCCAACTTCACGTTCACAATACTTACAATGCCCTCAACTGTATACCTGGTGACCGGCGCGAATCGTGGCATTGGTATGTCCCTTCTTTACGTTGTTACCTAGGATAACAAGCAGTCGAAAGGCCTTGGGATAACTTCGCAGCTGGCCGCTAGACCAGATGCGATTGTCTTTGCTGGCGTCCGGGACCTCTCGCGAGCTGCGGCGCTGGATGCGCTCGTCAGCGCCTATCCCGGTCGAGTGCACGTCCTCAAGATTATTTCCGCGGATCGGAAAAATAACGACGAGGCCGCGCAGGAGATGAAGAAGATCGCAGGCCGCCTGGACGTCGTCATCGCCAACGCGGGCATGAGCGATTCCCACAGCCGCTCCTGGACACTTCACCCGAGGAGATGATCAGGCACCTTAACGTAGGCGGCCTGAGTTCAATGTCATGTAGAGAAAGACATGATTTACTCACTCATATCGTACAGGTGAACACCAACGGCCCACTTGTACTTTTCCAGGCGACGTACGAGCTGTTGCGCGTCAGCAAATCACCGAAATTTATTGCCGTCACATCCGCGCTGGCCTGCATTGCCGTAGGCCCAGAGCTGCCTATGAACCAAATGGCCTACGGCATGTCCAAGGCGGCCCTCAACTGGGTGACACGCAAGCTGCACCACGACAACCCGGACATGAGTGCGTGTTCCATTCAGCGCTCACCGTAACATTGCTGACACTGGCCTCATCCACAGCCATTTTCCCTATCAACCCGGGCGGCGTCGAAACCGACGCATCGAGAGAGATGCTCGTTCACGAGCCGGCCCTGGCGCAGTTGTGGGAGCAGTACCCTCTGATCCAGGTGGATGAGAGTGCGCGCGGGATTCTCGAGCAAGTAGACGTTGCGACGCGGGAGACGCACGGCGGTCAGTTTGTAGATTATACCGGCTTGGGCAAGTGGGCTTGGTAGGCAGCCGGTGAATCGGTGGCGTGAGGAGACGACGTATTGGACCTTGGTCTGCGAGCCGCTGTACTGTACAATCCTGAAAGTGATGTAACGTCACTATGGAGATATCATTGGTCAAGTTCAATGAAGTTGGAACTTGGTTGGAACACTGATTCTGAAGCCGTTCGTGTACTTAGGTCCATGTCACGTGCCATGACGGGCTTGCATTTGACAATCATTGAGCGAACCTTTAAAAACTTCAAAGTCAGTCTATGGATTCGTCTGCTCTCGTCTGTAGGGCTCGTTACTCGGGGGACGTCATCTCCCTTGTCTCTCTGTTGCTGCAGAGAGGTGGCGACAGGCTCGAGAAGGATCTGGGGACCAGCGCGTGAGCACGACTCCCAGCACCCAGATCCCAGAGCCGAAATCCGAAGCCAATTTGAACGTGGCATGATTTCTCTCAATCCAGGGACATAGCAATTAATGTTCTCAGAGTGTGGGGTGGGCGGCTGCTTGAGCTGTGAGCTGTGCAGCCCGGCGAGGTCAACGACTCACGCGGCTGCTCGGATGGCAATAGCAGCAAGAGGCGATCGGACTTTTCCGATCGCTGCCATCATCCATAATGATATACTAACGCACCTCGGAGTCGTAAGCATACTTACAGTGCATGCGAAAAAGAACTTACCTGCCTTTTTCGGCAGGTTCTTCCCACCGCCCACAGCGCAGCCCGTGGCACGTCGTCGACGGTGCATACTGGTGCCGTGCAAGCTCTCAGTGTATCCTATGATACATCTAAGCACAGTGATGCAGAGAGAACAGTGAAAACGGCCCACACTTGTCCAACTTAGGCCTTCGCAATCTCGCCGCCCGGTACACTCACGTGACTGCGCGAGCTGAGGGGGAACAGACGTGCGCCTTGTACCCAGCCGAAATCATATCTCTTTCACCTAGTAGCACGCAAATGTCTAGCAGCTACTATTCACCTCTGGTTGTGGCCCATACGCACCGTCGTCGACGTGCCACGGGCTGCGCTGTGGGCGGTGGGAAGAACCTGCCGAAAAAGGCAGGTAAGTTCTTTTTCGCATGCACTGTAGAAGTATGTACCTCAGAGCTTCAAGCTTCAAGCTTCAAGCTCACAAACTTTGGCAAGTATCAGTATAAATTAATTCTGAACTTCTAGCTGAGGGTGACTCAGTCATGTGTTATTACGTGCTCAACTCGTGACGGTCATGTGATACCGCAAGTTCAACTTGCGCGAATATCTCAGCGTTAGATAAGACCTCCTGCGGCATCCGCGCACGGGATCTCACAACTTCTGAACGCCAGAATCAGCGATTTATATCAAGTCGGGCCAGACTTCGGGCAGACAGCCGTCATGAGGGATTACTAGGTGTATATAGCCTACTGTATTGAATGTGCCAAGGAACGCGCAGCATTGACTCAGCCATAAGTAGGGACTACTTGTCAGTCGGGCAAAGGACTCCGTATGCATAGGCCGATTGCCGACAGCGACGCACATTACTTGTAGGTTTCGGAGAAGACTCGAGGTATAAAAGCAAGCTAGCGACACCTTCATTGCCAGACTTCACCCTCACAACTATTGTCATGTCCTCCACTGTATACTTGGTGACCGGGGCGAGCCGCGGCATTGGCATGTCCCTCCTGTACTTTCATACCCCGGCTAACGACCACTCTTATAGGCCTTGGGATAACTTCGCAGCTGGCCGCTCGCCCGGATGTGGTCGTGTTTGCTGGCGTCCGGGACCTCTCCCGAACTGGCGGGCTAGATGCGCTCGTCAGCCGCTATCCCGGCAGAGTGCACGTCCTCAAGGTCATCTCCGCGGACCGGAAGAACAACGACGAGGCCGCGCAGGAGATCAAGAAGCTCGCGGGACGCCTCGACGTTGTCATCGCTAATGCGGGAATGAGCGAGTCCCCTAAGAGCTCCTTGGACGTCTCATCTGAGGAGATGATCAGGCACCTCAACGTGAGTAGTCTGAAAAGAAAAGAAAGGCATGATTAACTCACCCGTTGCATAGGTGAACACCAACGGTCCGCTCGTACTTTTCCAAGCGACGTACGAACTCCTGCGCGCCAGCAAATCACCGAAATTCGTTGCCGTCTCATCTGGCCAGGGCTGCATCACCGTGGGGCCGGAACTGCCGTTGAACATGATGCCCTACGCCATGTCCAAGGCGGCCCTCAACTGGGTGACACGCAAGCTGCACCACGACAACCCGGACATGAGTGCGTGTTTCAGTCAGCGTCCATGCGGGCATCACTGACTCTCACCCTGCTCTTCCCTCCTATGCAGCCATCTTCCCCATCAGCCCGGGCGGCGTTGAGACGGACGGAATGAGAGACTTGCTCGCTGCAGACCCGGCCATGAAGCAGCTGTGGAGCAGTACCCTCTGATCCAGGTCGATGAGAGTGCGCGCGGAATCCTTGAACAAGTAGACGTTGCCGACGCGGGAGACGCACGGCGGTCAGTTTGTGGATCATACCGGCTTGGGCAAGTGGGCTTGGTAGACAGTGAATCGATGGGCATGCCAGTGCGGAGACAACACTTTAGCGTAAGAGACCAAGCTAGTCTACGGCTTTGAAGACTGTTCTGACGTGCTGGGACAAACATAGTCAAGTTGAACGACTCAATGAACTCCAAGCAATCGGAAAACACTGAAGCTCGACTGAGTGAGTCAGTGACTGCCACTGCCAGTGAAGCGGTTCGTGTATATAGGTGGGCGGAGCACGTGCGTGGCAGCTCGACAAACTCTGGCAAACACATCCGAAGCATTCCCGCCTTTCCAACCACTTCGTCAATGTCATTGCGTGCTGCCACTGTGTCTGCGGCGTTGTCCCAGTACCGTCCTCTGCCTCGCTCACTGACACGCTTCTTGCAGATGAAGAGAATCAAAGCCAAACCTTACGAGGCGACTCGGACTCCGAGTCGCGGCTTGACTCGCGGCCCCGAGTCACGGCTTGACTCGCGGCCCCGAGAGGGGAAGTGACCGTAACTAAAAGTCATGTGACCGTAGCCTACGGGCACGTGACATTGCAAGTTCAACTCAGTGCCCAACGGCGAACACCTGGAGTTCCGTCCACGCACAGGATGGCCACCATAGCTTTAAAGAACCTTGGCCACCAGAAGCAGTGAAACAGGCCGACTCGGGGCAGAATGGGGGTTTGAGTACTCGCCAAAAGCAGTGATTTAGGCCGAGTCGGGCCAGAGAGTATTGAATGCACAGATTGTTTCAGCAATAGTGACTGCGAGACAAACACACCCATTGTTATTCAATATTCCCCGGCGCATACTGCACGCATACTGTGAGCTTACTTTGAATAAGCGATGCATAAAGACGGCGAGTCGATTGTGGTCTTTTGGGTGGCATATTGATCAGGACGGCCTCCGATTGGCTGGGCCACTGTATTCTCTTTCAATCGGCCCGCCATCTTTATCCTTCGCCGGTTCAGAATATGCTCACTGTCAGCATGCAGTAATCACCGGGGAATACTGAATCCCAGGTCTGGTGACATGCCGAGGACTACGTATGGAGGCCAATTGCCGACAGCGACGCACATTAATTGCAAGGTTTGATCAAGGAGAAGACTCGACGTATAAAAGCTACCTGACGACACCTTCATCGACCAGAGTCGAGCTCACCTCCGCAACAAATATCATGTCCTCATCCTCGACTGTTTACCTCGTCACCGGCGCGGGCCGCGGCATTGGTATGTCCCCCTCCTGTATACTTTGCTACACATACCTGCAGGCTGCTGACGAACACTCTTGACTGGTAGGCCTCGGGCTAGCCTCGCAGCTGGCCGCTCGCCCGGACGTGGTCGTCTTCGCTGGCGTCCGGGACTTTTCCCGAAAGGGCGGGCTGGACGCGCTCGCCAGCGCCTATCCCGGCCGAGTGCACATTCTCAAGGTCGTCTCCGCGGATCGGCAGAACAACGACGAGGCCGTGCAGGAGATCAAGAAGGTCGCCGGACGCCTCGACGTCGTGATCGCTAACGCAGGCGTCGACGTGCCCAAGAGCTCCCTGGACACCTCATGCGAGGATATGATCCACCACCTGAACGTGAGCAGAGCAGTTATAAAATAAAATAAAGGCGTGTCTTACTCGCGTTATCCAGGTGAACACCAATGGCCCGCTCGTGCTCTTCCAGGCGGCGCACGAGCTCCTGCGCGCCAGCGCATCGCCGACGTCCGACGTCGCCACCAAATCACCGAAATTCGTTGCAATCTCATCCGTCATGGGCAGCATAACTATAGCACCCGAGTTCCCAACGATCCAAATGGCCTACGGCATGTCCAAGGCAGCCCTCAACTGGGTGATACGCAAGCTTCACCAGGATAACCCGGATATGAGTGCGTGTCCTAGTCAGCGTCTACGCGAGCATAGCTGCGCCCATGCTCTCGCCTCGCTTCCCTAAGCTCTCGCCTCACCTCCCCATGTCACTCTCACGTCACCGGCCTCTCACGTCACCCTAACTCACCTCCCACCCAGCCATCTTCCCCATCAACCCAGGCGGCGTCGACACGCCCGGATTCGCCGACCTGCTTCCTCAAGACCCCGTTCTGCAGCAGTTGTTGGAGCACACCCCGTTGATCTCGGTGGAGGAGAGCGTGCGCGGGATTCTGGAGCAGGTGGATGGGGCGAAGAGGGAGACGCATGGGGGCAGGTTTGTGGATTATACGGGGTTGGGCAAGTTGCTGTGGTAGGCTGTGGGCTGGGTGTGGTAGGCTGTGGGTGGGTTGGTGGAATGGTGAAGGTGAAGATGAAGGCCAAGTGGTAGGCAGCGTAAACCTGAAATGTTTGTAAACTATATGACGCACACCGCGTGGGATAACCACAGCCCTATCATGAAGGACACGTTGTTCCAGCTTGTTGAGGCCCTGAGTGAGCTTGTATGAGGACAACATAAATATTGTACGCATTTGACAATAATTTAGAACACAGAGAGCGTCGTGTCAGGGTACAAAAAGCCGTCTACACATCACATCGCATGTACACGGCCCGTTCCACCGACTGTCCATCGCCCCGAGCACTTCGAGGGTGGACTTTAAGCGCCTTGAAGGCGATAATTTAAGGGCAGAAGGTGACCGTCTGGGAGATACCGTCAGACATAAACCTCAAGCGTGTGACTACAAGCAACTCACGTAGTCAGCAGCAGACGCGCCGGAGCAGGTCCAGAGCGCGGTGCCACTGCTCTCGTCATAAGCGTAGGCGTAGGCGTTGGGGCAGCCACCCTCTGCAGTAACGCAGTCAGTTTTCAACAAATAATTCGAGATTGGGGTGAGAGAAGAGCGAAACGCACTAAAGTAGTCGTAGTACTCGACGCCGTCGGCGGGGCACTTGTCGGGCGTGTCGAAGTCGCCGCTGCAGCAGTTGGGCGAGTTGCTCGCGTCGCCGTCGAGGTTGGCCGAGCACGCGGTCCTGCAGCCCGCCGTCTTGCCATCCGCGCCCGCCAGCTTGAGCTCATCAGGGCCTGTAAGTAAACAGGACGTCAGTCTCCCCCCGACATCGGCCAAAAACCGCAACCATACGTACACCCCGGGTTCAGGTCCTTCGGGCAGCTCGCCTCGGGGCAGTCCACCGTCGTCGTGACCGTGAGGGGGATGTTGAACCCGTCGACGAGCGACACGTCGTAGTTGTCCTCGCCGTCCGGAATCAACGTCCACTCCGCGACCGTCACGGGCGGCACGCCCGTGCCCGAGGCCTTGTCGCACTCGAGCCCGCCGTTGCAGCCGCCGGTCGTGCACGACGTCTGGTCCTGCGCCGCGCTAAAGTCGCACCCGGTGCGGCCCCAGATGCGGCCCGCGGTCCAGTTGTCGGGGACCTCGAAGGACTCGGTGCTGCCCGCGGCGGCCTCCCAGCCCGTCGCGTGGTCGGGGATCGCGTCGGACACGTTGGGGTCGGTGAACATGGCCGGCCAGACGGTGAACGCGCAGTTGTTGGTGACGGTAAACTGGCGCGCGGAGGCGGAGGAGGCGACGACGGCGAAGAGGGCGGCGGCGGCGATCATGATGGATGGAGTACGAGAGGGAGGGGGGCTGGAGAGAGCGCTAGGCAAACGAGAGAGAGAGAGATGCGGTGATGAGGGAAGGGAAGACGCTGGGGTCGCGCTTATATAGCGTTGAACGATGGGAGCCGCGGTAGCTCAAACGTATGCGTCCGCAGACGGGCTAAAGGCGTCGCACTGCGTTGGCGCTCCACCGTCGGGCTCTCTGTGGTTCAACAGCGCGGCCTTGGAGTAGCGGTGCGCAGGATCAAAGCGACAGTGCGCAGGATCAGAGCCAGCCGAGCGAGCAGCAGATGTAGCCCAGTATAACCACAACAGATGTTGGTGGGGCGCGCCGCGTCGCCGTCATATGAAGATCTGCGGCGGGGGGTTGGTTCGGCCATGTTTCATCCATCGTCGAAGAAACCGGAGTGTGAGAGTCGAGAGTCGGAGACAGTGAGACGAGCCAACAAAAGATTGAATCAGCGACACGCACGGGAGCGCAGCAGCTCTGGCATGCGGGTGTTGTCTTGTGCCGACCGCCTAAGTAGCATCCAGATATTCAGCCAGGACGCGGACGACCACAGGCGCCACTTTTCGTCGCAGTTGGACGGCAACAGAAGCCTACTTCTAAGCCCGGAAGTCCTAGTCAAGCTTTGGGGATGCGACTACGGGCATAAGTCGAGCAGGTTCGTCGAGTCAGGCCATGACGGGCCGCGAAACCCTCCTCACCATGTCAGAATCCGTGCCAAGTACTAAGAACGCTCTAGGGAGTGTTCTCGCAAAGGAGTCGTGGCTCCTGACATCAGACAGAGAGAATATCACTGATCAGAGGGCGCGCAGACACGCAATGACATTGACAAAGTAATTTTGTGGGTGGAAAGGCGGGAATGCTTCGGATGTGTTTGCCGGAGTTTGTCAAGCTGCTGCATATCGCTTGTCATCGGACGCGATAGATTCCGATGGACTTGCCTTCGGATGGTAGCAGGATGGTAGTAGTACCTACATAGAATTCAATTTTCAAGGAGAGAGTCACAATCGATGCAAGCTCCACATACAAGTAAGTAGTTACCTTGAAGTACAGTTTCCTTCCGCATAATGACCTCGAAAGCGCATCCGTAATTTAGGATCGTATCATCTGCTCCGTAAAGGGTCACGTGATGGGCGTTGGTCAGGACTCGGCGGCGCCGGCGATGAGAAGGTATGCTAGGGGCACACGGTCGTCGTAGGCCTCAAGAACTCGAAAGGCGGGAGGGGCGTCCACAAAGGGGTGGGGCGGGAGGGTGAGGGAGAATCAGAGGCAAATTTATTAGAGGGTGGTGAGGGCGCTCCGGGACTCGTGGTCAGATGAGGATGCCAGGTCGGGCTCGTACTTTGAGGTGAAGGACCCTTCGTCGTACAAACACGGCGACTCGCGTTGTGACGCGTGGCTAGGGGTGTGAATGCTGGATTCCAGGCGACGTTGAGCACCGTTCCCTTGACCGGAGAGCCATACGTGTCGCTGTCGGAGATGTATGAACGGGTTGCGTTGAGAGAGAAGGGAGTCGAGATCGACAGGGTCCATTGAGCAACGTGTCACGGGTGTCGGTGAGGTAAGTAGGCGCGGAGATTGAGCGAGGCAGGACAATGACGTCACGCGGTGTGGTGAGCACGTGGGCGTGATCGGGCGGACGATAGGGCTTCTCTCCGACGAACAGAGTAGTGCACTGACGATGTCGACGACGACGACGAGCTCAGCTGCAGCGTCGGCCTCGACGTCCTCCAACACATCCGACATCGCCAACGCCAAGGCGGCGAGCACGGACTCGTTTGTCACCGCGCTTGTCTTCAACGCCATTGTCTTTGGCGCGGAGATTGGGGTGTTTACCGTCCTTAGGCCGTGGTTCAGGGCGATCTATGAGGTGGGTGTATGCGCTTGTCGACGTTGGACGACGCTGACCACTCGTCCAGCCCCGGACCTATGTCCCTTCGCCCTCCAAGCGGTCGCCCACCATCGACGCTCTCGCAGGTCTCCACCCAACCTCGTCCGCCACACTCAGAAAGTTGGATCCAAGGAGTGAGTGTGAGCGACGGTCGTTTAATGCTCTAACCATCCCACCCCAGCACTCTTCGCCTGGCCAATTGCTGTCTATAGGGCAGATGCAGAGGACATCATCCCCGCCTCCGGCCTCGACGCATTCTTCTTCGTCCATTTCCTCAAAATGCTCACCCGCATCTTTGCACCAATTTGGGTCAGTGGAAGAGTCCCCCTCCTTCCTCACCCTACTCTCACACGACCCCCACAGTTCCTCTCCTGGCTCATCCTCCTCCCACTCGACGCCGTCGACGGCAAGGTCGACGACGAGGGCGGGGACGGAGGACTGGAGAGGTAAATCTCCCTCCTCACCCCCACCACCCATCCCCACCCGTCACCCCCCTGCTCACAAATCCTCCCCAGATTCACCTTCGGCAACGTCTCCCGGCGGAACGTGACGCGGTACTGGGCGCACCTCATCCTCGCCTGGGTGTTTACAGGTGCCTGGACCTTTCCTACGCCTCCCATCTTCTTCCACTCGCCGTACATCTCGCTAACCCCTTCCCCTCCTTACTTCTCAACAACAACAACAACAACCCTTCGTATCCCCCTCCCCTCTCATAAAATCACAACAACAACGTCATCCCCTATGTCGTCTCGCTAACCTCCTTCCTCCCCCCTTCGTCCCGCTCTCGCTAACCTCCTTCCTCCCCCCTTCGTCCCTCTTTCGCTAGCCACCTTCCCCTCTCCCCCTTCATCTCGCTTTCGCCACCCCCTTCGCTTTCGCCACCCCCTTCGCCCTTACTACCAACAACGGACAAAAACAACCACTAACCCCCCCTCCCCTCTATGTCTCGCTAACGCTCGACCCCCCTCCCAGCCCACATCCTCCGTACGCTCACGCGCGAGATGGCCTTCTTCGTCCGCCGCCGGCAGCAGTTTTTGGTCAGCAAGCAGCATGCGGGAACGGGGCAGGTGAGTCGCTCGCTCGCTTTTTGTTATCCCTCTTGGGTTTGGTGGTTGTATCGGTTGGGGTGTGGCCTCGCTCGCTTTTCTCTCCCTTCCCTCCTTCCCTTCTTCCCCTTCACTCTTCTCTCTCCCTTCACTCTTCTCTCTCCCTTCACTCTTCTCTCTCCCTTCACTCTTCTCTCTCCCTTCACTCTCCTCTCCCTTTCATCCCCTCCCCCTTCACTCTCCTCTCTGCCTTCATGTCCTCTCCCCCTTCACTCTCCTCTACCCCTTCATGCCCTCCCCCTTGACTCTCCTCTCCGCCTTCATGTCCTCTCCCCCTTCACTCTTCTCTCTCCCTTCACTCTTCTCTCTCCCTTCACTCTTCTCTCTCCCTTCACTCTCCTCTCCCTTTCATCCCCTCCCCCTTCACTCTCCTCTCCGCCTTCATGTCCTCTCCCCCTTCACTCTCCTCTACCCCTTCATGCCCTCCCCCTTGACTCTCCTCTCCGCCTTCATGTCCTCTCCCCCTTCACTCTCCTCTACCCCTTCATGCCCTCCCCCTTGACTCTCCTCTCCGCCTTCATGTCCTCTCCCCCTTCACTCTCCTCTACCCCTTCATGCCCTCCCCCTCCTCCTTCCCCCCTTCCCACTTCCCTCCCCCCTTCCCCCCACCCCCGTCCCTCTTGCCTTGTCCCCACCCTCCTCACCCCCCCCCCCCACCACGCGCACACCTCGTGACCCGCTCGCTGACGCTCACCTCCCGACCCCCTCCCCCTTTTTCACCAACCCCACAAACTAAAAACCCCACAAACTAACTAACCCCCCCTCCTCCTAGGCCGCCACCCTCCTCCTCACCGGCGTGCCCGCGGCGTACCTGACCGAGGACGCGCTCTGGCGGCTGTTCCGCGATATGCCGGGCGGGGTGAAGAGGATGTGGGTTAATCGGTGAGTGCTAGTGATTAGGATTTTTTTTTGTATGGGAGAGCAGGGGTTAGGGTTTGGGTAGTGGGTGAGGGAGGGGATTGGGGATTGGGGTTTGGGTGAGGCGAGGGTAAGGGGGAGAAAAGGGGTTTGGGGTTTGGGTTTGGAGGAGAAAAGGGGGTTAGGGATTGGAGTTCCCTCCTCTTTCTCTTTTCCTCCCGCCTCACTGAGCTACTCCTCTTCCCTTGCCCTCCCCCTTCCCCCAACACCCGCGTGCCCTCCTATACGCCTACCCGTGCCCTCCTACACGCCTACCCGTGCCCTCCTCTTTTTCTTTTCCTCCCCTTCCCCCTTCTTCCCCGCCTTTTCCTTTCGCCCTTCTTCCTCCCTCTTCCCACCCTACCTCCTCTACGCCTAACTACCTCCCCCCCTCGACCTCGCGTGCTAATCACCCCTCTCCCCCTCTTCCCCCCATATCACCTCCTCTCCTCACCCTCTTCCCCCACCTCCTCTCCTCCCACCCACACCTCCTTTCCTCCTCCCCCACACCTCCTCTCCTCCCACCCACCCACACCTCATCCAACTAACCCCCCCTTCTAGCGACCTCGGCGCCCTACCCGACGCCTACGACGAGCAACTGGCGCTCTGTGGTAAATTGGAGGGCGCGGAGACGGCGTTGGTGAGGGCGAGGGTGAAGGTGAGGGTTTGGGTGTTTTTTTTTTGGGGGGGGGGTGGTTTTTTTAATTTTTTTTATTGTGTTTCTTTGTTTGATATAACGGGGGTGAGGAGGAGGGGAGGACAGGTGTTTTTTTTTTTTTTTTTTTTTTTTTTGGGGGGGGGTTTGGATTTGGGTTTGGGGGGTGAGGAGGGGCGACTTCACGCGTGTCGCGACTTCCAGATGCGTTGTCCTCGGCGACTCGTTGGGTGTCCTGGCGACTCGATGGGTATTAACCAAAACTCCCCCAGGCTCGTATCGCGGCGCAGAAGAAGGCGGCGAAGGGGAAGAAGGCGGCGAAGGGGGAGGGGAAGAGCGGGAAGGCGGGGAAGGAGAAGCAGGGTAACGCTGCGGATGCGGCGACAGACTCCGACCCTCATGAAACCACCAACGCCGACCTCGACAACTCACCCGCCTCCTCCCCTTCGTCGCCTCACGACAACTCACCCGACCTCGAAGCGACGCTCAAGCAAGCGGAGCAGGACGCGCCGCGGCCGACGCACCGGTTGGGCTTTTTGGGGTTGTGGGGGGAGAAGGTGGGTGACATCGGTGCATTCGTTTTTATTTGTGGGAACGTTTTTATTTGAGGGAAGGGGGGGGGGGGGGAGAATGAGGCGAGCTTGTTTTTAAGGGATAGGGGGGGGCAGAAGAGGCGAGCCTGTTTTTAAGTGGGGGAGAGAAGAGGCGAGCCTGTTGTTCATGGCGGAACCGTCGTTTGTTCATGGCGGAGCCGTCGTTGTTCATGGCGGAGCCGTCTTGTTGATGGCGAAGCTGTCGTTGTTCATGGCGGAGCCGTCGTTGTTCATGGCGAAGAGCGGGATGTTGGGATGCGTGGGTAACGACTGCGCTGGGACGCGGTGCTGACGACTGCTGGGACGCACGGCTGACGACGACTGCCGTGGGACGCACGGCTGACGACTGCCGTGGGACACACGGCTGACGACTGCGCTGGGACGCGGGGGGCAGGACGCCGGGATGCGTGGGTGCAGACTGCTGGGATGCGGGGCGACGACTGCTGGGATGCGGTGTTGACAATTGTCGGGAGTGCGGTGTTGACGACTGCTGGGACGCGGTGCTGATAGGATGCGGGGCTCATGACTGACAAGTATTGGGACGCAATGCTGACGATCGCTAGGTGGACACGATCGACTACTGCCGGAAGGAGATCGCGCGGCTGGAGGAGGTATTGGAGGAGGGGAGGTGAGTGTGTGGTATTACCTTGGCTTTACCCTCACTCCGCCCTCAATGACTACCATCCTGCGCATCATTGGCACTCACCCTGCGTGTGATTTACCCTCATCCCGCTATTTCCCCTTCCCCTTCCCCTTCCCCTTCCCCTTCCCCTTCCCCTTCCCCTTCCCCTTCCCCTTCCCCTTCCCCTTCCCCTTCCCCTTCCCCTTCCCTTCCCCTTCCCCTTCCCCTTCCCCTTCCCCTTCCCCTTCCCCTTCCCCTTCCCCTTCCCCTTCCCCTTCCCCTTCCCCTTCCCCTTCCCCTTCCCCTTCCCCTTCCCCTTCCCCTTCCCCTTCCCCTTCCCCTTCCCTTCCCCTTCCCCTTCCCCTTCCCCTTCCCCTTCCCCTTCCCCTTCCCCTTCCCCTTCCCCTTCTCCTTCTCCTTCTCCTTCCCCTTCCCCTTCTCCTTCCCCCTACGCCCCTCCCTTGCCCCCATATACCACAACGAACAACGAACCTAACCTAACTCCCCTTCCCCTTCCTTCTCTAACTAACCTCCCCCCCCTCACCCTCATCCTCACCACCCCTCGATAATTTACTCACCAAACCCTCACCACCCCTTGATAATTTACTCAACCAAACCCTTCCCTCTTCCTACAACGAACCTAACTCTAACCACCCCCCCCCCTTTTTTTTTTAACAGAACCCGCCTCGCGCGCGTCTCGGCCGCCTCCCGGGAGACCGCGCGCGCCAAGATCGCGCAGGTGAAGCGGGAGGAGAGGAGGGTGAGCGGGGTGGATGTGCAGGTGAGTTGAAGAGGGGTTTGTTTGGTATGGTATTTTGTTTTTAGTATTTGGTAGGGGGGTTTTGGTGTGGAGGGGAGGGGGAGGGTGGTAGTGGGGGGAAGCAAAAAAGGGGGAGGGAAAGAGCGGGAGGGAGGAAGAAGAGGGGGAGGGAGGAAGAAGAGGGGGACGGGCGAAAAGGGCTAACGGTGTAGCGAAAATACTAACCACACCGGTGTTGGGGAGAATACTAACCACATCGGTTTTGGGGAAAATACTAACCATACCTCGCACAGCCGGACCATTTCCACGTCGGCGGCGGGGCGCTGGATGAGGGGACGGAGCATGGGACGGAGCCGCTGCGGGTGTCGACGGGGACGGAGAGGGCGCACGAGACCGAGTTTACGCACGATACGGATGCGGAGGGCGGGCACGGTACGGATGCGGACGACAACGCTGGCGGCGCGTCACCCGTCTCTCGCCCATCCGCGGACGACATGCTCGCGCACCGGCCGTCGTTCGATCCTGGGACGCCGCCGTTGGAGGGGGGTGAGTGCGGGTTCTCACACCAGGAGTCCCGGCCTATCGTTCATTTGTGCGCTCAAGGCGTCTATGATATGTTTGTGCGCTAAAGGCGCTTTGTTACTCCAAGGCGTTTTGTCACTCCAAGGTGTCCGTTCCTATTCACCATACGCCTTCCTCCCTTCCCTCCCTCACTTCCGCTTATCCCGCCCCTTTCGGCGCTTGCTAACCCGCACCCTTTCGACTCCCATCAATTACTCTTAGTATTACTAACCCATTCGCCCACAGCCCCGATGCAGCGCACGGAAACCACGACGACGGACCGGCAGCGGCGCAACCTGCTCGACGACATGGGCGACGGCGTGAAGCAGGTCGGTAATGTGGGCAAGCAGGTGAGTGGAGCGGGGCTGGTTTTTTTTTCTTTGGGTCAACGCTCGCATTTGCTGACACTCACCCTCACCCGTCCCCCTCACCCTCCCCCTTCACCCTTCCCCCTCACCCTCCCCTCCCCCTTCCCAGGTCACCCGCGAAGTCGGCAACGCAGGCCTCCAAATCGGCAACGCAGGCCTCCAGGTCGGCTACGCGGGGCTCCAAGCGGGCAAGGACATGGGCCGGGACCTGACCTACGTGGGCAAGTCCGTGGGCGGGATCGGCAAGCGGGTGGGCAAGCAGACGCTCGGGCTGGTGGGGCTGGCGACGAAGGATGATACGTATCCGCCGTTGAATAGGTGAGTGACGGGGTGGTCGGGTGTTTGTTGATTGTGGGGGTGGACGGTGTGGCCGGGTGGGGAGCGGCCAGGTGTGGCGGGTGGGGAGTGGCCAGGTGTGGCGGGTGGCTGGGTGTGGCGGGTGGCTGGGTGTTTGTTGATTGTTGGCGGGTTGTCTGACCACTGTTGCGGTTGTCTGGCTCCGGCTAACCAATCCCCAGCGCCTTCGTCACCTTCCAGAAGCAAATCGGCGCGCACATGGCGGCGCAGGTGCTGCTACACCACGAGCCGTACCGCATGAGCAAGACGTACATCGAGGTGGGTGGCGGGCTCCGAGATCGTGCTCCCATGTCCCGAGTGGTGCTACTCTCCCCCTTTCCCATCCATCGTACCCTACCACCTCTCTCCTCTCCCCTCTCACCTTTTCCATTCCCTCTCCCCTTTCCCTCTCCCCTTTCCCTTTCCTCTCCCTTTTCCCTTTCCCTTTCCCTCTCACCTTTCCCTTTCCTCTCCCCCCCTTCTCCTCCCCCCCCCCCCCACACACACAACCCTCCCCCCCTCCCACCCCCCTAACCGCCTCCTCCCCCAGATCGCCCCCGAAGACGTCATCTGGGCCAACGTCGGCATGAACCCCTACGAGGCGCGCGTCCGCACCGCGATCTCCTGGGCCGCCACCGCCGGCCTCATCATCCTGTGGGCCTTCCCCGTGGCGTTCGTCGGCGGTGTCAGCAACATCTACACGCTGTGCGGGACGGCGTCGTGGTTGGCGTGGATTTGCAAGCTGCCGCGGGTGGTGACGAGTATTATTAGTGGTGAGTGGGAAGGGGGTTGAGTGGGAGGGGGGCCGCAAGCGAGTCAGCTAGCTCACGCACGCCTTTTCCATAGGTATCCTGCCTCCGGTGGCCCTCGCGATCCTGATGGCGCTGCTACCGGTTGTTCTGCGTCTGTTAGCGCGATTCGAAGGCGTACCGAGGTATACGGGGCTTGAGTTGAGCTTGATGACGCGGTATTTCATCTTCCAGGTGAGTGATTGACTGAAAAGTCTCTTTGGGCATGGCTTGGTCGACTCTTGGTCGTTCACTCGCTCAATGCGACACTCATGTTTATATTCTAATGCCCACGTTCACTCATGCTTACCCCTATCAATGCTCACACGGTATCAATGTTCACACCACATTTTCCAGGTCGTCCACTCCTTCCTCGTTGTCACGCTCTCCTCGGGCATTATCGCGTCGTTGGAGGACCTGCTTAACAACCCAACGTCGATACCGAATTTGCTCGCGAGCAACTTGCCAAGCGCGAGTAACTTTTTCTTGACGTGAGCACTCTTCACCTCATTCAGTCCTCTCGATGTCCTTCCACTTGGTGCTGCCCTCTTTATCTCATCGCCAGCAGTCGGTGCTGCCTGCCTAGACCACCATGCATTGTTCGCCGCCTCGCCTACCTGGCTAACATATATACTTCAGCTACGTCATCCTACAGGGCCTGTCCGGCACGGCCGCGGGCTTCCTGCAGATCGTGCCGCTCGCGCTGTACTACGTGAAGCTGTTCATTCTGGGGAGTACGCCGCGAGCGGTATATGGGATCAAATACGAGTTGTGAGTGGGGCTTGTCTCAATAGTCAGGAAGGGATGAGGTGGGGAAAGTCGGCTGCTGACGAATGTTCTTCAGACGCAGCGTTGCGTGGGGAACGCTCTACCCAGGCATCACCTTGCTGAGCACAATCGGTGAGTCATTTGCGCAGCCAATGGGCCTGCTCCCGCGGCTCACGTCTCATACCACCCGTCCAGCCATCGGCTACTCTATTATCTCGCCCATTATCAACGGCCTTGCATGCTTCACCTTCTTCGCGTTCTACCAATTGTACAAGTACCTGTTCTTGTGGCAGCTTCAGCAGACACCTGCAAGCGATACCGGCGGCCTCTTCTTCCCGAAGGCGATCCAGCACGTTTTCGTGGGCATGTATGTGCAGCAGATCTGCCTTTGCGCGCTCTTCTTCCTCGTGCGCAACGAGGACGGGAACGCGGGCGCAGTGCCAGAGGGCGCGCTCATGGTCGTGTTGATTATTTTCACTGTAAGTGGATGCTTTCGCCCGCAGTATTGTACGCTAACCTGGTCAATTAGGCATTCTACAACATCATCCTCGTCAACTCGTACGGACCGCTGTTGAAGGCCCTGCCACTCTCGTTGAAGGACAAGACCTTCGGGTATGAGGAAGACGAAGGTATGCATTAGCTGTGTCCAGCGGTAGTCTTCCCGCTGATGTTGACCTTGCAGACGAAGAGACCGACAAAGCGAAAAACCGCAAGAGTGTCTTCTACGCGACGGCCGCGGATGAGAAAGGCGCGTCGAGCGCGGTCGAGGCTCGCCAGTTCGGCAACGGGCAGGGCGAGAAGAGGAGGACCACGTTCGCCAGTGACGGTGGGTATTCTCTGCCGATATGCTTGTTCGTGTTACTTGGCGCTTATGCATCCTTCAGCGGGCAAGAACGAGAAGCCTAACGTGACTGTGCGCGATTTCGCAACGGCGGATGTGGAGGCGGGCGAGGGTAATCATGAGTACCCGCCGAGCAAGGTGGAAGGTGCGTTCGCAGGTTTATGCTGAGGCTGTGTTTTTTGCTGACCTATCATCCTTTCTATCTGCGTACAGATAAAGGCGCTCCACGAGTATTCCCGCAGCCTAAGTCTGAGGACGAGTACGGGTTCGCGCATCCGGCGGCGTCGCGCCCACAGCGCATCATTTGGATCCCGGCAGATGACCTGGGGCATGGTGCGTGTCTTCATTGTATTTCTACGTTATGGGCTCCGCCCTTCCTCTCTCGTGCATCGTCATGTCCGACGTGCTGACCAACCCGTTCTTTTTTTACAGGCGAGGAAGAAGCGCGGGCATGCCAGGAGGCGGGCGTGAACGCCAGCACGCACGATGCCATCGTCGACCCGAAGGGCAAGGTGGAGATCCTGGGCCCGCCGCCGGATATCATCAGGGAGGATTAAAGCTGCACGAAGGTAGACGACTCGGCGACCATAGCCTCTCAAATGACTGTGTCGAGAATGTAGCAGATGAGAGGCAGTGGCTAGTATTGCCAGAGACGAGAGATGGCTCATGACGTGACTGCATAACAGATACCCTTCTAAACTTATTTCATTGCACTTTCCTTTCAAGTAGACTTACTGTACACAGCGGAGTCGCAAGTATATACTTAGTGTAACCTAACCTCGACCTCTGGCTTGAGTGTCAGTCTCGCGCTATTCCAGCGCAAAGTAGCAGCCCCCACAATGGTTCCTTCCATTGAGTGCACGAGCTCTACGCTCCTTGGGCCTGCGCGGAAGGTAGGCAACGAGGCGAGCTATGTAAGTACTACATGAACGTATTCAAAGAACTTCCATCAACAATGCAGCAGAGGAAGCTACCCTACATGCCCCGCGTCTGCATGATTTCCACGTAAACGTTCGTCTCCTCCTCCGTCATGGTCTCGTAGAGATCCTCGGTCACGCCGGAGTACGGCAGTGGCTTGCCTTGAACTGGGGTCGGGTTAGAAAAGGGCGTAGGCAATGAGACTGTTGAGAAGTTCGAGAAACGATGCGAAAGAGAGAGGGGATGCCATGGAAGTGCTGGAGACCATGATTGAAGGCAAGGAGCACGCACCATACACGATTGGATCGTCCGCATCTCCTCCAGCCATATCCACATCCATGGAGCCATCGTTGTATGCATTTGCTGTGGCAGAGGGATCTCCCCACAAGTCGCTTTCGCCCGGTTCTGCCTTCACGGGATACCCGTCGCCATTCACCCTCGCACTCTTACTTGGCGGGCCATTTAACTCCTCCTCCTCTTCCTCCCTTGACCGCTTCCGCCACGCGCTGAGCGAGGTCGCGAACCGCGGGCCGTCGTCGTCATCATCCTCGGGATCGTCGCCGTAAGGATCTGGGGCTCCTGGAAGCATCTGTTAGCCACTCTTTACTATGCCTGTGCAGAACAAGTGCGAACCACCGAATGGCGTGGCCCCATAACCCGCCGGACCCGGATCCCCGCCCACGCCTACACCGGCGTACCACATATCCAGGTCCGCCGCCGCCGGTGCTGCGGGGGCACTTCCCTGTGACATCTGCATAGCGCTCCCCTGCGACATATCCATCGCGACACCATCGTCAGCATCCTCCATCTTAACCCTCCCATTCCTCATCCCATTCCTCGGCGCCCCGACGACTCCGAAGCCGCTGAGCGGGTCTTCCTCCTTAACGGCACTGCTCGCAGTATTGCCATTCGCCCCATTCATCATCGCCTCCCTCTCCCCCCTCTCCCTCTCCTCCCTCTCTCTCTCCGCCACCCCCAGCGCCGTCAGCCCACCCGACACCGTAGACCTCAAATGCCACGCGGGCAGCGCGTTCTGCTGTCGCCGTGCGTCCGCGGCAGCGTCCCGAGCGGCGCGGCGCGCTGCCTCGTCGCCCGCGTCTGCAAGCACGATGCCCACGGCGGCGTCCTGCGCGCCAGCGCCGGAGGAGCCGGCGATGCGGAGGCCGGATGAGTCCTCGTTTTTGCCGCGCGCCGTATCGACATGTGCCGCCTTCACGTGCGCCGCGACGTCGAAGCCAGGGAGTCGACCCGCCTCGTCAACGCGCCGGAGGCCGCTGGTGATGAGGTGGATTTGCTGATTGAATCTGGGGAGGTCGGTTTAGCGATCAGGATCATGCGCAACCAGGTCTTCCCAGCCACCACGCCATGCCTCCTAGTCGTCCCCCACCTCCAGCTCCGTCTGCCTAACGTGTCGTCTATCGAAACCCCACGGAAATCAACGAAAACCGCGTACGACAATCACAGGAAAAGCAACAAAAACCACACTACCCCTCACCAGATAATCAAAACCTGACCCACTCACCTCTGCAACCTTGTATTCCCACCCTCCGCGCCCGCGCCCTCGTGCTCCACGACGGGGCCCTTGCACGCGTCGCATATGAGCTCTCCGGTGAGGAAGTCGAGGACCTGAGAGGTGGGAGTAAGTTGTGATGTTAGAAAAGAAGATGGGTGGGGTAGCAGAAGAGGGCGAGCGCAAGTAGTGAAGAGCGTAGTGAAGCATTGACACACTTTATCCACCTCCAACGCCGTATATGTCTGTCCGCACTGCGTGCATAGGTAGCCCTTGTTCTCGAGTTCCTGAATGTATGTGTTAGCGTGAGGTACTTTATTCCCGGTCCCTCTCGTTCCATCTCCCACCCCACGTCCCTCGTCCGACCTCACTCCCATTACTGCTCTCGCAGTTTCTATTCCCTCCTCTTTCCTCAATTAACGACATCAGAAGCGAACAAATGAGGCAGCGGAGCCGATAATCGGACGAACGCCGGCCACGCAACCAGCCACTCACATTCCGCGTCGAACTGTCAATCTTCTTCTGCATCCGCCACACGCGCCACTTTACCACGTTGCAAAAGTGGATGTAGTCGATGTAGTAGTACGTCTTAGGGGATGCGCGCTGTGCGCCGTCCTTGAGCTCGTTTTGGCGGAACCTGGGTGTGGGTTAGGTTGTGCCGATTTCTCGAAATTGTTGAAGAAAATAGGGTGCGGTTTCGACGAGGAAGTCAGCGTAGGCCTCAAATTACGTGCGTTATTGGCACGGGAGAGTAGTCGGGGGACAGGATGAGGAGAAAGACACCAAGATACGAACTCGACAAGCCAAACGGCGCACACGAGACCAGTGTACCACACAAACCGATGAACTACATAGAACAAACGAGCCACTCACATCTTGATCAAGCTCGCGTTTGCCAGGTCAGCCGCAATCTTCTGCACGTCTTTGAGCTTCATGTCCATCATGCCCGCCAGTTCGTCGTCTTTGACGCTGTTTGAAGATATCGTGTATTAGCAAGGGTATGTCGTGGGATATATATGTATAGCGGCAACAGTAAAAGTGTTGAGATAGTGCAAAGGAGTGTTCAGGTGGGGAGAGAAGAGCGGGGTGGGTAGCAGCATCACGTCCTCCTACTCCAACGTCGCGTTTCTTCCCTCATGACCTCTCCTCTCATCGCCGCTCACCCGTTGACAGAAGTAACATCCACTCACACCGGATTCCGCACCAGCAGGTCCATCATCACAATATGCTTCGGCTCGTAAAACGTCCGCGCGACGTATTGCACCAGCCGCTTCAGCACGCGCTGTATCTCACTCGCGGTCGGAGCAGGGGCGGTGTCCATCGTTAGATGGTGGTATCAATATATTTAGAGAGTGTGAATAGGAGGCGATGGAGTCGGAGGGGGATAGAGTGACGAGGAGGTTTTCGACTGGCGAATGGGTGGAGTTGGGTGGCTGGTGTATCGTGCTCGTTCGTGACGGGCGTCAAGCAGGCGTTGTACGATCCAAGCAAGTGTCAAAGAACAAGCTCTAAGCTTCAAAGGGGTCGAATCGTCCGACTGCCCAGTGATAGTCGCGGTCCTAGTGGTGATGTCGGTCAAATGGTGGTCGCGGACAAGCGCGCTCGTTGATCGAACGGTCCACACAGCGCCACATAACGGCTTTTCCGGGCCGAATTTAATCAAATGCCGGTAGCACTGGCAGTTGAGCGCCAATTGGCAGTTGTGAGTCATCCTCGACCTCGACTCCCCCTCGACTCGAAATTCTCAACAGCCTCAGCCAAATTGTAGAAGGCCTGCGTCGCACAGAAAGAAGCGATGCCAGAAACTCTCAGGTTACCGTTGGCAGCCTATCCTCCCCTTCATCCATTCCGCGGCAAGCCGACTTTACGCCCATCACGCTCGGGAATAGCGTAATACTCACGGCTCCCATGTTGCTGAAAATGCATTGTGCGACGAACACAGCGGACGCGGCAAGTTCAACTCTTGCGCCACCCGCCCACAGACGACCACGTTGATAGAACACGCGGCGACTAGCCGGATCAGCGCCCGGTCGCTATTGTCCCAAAAAGGCAGTCCTTGTGTATTGTGGCAATGCCTCTCCTGCCAGACCCAAAGACTGCTCTTCCCACACCTGCATCTCTTCCCATACCTTCATCTTCCTGATTGCAAATATTTTGTGCCCCCTTCATATCCTTGCATACTGCTGTAGGATCGGGACAACCCCAGCATGAGCGCACCTACGCAGTGAGTGCCACATAATAACGCACGAGCCCAGCAGCTCAAGGCATTTGGCCATACCATGCAGCTACTTCGACATCCCCCAAGACACTCTACCCGCCTTCCAGCGCGGCAACCCACCCGTGCCCGACGCGTATTACACGTACGATCCCAACGGCGCCACGCAGGAGCGACACCCCACGTCGTGGGGGCCCTCCGAGCCCCGATGGCCACATATGACCCAGTCAGCCGGGATGCAGACCCAGCAGCTCCCCCCATGGTCTGTGTACTCTCAGCCACAGCAGCTCCCCCCATGGTCTGCGCACTCTCAGCCACAGCAGCTCCCCCACTGGTCGACGGCGTCCAACCCCCAACAGCTCCCTGACCCACAGTCAGGAATCGCCAGCCCATGGTCGGCCCCATACAACGCGTACCAGCTCCCGAATGTCTGGTCCACGCGCTCCCAGCCACAGCAACTCCCCAACTCCTGGAGATACACCCCATACGACTTCGGCGGAGACTTTCCACAGCACACTGCACCGAACTGGACCTACCAGTCCTTTCCACCCGACGGCGACGCCCCCGGCATGTTCCCAGCCGCCGATGCTGGCAACCATCGTCCCTCCATGCTCGCACGAGCGTCGTCCGACCGCTCGCCGCCCTCCTACGCAGCTTCAGTCCCATCCCTCCCCGCCTCATATGCCCACCCGCGCGCCTACGGAAACCACACCTCCCGCGCCTCCCACACCTCTCATAAGTCAAAGACGTCCTCCGCGTCTCACACGCCTATCGGTTCCCACCCGCATCCCCTCGCCCCAGGCATCGCGGTGCTGGACAGGAGCTCTCGCACAGCGCGCCCCAACGACTGGCGCCCCGACTTCCGCCCCAAGCGCCGCAAATTCAGCTACCGTCGCCTCTTCTCTAGCTCCAGTGCGTCTCACCTTCGCCCGCATCCAACACACCGGGCACTGACACTCCCACCCCCAGCCACCCATTTGAACCGCCCCCGTACCCTCCACGCCCTCCTCCAACACCACCCGACCAAGACCCCGCCCATCACCTACGACCTTCGCAACACCCCCGCCCCAGACACCGTCTACCTCCCCCTCCAACATCGCACCGCCGCCCTCCCCGACCTCTACCAGCTCGCCTTCTCGCCCCCCGCGCACGCTGTTACGCTCCTCCATCCACGCCTCCCCTGGCTCGTGCACGTGCGCGCCGGGAGCCCCGCGGGCATCACTATACTCGACGTGCTCGAGGGCCTACACCGCGCGCTGCACCGCCGCATCCACGCCGCGGACCTATACAACGACGTGCTCGGCGGGGACGACCGTGACGCCATCAGCGCCGCATTTACAGCGCGGTGCGGCGGGGATCGGGAGTTGTATGCAAAAGGGGTGAAGAGGGTGGACTTCATGTCGGACGATGTGTTCTTTTGTGGACTCGCCAAGAGGGCGAATGGGATTTGGGAGGTCAAGACGAGGCCGGTGCCAGCCCCGTCTGACTACGATTGTTGACTTTTTTGAGTTATTTATCAAGTCTGGGTTCGCATATCAGTACTATTTGTGTCATGAATTGAAACGATGATGACCGCACCTGAATCAACTCAAGATGCGGGATACTCGATACTCCAGGCTAAGTATGTATATGCAAGTAACGACATTGCAGACGTCGAGTAACGGTCGGACACCTCACGGCTGCGGTCTTCCTTGCACAGTCTCGTGCACTGTTACAGCCCACGAATCCAGCGGCTCAACCGGGAGCTTCTCAAATTCTTGTATGACCTGTTCACCGCGCATTAACACAACATGTCAATAAAAAACTCAAATGGTGTTCTTACTCCCTCTATTGCGTTCATCCGATCGTGGGCTTCACGATTTGCAGCCTCCGCCACCGCGCGATCCTCTTCGACACTTCGTAGCATCTCGATGTTCTTTGATTTCCTCTGAGGAGATGGATGAGTGACAGAGGGCCGATAAAAGAAGGGAAGTTAGTCAATAAAGTCAGGAAAGGCGAAGCGTACCTCAGCAAGCATTGCCTTCAGAGCGTCCCGGGTCCTCTGGAGCTGCGGTACCGTCCGCGCAGCAATGGCGTTACGCGGCGTGGTAGACAACGCCCAAACGTCTGGTGGTGCAGGTCGTCCTACACATGTACAGAGAGCATAGTCCTAAGCAGTTCAGCCTTATGAGTGCATACAAGACCCTACCTGATGCAGCGAGAATCTGATCGAGCTCTTTGGCCTCGGCTACAATGCTGGAAGATGTTATTCATCAGCAACGCGTAGACGTATTGGCCTTCTACTTGCCGATGTAGTGTGTCGATGCTAGTCTGCATGTTGTGTTCATCACATATTTCCTGCACCATTCTCTGTTTGACGATGAGCGAGCGGCCACCACACGCAAGATATCTTGCTTACAGAAATTTGACTCTCTATATAGTCGGACGTCCGGTTGAACAGCTGGGTTGCTGTATCTCTGTCCCGCTCTACAAAGTCCGGAAAGCAGAGGGCGAAATCTTCGAAGCTGCATGGCAGTAGTAATCGTCTGTGAGCGAGCTAAGTTCCAACACCAATAAACTAAGCACTGACGTCCATTTATGAGAAGCGCGAGATACTGCGAGTTGCAGCGCTGAATGAAAATGGACCCAACGGCGGCTAGCTGTCGTGTTTCTGTCCATGGTTGTGGCTGGGGGTCAAGATAAAGTTGAGGTTGGCGCGTGTGTCACAATCATGTGCTTGATCACGTTACTTCATTGACGTGACACAATTGTGTACGTCACTCGTTCAACTTTAGAGGAAGTGCCGGCTGCGCTCGGCCTTGACCTTTGCTTGTATTGGACGTTGGTTTTTCGGACTTTTGGGCCGACAAGAGTCACTATTTGGTCTTATGTACGGAAAAGTATCCGGAATTAAGGGTGTGGAGAGACCTTGCAAGCAAGGTAACTTCTAGCGAATAGGAGTGAATCGCTCACGGGGCACATACTGTCTGCGGTCGAAATACCAGCATAATCTGAACAATCAACTCACTAAACTGTAGCGACGCTGACCAGGGTCGCGGCCATAGTGGGGGGAATACGGCGGGAATTTCATGTACATGAAGGACAGCGTGAATATTGAAGACAATGGGCAAGTACTTAAGTAAGGCGCACTATGATCTACGAGCCCCCATGCTTCGCCTTCTTCGTGACGCGATACTCTTCGACGTCTTCGTTGACGACCGCCTCGCCGTCTCGTCCTGAACCAGTCGTTTCGTCATCCTCGCCGGGCCGTGCGCGCTTGAGATCATTGAGTAGGGAGCGACGAAGTGGTTTCTCCTGGTCTTCGTCCATCGGTGTAGTCGTTACCACTCTGTCCAAGTCAAGCTCTCCGAAAACCGGGGGAGGCGGGATCGCGTGAGTGTCCGCGTCATCCGGGGATCTCTCCTCCACCAAAGGAGCACGCCCGTCGAACACGAACGGCACCAGCTGTCCGGTCAGCGCCTCCCCGGCTGCGCAGACTACCCGGTCGATCTCGTACCACATGGTGGGGAAGAGTCTCTGGTCAACATTTTCTCGGTCGTAGAAAAGTGAGAGTGATCTCCGGAACAACTTCAAAGGCTTTCCTATGACGGCCTTCCAGTGTGGCGGAAGAACGTTGGTAGCGGTTCGGAGGTAATCATGGGTGAGGTATTTCGAGCGTTCGGAGTCGTCGATGACGCCGGGGAATAGAATCGGGTACATAGCCTTGTGCGCATCGATTTGATACGGAGGAGTGAGCGCGTCTGGCTCGGCAGTATCGCGAAATAGGAGCCAGAGAGCGATCCACCACACAGACTCGAGGTCGTGAACGTCCCGAAATTCCCACGGTACGATTTCTTGTTCGTCTGAGGCCTCGTCGAATCGATTCTTCCTGTTAGAAAGCGACTGAGTCTGTTGTCTCAGATGATTCCCTCGCATAACCTCAACGGCCATGAAGTTGGCGGTGCCCTGGCCATAGTTGGCGTCAACTACAGTCCATAAATACATAGGCAGAGGCAAGAGTGCTTACCGTCCGTGAGGTGTCACGAGTCGCAGTGTCTTTACGCTTGACGTACTCAAAATCGGCAAGAACGCCCTGTCCACCGACCGATAGGACGTTGTACGGGCTCATGTCACGGTGACAAAGGTCGAGTTGATGCATTATGAAGAGAGCTACGCAAACCGTCAGTGCGTGGTTGACATTCACGTGCGAGGCACTCACCGTACGAGGCATCAGACAAGACCTTGAAAGCCAGAGAAGCCGACTTGATCTTGTCCAAGGGCTGAGCGTACAGCATGACAGAGCGGTGATGCATGCGTGCATAGACCTTCCGTTCAAAACATCCCATAACCGGGAGACGCGCTGCCTGCGCTGTTTCGTCGCCACTCGTTTCACTTTCCTGGGTCGCGGTCGACACGTACGTCGCAGTTCGTCCCTTCCGGGCGGCAGAAGCTCCGTCGTTGTAGCGGGCGAATACACACAGGCTCTCGCAGCGCTCAGGCATCTGGAAGCCTCCGGAAATGACATGTAGTGTGTTGTCGATTATGGATCCCTCTCCCTCTCCATCGTCCTCGTCCTTGGTCTTGACAAGGATACCTGCAATGATTTTGATGAAATAGGACTTGCGATCAAAACCATCTTGTCCGTGCCTCGGATCCACAGTATCGCCTTCATCCCAGCTTGCATCGTTGAGTTCGCGGGCGTCGACTGGAGGCGCTCGGTAGTGGGACCAGTCGTGCTTCTCGATCGCTGTCATGATGTCCTTGTATGTGTTGAACTCGAGATCGTGTGCCTCCCTTAACCAGTTGTCCTTGATGGCGTAGATATCGTCCGTCGCAGGTTGACCGTCGCGGTAAGCGCGGAAGACGCGAGTGGATCGCCCGAAGCCGTCATGTACCGCGTAATTGGCCAGCGTCTCGGTAGTAATGTAGGCGATGTCGTCGACGAAGATACGGTATGACGGATGCCCGTCCCGCTGCTGCCTGTGGTCTCGCAGCACAATGGTATCGTCATAGCCAAGCCTAGTAGATGAGGCGAAGGAGAAACGTGCGTACACATCGGCGAAGATGCGCCAGTCCTACATAAATGTCAATATTCGTGATGCGCGATAATTCCCCTACGCACTTTGTTCATGTCAAAGGGCTCACTGACGATAATCACCTCGCGGTTCATGTGCCACAGTCGAACAGTTGTGTTTTCGATGGTCAAGCCGAAGACAAAGCGGCGGCGAACATCGGTGCGCATGCTGTGAAACATATTCCAGATGACTTTTTGATGGTTCTGCACGATGTATCAGTACGACGCGTTGACGAGGGATGTTGATGAATAGACGTACGTCCATAGCCGCGCTTTGGCGCAGCTCATACTCTTCAGTGATGGCGGCACTCCCCCAGGATGGCTGATGATGGACGAGGACGCGTACGCCGTCGGGTTCTGCCGACGTGTAGATGACACTTGGCAAGAGCTTGGTGCCGTTCATCTTTAAAATGGTCGTCTGCTTCAACTTGCCGTTAATTTCGCAACAGAATGCGGCGATCTGCGCGCCAATGTGCTCTAGGTCTGAGTATATCGCATGTTCTAATTTGTTGTCCTTCGCTCGACGTGCTGGCTGTGTACGATAGGCTTCCCAGCACTCGGCGCCTTCGACAAGAGAGAGTACAGGTCGTGCAGTATGATCGGACTTGCGCGAAAGCTTGTCGACGAGGATGTCGACATCGACTGGGGGAGGTGGCATGAAGTGGTCGAGGAAGATTTGAACCGCAACCTGGGGAATGTCGCGGATATCTGCGCAAAGCGCTTGCCGTGCCGTCCGAGCAGACGTATCTTTGTCCATCATGGCCAGGCTACGACCAAGTGATTCTTTTTGTTGGCTGTGATGGATGGACATGGTGAGCGCCGCGACGATGACGGGAAAAGACAAGGTGTCCGAATCGTCACTGTCCGCGTGACACCCACTTTGTGACGCGGTTTATGGCCCGGCTGAAGTGAGCGTCCCTACTACTTATCTAGTTTGAACCCCGAACGAGAGCCTCTAGTATCCCAAGGCAGCCTTTTCGAGAGCATCGAGAGAAGAGAGCGTGCAGTGGATGTAGCGGGACAATTCCAGGAGTGAATCATTAACCGAACCTTTAATGCTGTTAGCTCAAGTGCCGTCAACACTAACTCCCTAACGAACGTCGGCCGCGAGAAACTAACTATATCACACACACCCATCAAACATGACTGTAGGCAGGAAGGAATTCCAGTTCAAAAATCGAGCGAGAACATATCTACTGGTCGGCTCCGCGACCGACAAAACGAGACTCGGACCTCCAGCCATAATTTACAGTACTCAGTACCCGCCGCTACCGCCGTTCACCTGTGAAAGCGCATCAGCCCAATTGCCATGAAAGCGGAAATACGCAGAACGAAGTGCATGGCCGATGTGCGAAGAATAGTACAGCGGAGAAAGGCATACAGCAGAGAATCGGGCAGAGAACGAATAACAAAAGCAGCAGGGAAAGAAATGATTGAACACACCTTTTCCCGAAGCGACGTCAAGAACTGCGAATAGCTCGGCAGCACATCCGCCCGATCCTGGATGAGCATGCTCAGCGCCCACAACCTCAATGCCGGCTCGCCGTCCTCCTTCACAACGTAGAGGTGCGGGTAGTAAGGCCCACGTCGCATCTCGCGCGTCTTTTGAATGATCGCGTTGATGCGCTGCGAGAAGGGGTTGTCCAATATTGGCAGTGTCGTCTACAAATAAATATGTTTAGTGAGGAATAACTTGCAGAGTGACAGGAACTCGCCTTCCCCGCGCGCAGGACTTCGTAGCTCGGAAGGTCGAAGACATCCATGACGAGCTGCGGCACTGCGTCCCGGCCAATCCACAAGAACATTGTCTGCCCATCCTCGATGAGGTACAGCCCGTGCCGCTCAAGCCGCTCCGACGACAGCGGCAACGGCGGCGGCAGCATCACCCCATGCTCAGTCACAACACCAGCCTACAAAATCTACCATCAGCAAACACAGCTCCAAGCCATCAGCCACCACGCACCTCTGGCGGCATATTGTGCAACGAGTAAAAGTTCGGGTAGATGTACGGCACCAGCAGCTGGCTCGGCAGCGCCGTGAGCAGCGCCTGCGCGTACGCGCGAATGTCAGGCGGTATCTGTGCACTCTGCCGGATGCCGACATTCTTCAACAGGCCGAGGAGAAGGGCCGGCAGCATCTTCATGTTCTCAGCAATCGCCAGCTGCGAGCTCGCGCCCGCGCCGCCGGCGGTCATGCTGTTGCGGTACGCGACGAGTATGTCGACAAGCCGTTGGAAAAGCCCGTCGCGGGCGTCCTCGAGCTTATGCGTTAGTGTGCGCTCGACGGCCTTGTTGGCGAGCAGCGTGGCGATGGCCACTTGGTCTGCAGAGGCAAAGAGCTCGGAGAGGTTGGAGGTGGTCGGCAGTGCTGTGGTGATAACCCGGATTCTGCGCTCGCCTGTGACAGTTCTGAGCCCGGTCATTCGTCAAAATCATATAGTGAGCACTAACCGTAGCAACTGGTATGCAAGACCGCGGTTTGCAGGACGACGAATGGTGCGCTGATGTTCTCCTCGATCTGTACCTCGATGGCGTACGACTGGTCTTGTGGAACGGTGGGCATTGCAAGGAGGTCGGTCGAGCGCACGAAGAAGTTCCCGTGGAAAGACGCCATACGCAATCCACGGGAAGCACGAACACGCATAACGGCCTCTAACATGATAGGCATTGCCAAGACTGCACCGAATTCGTGAGCGAACTTCACCGCGTCCTCCGTCCTTGCAGCATTGAACGAAGGGTAGTAGAACGTTTGCCCAGTCGTGTAGTGCGGCAAACACGCTGAGAAAAGATTATAAGAATCGGCGCAGCTTGGAATTGATGGCAGACGCACCAAGACTTGCGACGTCCTGGTAAGACGCGCTGAACAAGAACATATCCACCGTGACCTGCGCACGCGAGCAATCGATAGCAAATGTCTTGTAGAAGGGTGATGCTGCTTGCAAAAGACCCGATTCTTTCGATGTCCCCAAGACCTTTGGATCCTCGCGGTTCTTCAGCGCGCCCGCACCGATGTTCGGCAGACTCGCAGACAAGACAATGATCTTGCCTCCAATCGCGGACTGCAATAATATGAGGACGAGTGTACATCATCACAGAGGAACATGCGCACCATCAACTTGTATGCGGCCTGCAGACCGGGACCCATCGCGCTTCCAACGATGCTATTCTCGGCGAAGATATCCGGGAGACGTGCAAGCAATGACTCCAAAGACGCGCGAGCTTCCGCAAGATTGACCAGAAGGTCGGTCGGCTTGGGGAGGAAGACGTCGTCCGTGTCAGACATCACGAGCATAGCGCAATCCGTGGTGCCCGGCTGCAACATGTGTAAGCAACGAGACAAAGGCTGCTAGAGAATGCATACCGGCATAGAGAAGAAGTACAGCGACACATCGTAGCAGATGATAGCGATCTTGGTACGACCATCCTCATCCGGGATCCTTTCGAGGTTTTCGAGGATCGCGCGAGCGGCGGTGGCGACCATACCCGACTGCACCGCAGGGTGACTGACGTCAATGAGGAACACATAGGTAGGCGGCTGCGGGGGTCGGATCATGTAGTCCGCGGGCGCGACGAACTCGACCACGCCGTGGTTCAGCTCGGGGCGCGACCACCGATCGCCAGGCTGATTCCGAACCTGGTCCCAGTCAAATAGCTGCGGCACCTCGTTCGACATGTTGCACATGCAGCAGCGCCAGCGGTTGCCGCCGTCGATAAACTGCACGTAGGGGTTGATGTACGTGCGGCAGCGGCGACAGCGCGCGATGATCGTGTCCGTCACGACTGGCACCGCCTCCTCTTCCTTGACCGACCGGTACGGTGTGATAATGAGCCCAAACGGCAGCTTCGACTTGGCGAGCAGCGACGACGAGTTCGGCACCGCATTGACCGTGCTGCGCTGGTATGACGCATCCGCATTCGCAACCGGCGAGGGGGACACGGACGCGTTCTGCGGCAGGCGGATCTCAGGCGGCGGGAGCACCAAATCGCGCGCGTCCGGCGGCGACGTCAGGAGGTTCGTGGTGTAGAGCTGGAAGGGTTTGTACGCGCCGCCCGCGCCGCCGCCGAGGCCCATCTGCCCGAACTGGTCCGCGAGGCCCGCCACGCCGGGCTGTTGCGGCGGCGCGCCCTGCGGGTAGGCGAACTGATCGGCGGGGTTCCCCATCGGCGGCTGGCCGTCCTGCGGCGCGAAGTAGGGCGCCTGGGGGATCGCCTGCTCGCCGGGCGTAAACAGCTGGCCGCCGGGCGCCGCGGACGACGCGTACGCGGGGTGTACGGGCGGCTGCCCAGGCGCCGGGCCTGCGCCGCCGACATATCCCCCTGGCTCTGCATAGTTCTCGCCTGCGCCATAGTACGCTTGCGTCTGTCCCGCCGCGTATTGGCGCCGTTTTGTGTGATGATGGCTCCCGGGCGGGGGCGATCCCGCGGGGTTGGGGGTGGCCTGGGGGCCTGCGGGGCCCGGGACCTCCCACTGAGTGTGGCCGCTCGCGGACTCTGGACGAATGGTCAATTGCGCACGCGCATTCGTGCACTCCGAACGAACCAATAAAGAGGTAGCGCTGGGCGTTGGGGTCCCTGTGTGCGCTAGATGAGCTGATTTCTGGATGAGGGCACAGCGCACGCACCATTCTGCCACCCATCCTGGAGGAAGCTGTTGAGCGGGCGTCGACATGAAATCTTGAGGAGAACGATACGGTTCCGAAAGCGTTTTCTGACCGCGTCGGCCACGTCAGGTACACGTCCACAACAAAGCCAAATATCGTCATCACTCGTCCCGCGTCCTTGCCACGACAAGCGACCCATGAACTTGTACCTTCACGACCGGCCAGTCGCCACTTCTCTTGCTTCGTGATGTGCACTCGAAACTAGCGCTCTGAGCGCATCGCGCTGCTTCCGAACTCAACGCGCGCATAAACTTTGTACCGTGGCTAGACATACCACAGACGTAGGGAAACTGTCCAATCAATCTGGCTCTCGACCCGCTCTCAACGAACAGCTCGCATGCAAGGATTTCTAGCCGTCTCAAATCCCAGCCATCTCAAGGCCTTGCATGCGCAAGGTCGCTTTCTACCGACGTCTCACAGGATCCCACAGGTCTCCCACGGCCAGCGTTGGCCCTGCCAGTGAATATCGTCTCCTGCCCTGGCAGTGGC
Source organism: Schizophyllum amplum (assembly GCA_007026445.1). Classification (NCBI taxonomy): domain Eukaryota; kingdom Fungi; phylum Basidiomycota; class Agaricomycetes; order Agaricales; family Schizophyllaceae; genus Schizophyllum; species Schizophyllum amplum. The sequence continues at coordinate 918,541 of VDMD01000009.1, read as the reverse complement.
TATAGTCCCCTTCGCCCAGATGACTCACTAGTCTCCAGGCCTCCTCCTCATGACGGTTGGAATAATGCTGGACAGATTATGGAGGTGCGCCGGTCCACAAAGCTCTGCTCTGAAGTGCGCTGCAAGTCCTCGCTGAAGTACGTGAGTTTGTGTCCGGTCTGTGCTACGATACGCGAGATCCAGCGCTTCGTTCCCTTTTACTGATTATTTTCTCATCCATGTTCATTGCTCTTTGTTTGAACCTTGGGCATATTGACAGACTGACAGTACGGCAAGAAGGCAAGCCGCAACTTGGCAAGGACTTAACGCCTGGCTCTGCAAGAACCCAACGCGCGGCTCGCAAATTGACGGGGACACGACTCGTCGCTCGACAACGACTAATCGGTGCTTGGCAAGGACTCAACGCGCGGCTCAGCAAGGGCCCAACGAGCAGCTCAGCGAGCTCACCACGCGCAAACCGAACCATGATGCGCCACGGCGACCATCCAAGATAGCGAGACCACGTATGGTCTGTCGCGGTGATTATTATATACTCACCGCCCTCCATTATATACTCACCCTTAACTACTGCAAACCCATCTTTGTCGACCCCGGACGTTACACGCCACGGTCCGAACGGCGTGTCTTCTACGGTCCGAACACCGTGTTCTTCTCCTGCTGCATCTGGCAACACCTGCCTTTCGGCGCAACTTGCGATGCGCGCTTGCACTCAGCTGACACGGACCTACATGCACGACATGGACACGGATCTACACGCCGTCGATGAGAACGTACGCGGCAGAGGCATTTTTTCAAGTGACGCCGACGGTCCCACGATGACTGAAAGGAACGGCGACCAGCCACGGGCCTCAATACCTGCCCGTACGTCTGCTCAATCGACACCTGCTCGTACGTCCGCTTCACTACCCGAATTACAGTTGTCCGCCGTGAAGACTCGTCCGAGTCACGACATGACCATTCCGGTCCACTACGAGACGAACGCTCCGATTTGCAAGACGAACACTCCGATTGACAAGACGGACTCCACCGGAAGGGCACTATACATCCAATTCGCAACTTGAAGAACACTTGCTCGCAACATGAACACATTTGTTCACAGCATACAAGAACCCTGAACGTGAACTCATCGGGACGACCTGCGCATCGATGGGAGGCACGTTCGAAGACCAGGGGTGCCCCTTACTGGTGGGCGATTGTCGCTTCGCCGGACGAACTTCGCGTATGTCATTTCTCATTCACTAGGCCGCTGAATGACATCCTTGTTACATTGACAGACTATATCGCTCAGGATGATAATCAGATGCTGTTTGTCGTTACGACGCTTCGTACGGAAGGGGCCGAAGTCTACCCACGTTTGGTCGCTGCTCCTCTGCCGAGCTGTGGAACTCCAGTCTTATGGTGAGGGACAAGCCGAGGGCAAGCGCCGCCTCGTTTTGAAAATCACCGCCGGGTTCAAAAGGCCTGCTTTCGTCTCGTGTGTGGATTTCTCTACCGTATGCTACGTCGGTGCCGTTTTTCGGACGGGCTGTCGCGCACGATTCGGACCGGGCGCGAGCGTCGAGGCGGATTCGGCCCCAAGGGACGAATAGGCGGAAGGGGCCCCCCGTGAAAGGCACGCATGCCGAAGGCGACGGGCAGGATACGCGGGCTCGCACGCTCGTCGAGGGAGGCCCATGCCTCGGGGCGGCCTATCCCTATCCGGCCTTGAACGTGCAGGGAGTTGGTGGCCCTAGAATGACCGAGAAGTATGCACATCCGCAGGTGAAACGAAAGTCGAACCGTGACCGTGACGGATCGCCGCGGAGCCGCTTGAGGTCGCACGGCGCATATATTTTGCTGCGTCAGATACCTCGCCGTTGGTTCATGGTTGTGCTGGAGGACATGCCGCATTTCTGGGCAAAGAGAGACGGTGGAAGAACAAAGAAGGGGAGAACCCGGCACGGTCATCGTTGCCGTCATCAATTGCAAGCCGGGGCTGTGTGACGTTGCCAATCCGAGCGGGGGCCCCGGATTATCGTTACCTTTGAACGCATACATATAGACTCAACTCTAGAGTACGAGCGTACCCTAATCTGATTTCTTCCTCTCCCGCCACCACCATGGCCACCACGGACCACGTCCGCCAGCAGATCCGCGAGCTCGAGCAGCTCAACGAAGCCCACGGCCTCGAGCTCTCCGGCAGAGTCATCCATGTCTGCCATTACCTCCCCGTCACCGCAGCCCTCAAGACCGCAAACCCGAATGGCCTCATCAGCCCGCCCGCGACTCCACCCGTACGTCCCTCCGATCTCGACACAGAGGGTCCCGCGGCCCATTGGACGCTCGGCGTGCGATACGGCCACGCAGCGATGATCTCAGGCATCAAGTCGCTCTCGCGTGCCCGCGACCAGGTCATTATAGGCTGGACGGGCGATATACAGAACGCGTCTCCATCTACCAACTCAACATCCACCACTGTCGCATCCGTCCCCTCGAACTCGGTCTCGAAAGAGGACAGGGACGCGCTGGCGGTCGCGCTCGAGGAGTACAGCAAGAACGAGCCCATAGAGGAGCGCCAGGGTGGGAACCGTGCGATCTCCTATCTTCCGATATGGCTGGACGACAAGGTCGCGCACGGACACTACGACGGATACTGCAAGCAAAGTGCGTCTCGCTACACTCTCCTCACATGCGTGAAGCTGATCATTCGATCGCGCAGCCCTCTGGCCCTTGTTCCACTACTTGCTTTGGCAGGACGTCGCATCAGAACAGTCCCAAGCGTCCGCCTTCTACCAGTACTACGTGCGCGCAAACCGCACATTCGCGGAGAGGATCTGCGAGACCTACAAGCCTGGCGATCTCATCTGGATCCACGACTATCATCTCCTGCTCGTGCCCAATATGATCCGTGAGATCATGCGCGAGAAGGAGAAGGACGGGACCTTGGGCTGCAAGGCAGAAGAGGTCATGATCGGATTTTTCATTCACACCCCCTTCCCGAGTAGCGAGATCTACCGCTGCTTGCCCGAGCGCAAGCAGATCCTCGACGGCATCCTTGGTGCGAACCTGGTCTGCTTCCAGGTACGTATTTGCACAATGTACGGAAATCTTGTGCTCATCGGGCGACGCAGACGTACTCCTACGCGCGCCACTTCCTGTCGACCTGTGTACGCGTCTGCGGCTACGAGACGACAACCGCACACACTGCTAGCTCCATCACAAAGTCCTTCAGAGTAGACGAAGACAGCAGCGGAGGCGTGGGTGTGGACGTGCAGGGGCATGTTACCATCGTCGAGCATTGCCCTGTTGGCATCGACGCCGACCGCGTAGGCCGTGATATGTGAGTCGTAGCCGTCGACTCGCGTATTGATCACTAATTGTTCGCAGTCTGCGTCCGGGTATTCAACCCAAGCTGGAGGCTTTGGCACATCTGTACGAGGGCAAAAAGATCATTGTTGGCCGCGACAAGCTCGACGTTGTCAAGGGCGTCATTCAGAAGGTGCGTGATCTGGCCTCAACCACCTACTGGGATTCTGAACGCAGTTGCAGCTCCGCGCCTTCCGCCACCTCCTGTTGACGTACCCGCAATGGATAGGAAAGGTCGTGATGATCCAGGTCACCTCCCCCTCCCTCACCGACTCGCCCAAGCTGGAGAAACAGGTCAGCGAGCTCGTCTCGCAGATCAATGGCGAGTTCGGCAGCCTCGACTTCATCCCGTGCCACCACTAGTGCGTCTACCCCTGCTCCTGGTCCTGTGTTACCTGACCGGTCTTGTAGCCACCAGACGCTGAAGAAGGACGAGTTCTACGCGCTGCTGTCTGTCGCGGATTTGGCACTGATCACGCCGCTGCGCGACGGCATGAATACCACCTCGATGGAGTTCGTTGTCGCGCAGGAGAGGACGAAGAAGAGCCCCTGCGTGCTCAGCGAATTTATGGGCATCAGCCGACACTTAGCGGAGGCGCTCCTTGTCAACCCCTGGGACCTTGGCGTGCGTCCCACATGTTCTCTAGAATGACATCTGCGCTGACACTCCACCCCCTTAGGACGTCGCGGCTGCGATTGACAGGGGCCTCACAATGCCCGACGAGGAAAAGCAAGCGCGGCACGTCAAGCTCTACGAGAAGGTCACCACGCACACCTCGCACACCTGGGCGGCGCTCCTCGTCAAGATGCTCGTCTCGCACGCGGGCGGGCTGGACGCGATAATGAAGCCGACGGAGACGCCGTACATGGACGCGGAGCTGCTGCGGTCCAAGTACGATGCCTCGCAGAAGCGCCTATTCCTATTCGACTACGACGGCACGCTCGCGCCGATCGTGAAGACGCCAAGTGCGGCGGTCCCGACGCCGCAGACGCTACGCGCGCTGGAGAAGCTGAGCGCGGATCCGAAGAACGTGGTGTACATCATCTCGGGGCGCGATGGGCAGTTCTTGGAGCAGCACCTTGGTCACTTGGAGAACGTGGGCTTCAGCGCGGAGCATGGCGGTTTTGTGCGCCCCCCGAAGCGCAGCAATGGCGGGTCGTCGGAGTGGATGAACTTCACGGAGCGCCTGGATATGAGTTGGATGGCGGACGTGGAGGCGATCTTCCGGTACTACACGGAGGTGCGTTCAATTTCTCTGTTCATCGGGGCCACGAATACTTATTGCATACCTTCCAGCGCACCACGGGAAGCACAGTTGAAGTCAAGAAGAGCTCGATCACCTGGCACTACCGCAACAGTGATCCGGAGTGGGGCGAGTTCCAGTGCCGCCAGTGCCAGGACCTGTTGGAGAACAATTTGGCGAACAAGCGGCCCATCGAGGTCATGTTGGGGAAGAAGAACCTCGAAGTGCGCCCGATAGCGATCAACAAGGGCGAGATCGTCAAGCGTATCGTCTACCAAAATCCGGACGCTGAGTTCGTGTTCTGCGCGGGTGACGACAAGGTGCGTTGTCTGAATCTCAATGTATGCAACCATAGACTAACATGCCCCGCAGACCGACGAGGACATGTTCCGCTCCCTTCTCCTGTTTCCCAACACCCCGGGCCACGGCGGCGGATCGCGCATACGGTTCGAGGCCCCGCTGAGCGTGACGCTCGTTGAGGACGGCGAGCACCCGCCGGTCGAGCTGCGCCTCCAGCGCGACGCCATCTTCACCACCGCCGTCGGCCACAGCTCGAAGCGCACGCTGGCGAGCTGGCACGTCACGACGCCCGAGGAGGTCGTGGACAATATGTTGCGGCTGGTGGGCGAGACGGCGGAGAAGGGGGAGAACAATCCTTGAATCTCAGCGAAGAGTCGGCTGTGAGTGAGGGATTTTTGACTGGTGCTGCGCCGGAGCCGACGAAGCGGCGAGCTATAGATGAAGAGTTATCTGTGAAGCATCTGAACTGCAATGTACCATAAGGGCACCTATAGCGACATAGAAAGTCGAATTATGAGGGCGCATTTTTAGATGCGTAGCCACCTATCGTTTGGGGATGCGTACACCACCAACCGTGCAAAACAACTGGAGGATCTCCGAGCCGAAACATCCCACGCTATCGCGCCGAAATCCAACCAAGACGTCAGGCGCGGATCAGGGGGATGTTGAATAGAAAGTCTCTTGATGAGGCTCTGAAAATGCTGCCCAAGTGTTCGAAGGGAATCTCGGTCGCTAATTCGACATAATGTTCAAAAGGACTTGGCCTCCCTGCTGACAGGTCAAGGTGCCTCGGATTTCTTCTAAGTTCGACTTTGTGGCGGCTGCCGCTGAATGCCGTCAGGATAAAAGCCCGTGACATTCGTGTTCAAAGTTCATCGTCGGTTGGTTCTCTTCCACCACCACCCTGCCACCACCACTCCCTCTGTCTGCCTGCCTGAGGGCTGGACGGGGGCTTATGCTCGGCATAGCCGAAGCCTTCTGGCGAGCGCTCGCCGGCCTCACTTCATCTTGCTCACTGTTTTCAGCAGAGTCCCCGACGTCGGACCCGCCATCGCGCCCGCCGTCGTTCCCGAAAATCCATGCCGTGTCCATGCCGCCCCTCAATTTCTGCTCAGTACGTTGCTGGCCCCTTCGTCGGACCCACGTTTACTGACCACCTAGACCGGCCTGGGTACCAGCCCTCTTCAGGCTCTCGAGATGCCTCAACAGCCCCCCTTCCATGGTGCCATCGTCCGAGCGGTGAGTTTTGCGATCGAGTACGTGATACGTACGCTGCTCAGGCTCCCTGCGCGAGTTTCAGCCCAACAGCATCACCTTCATTTACGCGGAAACTCCGCATACGCCACCCGCCCTTCCTTTGTGATGCTCTGGCCGTGTAAGTCCGCCTTCCCGCAAATCATGTGAGTGTCATCGCTGATCCTCGGACAGGTTTGCCCTCGGTGTCGTCTGCAAGGGAGAGCAACATGATAGGCTTGGGAGTGCCTGCCTGTTTTGAAGTAAAGGGACTCGGGGAGAGGGACCGTGTCGTGTCAGTGCCAGTATTCGTAGTACATACCTGTCGTTTCCATATGTTTATGTTTATGTATGTAGCAAATTATGAATAAAACAGTTTTCCTCTTCATGATGTCCGCTTTCCAGACCCGTACATTGCCTGCAAATAAATAAATAATCAAGATTTTCCGTCATATCCAGCTGGTTCAGACGAGCCACCGATATTGCACTCGAGATCCCCTGAGCCTTCGTCCAGGACACCTGAGGATATTGACAATCCTGCGAGATCCTCTATTGGCGATGAAAAATGTCCCGCGAGATAGCTCGAATGATCCCACAAGAACCTGCGGATATGATCGAGGTTTCCCGCACAAACATCGCAGCGACATCTTTTCACGGGCGTGGTGTACTAGTAGACACGGACTCGTACTAGATCTCTTATACCTTTGTAGTATGTAAAAGTACTGACTTATAGTTTCTTGGACATACGAGTCAAAGTTCAGGCTGGTTAATGATTACAAGGTTGAAGGAAGGTGTGCCACAATTCAACTTGGGCTGCCTTCGGCGATCGCCGTGCATCACGTGATATTTGCCCTTCGCATGCGGTTACTTGCGCTTGCCTTTCGCCATCTCATCGCAGCAGATCCAAAGCCGCGATGCTCGTCCCGTACAGGCTGCCTTATTGGCGTCTTCTTACGCGAGCGGGCCAAGGTCTGAGTGATGCACCCTCGATGGTCCCAGCGGGACCCGGCCGTAAAGCCGTGCGACGTACCAGAGATCTCATACATCCACCCTTGTTCGTAGCCGGCAGGACGCTCCTACGGGGAGACTCCTGCCGGTCGCGATGGGGCTCATGAATTCGTACTCATCTCACGATGGAGGCCCCGGTCGGTGATGTGTTGAAAAGGCGTTGTGGTGCCCGGGCTTCTGCTTCCTGTCGCTCTATCCGTCCTACTTCATCCGAATCAGGGATATCTTGAGATCGTGATTTGGCGTTGCAGCGGTCACGGGGGAGCGCCGTTATGGCCGAGCCCGGTCTGCCGGTGTACTCGCCTGACGAGCAGACCGCCAGCCTGGCGTAGCATGGTAAGCTCCCACGAGTCAGAATCAGGATGCCTTGAGATGGTAACAACTCACAATACTCCCTCTATGTGGAAAATCGACTGCGAAAGACCTCTCATCTGACCGAGGCATGGTTGCCCACTGTGAAGACCTAGACATCGAGCAGCAGAAGTACCTCTACTAGAGGGAGCGCGTTTGAGATGTCGAATAGGTACGTGTTAACGCGGAATACTCGAGAAGGGCAGTCCTGAAGCATGCCAGCGCGAGCACTTCAACGGGTCACCAAGTCGCAACGCGTGTAACGTCCTACAGCACGATCAAGATCTCAAGAGCCGTGCATTGCGACATGGCGGCAGTGCCCCCGGATCTTCGTGCGCTCTGCCTGACTTTGTCCCGTGTCCACTTGCTGCATTGTTGACGTTGTCGGAGCTTACATTGGCACGACGTCTCGACCGAGTCTCGCCAAATACAGAGTTCAAGGACGGTCGTGATGCTAACCCTGGCCTACTGAGCTGCACAACTTCAAGTGTCCTGCCCTCAAGTAAGGCGGTATATGTTGCCCGAACCTCCCACGCCTCTCTTGACCGCCTCCCTCATCATCAAACTTCGTCGCAGCTTGTTGGTGGGCTCCTCGTCCTCTAGAAGCGACTGTGACTCACCTACATAAGCAGATATTAACGTACACATTGACAGGCCCAGACCACAGTGCAGTGAGCAGCAGCTGCGCTTTCAACGTACGACGATGATGGGCCTCGCAGTCGCGGAGGCGCTGGAAGGTGCGCTGGTTCTTCATCCTTTTCCGCTGTCCGTCCGCGATCAACAGGCTCAATACTTAGCAGTCTTTTTGTTCATCTCGCCAAGTCGTGTTTGGTATACCGGGTACGTCTCCCGCATATTATCTGATGTCTACTCACTCATACGAGGCGACCTTGCGACATTGCCAGATCATAATCTGCGCGCTTGCCGCCCGCCGAGGCCGTTGCAAGGGCACACGATGCGAGTCCCATATTCCTCACCAAGTGCGTTGTTTTCCATCCCTCAGGTGTCAGCTGAGGCAAAATTCCAGATCCATGCTCTATACTTACCGCGCAGCATGTCGTTCGCCACAGATCTTGGTGGGTTCCAGGCAGCCCTCGTACGACCAATGTAGTCGTGACCTGATCTGACCTGGTTGGTCGGACCGGCATATTTTGAGGGTCGCCGATGAGCGGCGCGCGGGGCGGCGCGGCGGCAGTCTCGAGCAGGCGTATTTATGCGTATATATTACTGTGCAACCCGTAGCATACATAATGATTTATTAGACCACCAATATATTGATTCATTACTGCTAAACGTGTATCGACCGCGGCTGCCTATAGTAAGGTATAATAGGGGCAAACAGCGCGCCAACTTGTCAGTCCCTGATCATGCTATGCCGTCCTACACCAAGCTGACGAGAGCACGACTATACATCTTCTTTGTTGTGTTATGTGGTCGTATACGTGCCGGATGATATCTAAATGACAGCGATGGCGCAAGTCAGATGCATAGATCTGAGGTTACCATCCGCACTGCCATATGGTAGCCAAACGACAACGATGGTGAGGCCTGTCAGCGATGGTGGTGCGTTATAAGGCCTCGACAGCAAATCGAGAAATCCCTGATGGCCATGATCCGCGCAACGGTCCTATTAGGGCTGTCATGGATGCCTGTCGTTGCTTGCAGGGCCGTTCTCTCGGGAACGCGGTCACAGAGCTTTTGGCTGGGTGTATCGCTGTGCTGGAGGTGTAGGCGCCGTGCCCGTGGCATGGGATGACAGGCACAGGGCAGAGCATGCCCTTGAGTGCAATTCGCGGCATACTTCGCTCTAGGAGCAAGTGCAACTCGATTCAGACTACTCTTCGTCTGCTGCGCTAATTTTTTCCACCCTTCTAGACTCCAAAACCAGTTTGTACTTAGATAGACTCATCACAACGCCGCCAGCGATTCTTTAGGACAACGTAAAATGCGGCACAATCTCGAAGACTCACAACCAAAGGTAGTAATTGTGGGGTTCCAAAAATTCGACGCGAGGCGCCCTTGGCTCGTCCAGAGGCACCGACATACGCGACCGATCTAGTCGGCGCGCACTGCCATGAATATACAGTCTGCCAGCCGTCGACCGCAATCTGCATCCACGCTACAAGCAGCCGAAGACTTTTGGTTGCCCTTGACTCGCCAACATCAGAGATGAAGGTCCACGAGCACGCCCACCGATTTGCAGTGTACGCCAGAATTGCCAGCGGCACTGCATAGCTGAGCCTAGCATCCACATGCATGGCATCGCAGGCAGGCAGGACCCGCCGCACGAAGCCGGGAATGCACATTGTGAATTGGACTCCGCTCAGCGAACTGAGCGTGCTAGGCAATGCCGCGTTCTGCCCGTACCAAAGTCATCGATGAGCTGCCGTATGGACTTGACCGGACGAGAAAAGTCAACGACTAGGAATCATAGGGCAGTGGTACGTCGGGACCAGTCACGCCCTAATGACGCTTGCGAGCGGCGGAGCCCTCGAAGAGATGCAGACGAAGGGCCGAGCAGCAGCGAAGCCGTGCAGTTGATGCGCGGCCGCCTAATCCATATCACGCTGATGAGGCGAGACGGACGGCTTAGGCTCGAGAAGAGGACTCGAGGTCCTGTGCGGGTCGAGCGCGGCTGTTGCTACAGGACGATGGTAAAAGGAGAAGAATTTATGGCCCCCAAGAAGGCGCTTAAGTACTAAGGGCCTCGTGCTAAAATTTGCACGCCTGCAGGCGCCCGGCGCCTCGGGAATGAGAGCTCTATTCGAACTGCTAGTAGCACTGCTAGCCGAGTACTGGCTTCTTTACAACATCGACAGAGCGAGCAAGCGCCGACGGATGCGTCACGTCAACAGTTCAACCTCTATCTTCGGCAATCTCCGAAGCTCACGTGACAACGCGACTTACGTCGCGAGCGTCCGTCGCACACTGTCTTTAAGTTTTCTAAACCACCAGCGCAGCAGATCCAAGGCCGTGATGCTCGTCCCGCACAGGATGTCCTCTGACGTCTCTTCATGCGAGCGGGCCAAGGTCTGAGTGACGCACCTTCGATGGTCCCAGCGGGACCCGGCCGTAACAAGCCGTGCGACGTACCAGATATATCATGCGTCTGCCCTCGTCCGCGCGTTGACACAGTCGTATCTGCATGATACGGCTGGCCTCCTTATAACGTCGCTGAGAGGCCCAGCGTTGCGGAGGGGCCGTCGAAGTCGACGATCCTAGTCGGATCGGAGACGGAGGCCCTGGCGGGCGCAGTGTTGAAAAACGTCGCGGTGCCCGGGCGCGCTCTGGCGAAGGCCTGTGCTTTACCTCCTGCGCATGCTGTTGGCTCGCTCCTCCTACTTATGCTTTCTTCGCGAGGCCCTCCAGGTCGTTGCTGGACGCTACGTCGGGACGTCTGGCGGGCCGCTCCGTAGGAGAGCAGACATCATGCGCGTCAGCCCTAGGCCCTGTGCGTGTGGTGCACTGCCGTGCAGAGGGAGTAGGCGCCACGGCGTGGGCCGACAGTCCCAGAAAAAAGCGCGTCCTTGAGTGCGATTCGCGGCACGCTTCGCTCTATTGGCAAGTGTAACTCGATTCAGACTACTCTGGGTCTGCTGCGCCAATTTTTTCCACCCCTTCCAGACTTCTGTCTGTTCTGTCTGGTGATTAACAACTCGTATACAACGGAATGTAAACAAATCTAAGTGCCGTCTGCCGTCTAGGTTGCGGGCTTCTATAGTCTAAGTATTCGTGTCAATAAAACACCCCGGTACACAAGCCCTTAAATCGCATCTAATAGTAAGTAGATCGTCACATAACAGATCGTCAGGACCGCTGTTATACGCTTCCAGCATCCATGTGCGCTTTAAGCGCATCCTCTCAAGCACTTGCACTCTTGCGCTCCCTCGACGCGCGGATCTCCAAGCCTGTCTGCAGCGCACGGCCGCCCTCGAGCCACAGCATTGCCTCTGTGACCATGTGAGCGTCAACCATAAATCGATAAAACCGATACGGACCTCCATATGTGCGCGGCACGAGAGTACGATTGAGAGGCGGGCCGTCTTCGCGAGACCAGGTGAATCTGCCAACACGTTAGATGCTATCGAATCTCTACTGTCGCGTGAACCACCCACCTGAACTCATTCGTTGTCTCCTCTTTGCCGGTGCGGACGTCTACGACGTTGGCAGTGACGCCGACGTGCTGCAGATATTCACGTTAGATCTTCTTGGTAGGCAGTCGAACTGGCAACGTACCACAAGCACCGGATGATCTGGCGTTGACGCAGAGTGTAGGACCCAGGACTTGAGGCGGAGAATGGACCTGTAGGAAGTACCAAGTCAAAATTGCGCCTTGTGCTATCTTTGCCAAGACATGAACTGACCCTATAGGCACAGGCTTCGCGAAAGAAATCCCATCGAGAGAGAAGAAGCGGATTGGGCCGCGACAGAAGAGGGAAGCGGACGCAAATCCGAGCTGACGAGCAATGTAAGCAAGGCAAACGCACAATGACACTCCCACTCACCTCATACGCCAATCGCATCAGATAGCCACCGAACACCTTGTTGTGCAGGTTGCGTACTTGCGGGAACATCAGCTGCGTTTTCTCCAGCCGGCTGTCGCTCATCCAGACGCTCTCATCGGCGTCTCCGGCGCGTGGTTCTGTCGAGATAGGTGAGGACCATCTACTGGAGAGGAGGCCGCTGATTGTGTCTCCCTGATCATGCACGCCCCTAAAAAGCACTCACCAGAAGTATTACTGCTGCTGAACACGACGCGCGGATTGTACTCGGGATCGCCATGCTTCAGATAAAGTTGGTGCAGCGCGTCGGCCTCCGCCTTAGTCGGTGGGACACGGTCGAGGGATTGGAGGGCGATACTGCTGCGACGGATCTTGATGGCTGGGAGGGGATAAGGTTGGATGAAAAGCAAGGTGAAATAAGCAGGAAATCCGGACCGACCACTCTTGATACTCACCTTCACCCATAGCCCGCAGCTCCATTTCCTCGGGCGTCGCAGTGACGAGCGGGTTGACGGGCGTGCCCCGGTTCGTCTCCGCGCTCAGGCACACCATGGAGAAGCGGCCTGGGACAGGCATCGTTAGCGCGCTGAGTATAAACGATGTACTGGAGACCGTCGATGAACCGTGGAGGGCGAACCCCGATGAATCGGGGACACCCCGGTGGACTAGCCACCATCGGCGTACCAAAAAGGGAAAAGGGACAAGCTATGATTACCTAGGAGCACTGTCTCGTCCTTGCCGTCCTTCCTGGCGCCCATGCTGGCCATCTTGACTGATACTTCCATGGACGACTTGCCGGTATAGATGACCTAGGAAGGTGTGAAAAGGCGTTTAGCCGACCGAGCAGGACCAACAAACCATCCCGCTGATTCGTAAATCGCGTGTGGGGTCGAGGCGGCCGAGCATGTCGAGCCTAGTGAATAGTAAGCGTCAGCGATACAGGGAAGTCGCGTATAGCAAAGCTTAGGCACGGTGGAATATGGGTACCGCCGCCGAGATATACTGATGAAGAATGAAGTCGAGGTACTCTACTTACCGGTCAACGGCAGCAGTGACCAGATAGAACCCCGCCTCCTCGATCGGTCCCACAGAGGTCGCGCTCGGTCCGAGCATGTGCTTGTACGCGATGGAGCCCGCTAGGGAGTCCAGATGTTCCATGAGCCTGAGAGTGCATGTAAGTCACGTCAAAGAAGGCGGCGTGGGAGAAATGAGAAAGATGAGAAGTTTAGTCGCTGCGCTTGCACTTCTCATGGCCAAGACGCAACCAGTCGAAGCGCTGCTTTCTTATCGAGAACCCAAGCCTATCGCGATGTGACCACTTACTTGCCCGTCCTGATACCTCCGCTGGCGTTCGTATACCGGTCGACGAGATCGGGCTCCTCCGAGAACGGCAGGACGATCTCGCAGTAGGAGTCGGTCATGCGGCGGGGGACTGAGTGGGGGATGATGAGCGGGTCAGAAGGACGTGTGTGCCAGAGATATCGTTACTCTTGGGGTCGTATAATGTCTTGAGGGGGGCGTCCTAACATAGGCAACATGAGCATGATGAGGTAGAGGATGATAGATGCCGGATATGGGAAGCTCGAGGTGGACGTACATCGTGCTTGTGGGCAGTCTCGCCATTAACACTGTCGACGACGCCGGACTCTGCCCAGAGGAGCTTGCTTCGCATGGGAATGTCCCTATGCGGCGGAGGCATCGGTGATAAGCAGGGCGTATAGGAATAGGCGCCGGAGAGACGACGTACTTGACGTGGGCGGGATCCGCGCTCGAACCTAAAGGGAAGGTCTGAGTGTATGGCGGCATGCAGAGGCGGGTCACGTACTGACGACCTCCAGGAGGCGATTCATGAGGAAGATGTCCTCAGTCTCTTGTGCGACGGCACGTCCCCGGTCTGCTACGATGTTGCGGACCTCCGACGTGGTGTGCAGGCCGCGTCCCGCTGCGTTGGTCGAGGTGCTGGTGGCGCGGGACGGGACATAGTTTACGGGAGGCGTGCAGCAAACCGCGTGCAATGGCTTCAAGCCCCCGAGCCTCGAGGACCGTGCGCGGGTGCTCAAGGTCCCCGGTACACGGCAGGCGTACGAGGCACCGCGGATGGATGTAAGCATGGTTGGGGGGAAGGAGCGTGTCGCTTGTGCCCGCCTGCAGGTTCTTGAAGGTCGCGTCTATGTAGAAGATCGCCGATCACTGCGTGCGCTCTGCGCCGCACGGCGGAGACTGAGATGGCAATAACGCCACAATATTTTCCCGACATCGCGTCACCGGCTGAGTGCCCCCTCCGCCCATAAGCAGTGGCTGAACAGCAGCGATACTGAGCTCGCAGAGGCGGCTGACCCGCGGTTCCTTTACAGAACCTTCCATACTCGATTCGTTTGACCCAGCGAACCTCCGATAAGGCTGGCAGCCTGTCTATGACGGAGTTGTGGGAGGGAGGCCCAGCCCACCTGTCCAGTGCGAGGGGATACACTTACGTGGATATGCCGACCTCCTCATGGTGTTCACCCTGCCCCCCTCCAGCAGACCTCGGGATGTGCCTTCGGGAGCAGGAAGACTCCCCACGCAGGGATCAAGAAGCAGGCGTGAGAGCAGATTAGGACTAGATTGACCATAACATGATATGTAGGACCTTGCAGGCGCCTGTGGGACTTTGCGCTCCGTCCCTCCTTTGTTGCCTGGAAGACCAGTGTGGAGGTCAAAGACAAGATGGGATTGCTGAATGGAGTTACTGTAACTTAGAGCGCGACGCGCGCATGTGTCATTGTTTACGCGTTATTTGGCAAGGCCATCTACACGCGCAATTGTGCCCCTCGACGGTCGTCGCGTCGCCCGCGCGCACGTACTCAACACAAACCGCCATGTCGCGCGTCCCCAATGCGCCTCCCGTGCCTTATCCACCGACAGCAGTCCCAGGTTACGGGCCCACATCATACCAGAGTGTCTTTCCTGTGCCCACCTTGCCCCCCGCCACTAGTAGCTCGACATATAGCACGTCGCCGACAATGTCAGGGCCCCCGCAGGTGTTCTGGCAGCAGCTCTCAACCTCCGTCGACCACATCATTCACCAGCGCCTAAGTGAGCTGCTCAGCTGGTTGCGCACTGAGCACGAGGGGCAGAGCCAGCGGATCGTGCACTGCGAGGAAACCAACAAGGCGAACGTCGATCGGTGCGCCGAGCTGACGCAGTCGGGGCTGCAGCTACTATGTCAGCGCGTTCTGGCGACGGACACCAAGGTCAACGCGCTAGCGGGGGCCGTAGATTCGCTGAGCAAGAGATTGGGCGGGGCACCCAAGGATGGAGAGCCCGCGACATCGCTCTCGGACAAGATTAAAGACATCGAGTTTACCATGGGAGAGCTGCTAGAAAGGGTGGGAGACCCCCTCGCTGCGCGTGCGTGCCCCGTGTACTTCCCCGCATACCGAAGGCTCACCTACTTACCGCGTAGAAGAATTGCTCGGCATCCCCGCCGTACGACACGAAGTCGCGACGAGTCCCATGAGTCCCCGCGCTTCTAGCACGCCTCCACCTGCGATTGTGAGGCACGAGATGGGCGTGAGCCCCATGAAGTTCGCCTCGCCACCGCAGCTCGAAGATCACGAACGTATGATAGTGCCCCTATTTCAATTCCCGCGCTAATCCTTCGCAAAGTTGAAGATACACTCAACGCCTTGCGTCCTATGACCCCGATAAGCGGAACTGTGGCCCGGCACCGTGGTGGTGGTCAGTGCGATATTTGCTCCTCTGCACATCCCTTGCTCATCATCGCAGAAGATGTGCGTATGCGCCTTACGGATACGGAGGAACCTGCCGAGGATGCGGCTCACGGCACCTGTGTCCTCAGCTCAACTCTTAGCCCAATGGTCCACCCTATGCCAGGGGCTTACGCGAAAGCTCACGGCTACACTTTACCATCGCGATGTAGGATATCGCAGCTCGGGCTGGAGGCATATTTCTGACACCTTGTACAGCGCTCCCTCGTAAAGCAGTCCAAAGCCACAGCGCGATGCCCTCGCCGACGCCGTCTGCACGCGACCCGTCCGCTACGCCTGCGGGGCAGATGCATGGAGCGGATGCATTGCATACAGGCGATGCGATGGATATTGACAGCAGGCCTGCGCAAGGACCGGGACAACCTAAAGAGGACGCCCGACTAATGACTCCGGAAGCCACCGTCCGGCACAGCAGCCTGCCTATGCACATGCCTGTCGATGATCTAGCAGATATGACCAGCGACGACCCGGCCGATTTGTTCGACGACGCCCCGCCGCCCTCGCCTCAGAGGACGCTCAGCGCCCAGCGGCGCCCCCTGAGCCTGCAGCAGTCCTTTCGCACGGAGGAGGACCAGGAAGCTGTGAACGCATACCTGCTGGCGAGGTCGTCACCCGCGCCCGAGGCCGCTTACGCGGGGAACGGCACGTCGAGCCGTGACAGCGTACCGAGATCGAGCGGGTCGCAGGCGGGGCGCGTGGGGTATTCGAACGCTATAGCTGGTCCTTCGAATATGGCGTCTGTCCCTTCCCAGCAAGCCGGTCGCAGCAACAATGCCGGACCAAACGGCAACCTTGCAGCGGGTGGTGACGCAAGTGACAGTGAGCTATCGTCTCTATCGTCATTGTCCGATTACGACGATGCAGATTCGACGCATCCAGATCGTACAGAATGCGCACTATCCGCAGCGGAACGCAGTGCTCGTGGCCAGGCGCATCTCGATAATCTTGACGCTGTTTCCGCATCGAATGCATCGAGTGCAGCACAGGGCCGACAGGGGCTACGCAACCCGCTGTTGGACCTATCCGGCAGACCTCTCGTGAGATATCCAGTGGTGAAGAGCGAGCCGCCGCCTTCGTCACGACTGTCGCTGCCGTTGAAGGGCAAGGGCAAGGAGAAGAGCGCAGCCACGACGCGCGTGAAGCGCCGCAGGGATAACGATGCAGGGCCCACGCAGGCGAAGAGGGCTCGGACGGAGGAGACAGGTCAGTCGACGAAGAAGTCTGAGAAGAAACGCGGTGGCCACAAAAAACTATCCGCTCCGCAATGGCCGAGGAAGTTAGATCAGTCGACCTTCACTGTGAGTGTATCATTCTGGGAAACGCCTGCCGTGTTGACGTTCTTTGCAGAAAGTCGAATGCGACACGTTGGTAGTTTCTTTGGCTCCCCAGATTTTTATTGACAATCTATGGCAGTTGCCACCAGTGGTATCACACGGGCTGCGTCGGTCTGGAAGAGAAGGGCCCTATCACAAAGACATTTTGCTGCCCGTTCTGTATAGCGAATCCGTGAGTCGGTCCACAGGCGAAACGGAGGAGGGAGCTGACGATTTTGTCACAGCAAGTACAAGAAGACGCTGACAGAAATCATGGAAAATGTCTGTATGCGCCCCGACTGCGAGCGCGAGAATGAGTTCGAGATCGACTACGTTGTTGGCCGCTTCGTCAAGATATCGAGCCAGACCGGGAAGCAGACGTATTACCTAGTGAAGTGGGCCCCTCCGTGTGTAGTCTCGTTTCAACGCCTGTGTTGTGTCGACTAACGGGGCTGTGTAGATGGTCGATAGACTCTTGCACTTGGCAACTGTCGTCGGATTTCGCGGGGGAGTTCATCCCGCGATTTCTCGCTGATGCGGCCAGGGAGGGCAAGAATTGCGACGGTCGGACGCTCGTTTTGCTACAGGAGGCGGAGGATTGTGTGCGGGCAAATCCAACAGTCGATTGGAACAGGCATGACGATATCGGAAACGTGTTGCCTATGCTCGACGACGACGACACAGACTAGGCCATTGAGAGATCCTTTGAGTCTTTTGCACGATGGGTCCTGCCGTCGTCGAGTGGACATATTCTTGGTGTACCTTCTACTACGGATGGTCACATATGGAGGACTAATACTATGGCGGACTGAGTTAGTATGCCTTCCGCATTCATGCTGCATGTTTGTTATGTTTTCTTGCTATTATGCTGTCGGATCGAAGTACAATTGTATGGTGCTCGCTTACTACATCTACTTTCTTGAGCCGCTCGCGGCATCGTAATATATCTGAGTACAATCTTGGACTGGAGTCTGGAAGGAATGGAAAAAATAGGGCGCAACACTGGCAGACGAAGAGTACATGATCTGAATCGACTTGCACTTGCTCCTATGTAGAGCGAAGCGTGCCGCGAAAGTTGCACTAGCACGCTCTTCCCTATGCCTACCGTCACACGCTATGGAAATGGCGCCTACACCTCCAGCGCAGCGATACATGTGCACCCAAATCTGGCCAGCGCTCAGCGGATTATTGTTTCCATCCAGACTACACACCGTTGTATGTAAGTAGTCGAATTCGATGAGCTACCTATGATTACCAGACAAGCGTCTGGAAGGGGTGCAAAAAATTGGCGCAGCAGACCCAGAGTAGTCTGAATCGAGTTACACTTGCTACTAGAGCGAAGCGTGCCGCGAATCGCACTCAAGGACGCGCTCTTTCCTGGAGCTGTCGGCCCACGCCATGCATATAGCGCCTACACCCTCCGAGCGCCAGTGCATCACACGCACAGGGCCTAGGGCTGACGCGCATGATGTCTGCACTCCTAGGAGTGGCCCTCCAAATGACCCGGCGTGTGCGTCTAACGACGATTTGGAGGGCCTCGCGAAGACAGCATAGGAGGATTGAGCCAACAGCATGCGCAGGAGGCGAAGCACAGGCCTTCGCCAGAACGCGCCCGGGCACCACGACGTCTTTCAACACTTCGCCCGCCAGGGCCCTCCATCTAGTTTCATCGACTTCGATGGCCCCTCCGCAACGTTGGGCCTCTCAGCGACGTTATAAGGAGGCCAGCCGTACCATGCAGATACGACTGTGTCAACGCGCGGACGAGGGCAGACGCATGGTATATCTGGTACGTCGCACGGCTTGTTACGGCCGGGTCCCGCTGGGACCGTCGAGGTTGCGTCACTCAGACCTTGGCCCGCTCGCATGAAGAGACATCGGAGGACATCCTGTGCGGGACGAGCATCGCGGCCTTGGATCTGCTGCGCTGGTGGTTTAGAAAAGAAGTGCGACGGACGCTCACGGCGCACGTGTGTCGGGCGGAGATTGCCGTAGATACAGAGGAAGTTGAACCGTGACTCAGGTAACGCAACGCGTTCGTCGGCGATTGCCCGGTCGCTAATGCAGAGAAGCCAGTACTCGGCTCGCACTTTGCCTAGAAGCCTCTATCTCGAGGCGCCAGGCGATTGTACGTAGGCGCTCAGTTTTTAGCACGTGGCATGAAGTACTTAATCGCCTTCGTGGCCACGAGATTTTCTCCTCTTACCGTCGTCTTGCAGCAACTGCCGCGCTCGACCCGTACAGGACTACCAGTCCTCTTCTCGAGCAGAGCCTTGTCGTTCTGCCTGTTTGGCGAATACGATTAGGGTAGCCACGCATCGCGTGGCTTCCTTGCCGCTCAGTCTGATCGCTTGCGTTTCCTGAGGGCTCTGCTACTCACGGGCGTCCTGGGCGCTGGTCTTCGCACCTTCGTTCAGAGACATGTATCCTCTTGCCTTTCTCCCCGTTGATAGCTTCGTCGAGGGTATGCATGAAGCACCATCGTCTAGATGCATGAGGGCAAGAGAAGGGCGGCTCGTTGAGCCAAGTCAGGTCCGCACTCAATGCTACATTGCACCGCAGGCTCTGCCTCTGCATTTGTATGCATGTGGATTCTTGGCTTGGCCATAGCGGCATTGCCTTTGCCTGAGATGCTTCTCAGTGGCGGTGGTTGCGGGTGTATACCAGCGGAGGCAAGCAAAATGGGGAGTTAAGAGTAATCAAAGGCTACAGGCTGCTCGTTGCGGGAACGTAGGCATCGGACGGCAGCAGGAGATTGTAGAGATATGGCAGTGCGCGTCGACTTCACCAGGCTGTCGCGTACGGTGATGCTGCTGGACGATTTGAGGACGCTTCGCGTCGAATTTTTGGAATCCCACCGCTGCCTATGGATTGGCGTCTCCGAGGCCGTGTTATACTAATCACTTACTACGTTCAGATTGTTGTATCGTACATTGCGCCTTTGTTATGACCCATGTTCAGGCCGCCATATGAGCTCCACCACTAACGTGCAGAGTCTGGCCCGTGATCCACTGCGAGTGAGGACTTGCCAGCATGAGGATGGCTCCTACAATGTCGTTGGGGTAACCAGGCCTGTTGAAGGGGCTCCACTTTCCGAGTGTCCCGTCGATCTCCGCCTCCGACATGTTCTCCCGCCCAGAATATACTTGGCGGCCGCCTCAGCTACAAATATCACGGTCAGATGTTGTTTTGAGCACGATCTCCACTCACTATACATGGCTGTCTTGACGCCTCCAGAAGCCACACAGTTCACTGTGATTTTACGTGGCCCGAAGTCCCATGCAAGACAGCGGACCGCTCCCTGTATAGCTGCCTTAGACGCCGCGTAAATTGCATGCGCTGGGATTCCCTAGAAGACAGCGCGTTATAGGTGAAAGCACGCCGGTGCACTCGGGCCAGCTTACCTTTTGTGCCGGAACTGACGACATGAGGATCAGCCTCCCTTCGTCCCGGAGATGCTTGTAGGCCTGCTGGGCAACAAACAGCTGGCCGTTGACCTTGGTGCCGAAGACCTCGATGGACTTTAGCACGCGTTGTATGAAGACTCCGTTCACTTGCGTTGTCCATCTCGTCCTTCGTGTATTGGTCCGGCCGCGCCCAGGACTCAACGCCTGCATTCGAGAATACAACATCAAGCCGCCCCATTTTTTCGACAGCCACGGTGAAGAGCCTCTCGATCTCCTCAGGCTTCGTGACATCAGCTTGGATGCACTCAGCCTGTACGCCATACGCGCGAGCTTTCTCCGCGACCGCCTCCGCAGGACCCTTAGACCGGACGTAGTTGATCACGACGTCCGCGCCGTTCTCTGCAAGGCCAAGGCTGGGCCAAGGACGGAACTTGCACCGATTCCGCGCGACGAGCCGGTCACTAAAAGTCATGCCAATCAGTGACGTGGAGAGACGTACAAATACAAGGAGTACACACCTAGGGCAACCTTCCCGGTGAGAAACTTGGTACTGGACATAAAGATCGCGGATGAGCTCGGTGAATGCGACAAGTACTGAGAAAGGGGCCGCTGACCTAGAATGACGTTGAATGACCGTATATATACCTCCCCCCACGGCCCTCACCCCCTCGATTATACCTATGATGACGGAGTCTAAGGTCTGCGTAAACAGGGGAATTCAGCCGGGCATAGGTCATAGCACTCGTCCACCTTCGAAGCTCAGGACATCGTACGCCCATATCTATAGAGAAGACGTTCCCGCTCCGCCTTACGAGCGCGGGAAGCAAGCACCAGAGCGCGAGCCCATCCACCTAGGATCACTGATCAGTCCGCGCCAGGCTACATGTGCTTGGGCACTTACCTATAACTGTCTTTTCCCCAGTCACTCACTCTTGGCGGAACACTGAGAATGCACTAGACATCTTATCCTAGCGACGGGCGTAGTTGTACAACAAGTGCGATCTATATACCAGCAGGAACAAACATGCGACGAATATATATGAAGGAATAAAGACGGCGTACACGACAGCAATCATCATAAATCCTCAGCCTCAGCCTGAGAGCCCTCCTCGTCGTCATCGGAGAGTAAAGAATCTCGCCGTGGTCGAGGAAAAAGAAGGGAGCGGCGAACATCTTCGTCATCTTCACTGGAAGGGTCCGTCTCCTCTGATGGCGGCCTGAACAAGAGTTTAGCCAGTATGTCTGAAAGCCACATAGAGAGAACATACCCCAGGCTCGAGCGTGTCCGCTTGCGATTCGCAGGTGACGATTGTTTGCGAGCTGATTCAGGACTGCGTGTTCGTCTGCGCAAAGCTCGTCAGAAAAAGCAACACCGTTAACGAGTCGAGCACTCACTTATCATGCTGCTTCATGGGCGTCAAAATCTTGACATGTCGTGATATCGGAACGTCTTCGTCAAGGGTCGCGTCGGCCGTTGTAGATGGTGCCAGCCCGCTGTTATCAGTGAGCTGAAGTTCTTCGTACCACGATGAGAACCTACATCGAGTTCCGCAATGTGGATGTGCTGGCTTTCGGTGGTGGTCTACGGGAAGGGTAAGCATCACAGTGTGGAGGTAATGAAGAAGATGATATCTTACGTTCGAGGCCGTACCGCAATGCTGCCACCCTCCTGCGAGCTAAAAAGGTGTCAGAGCGCATGCGAACGCAAGTGAGGTCCACGTACGTTTTCCCGCTCAAGGGTACTTCAGACGCTTCAGGCGGCTCGACATCCACAAATTCATACAGTTTCAGCATATCCTCATCCAGATAAGCACCGCGATTGATCTCGGGCAGCCTTTTCGAATATGTCTTCTTGAAGCGAGCTTGGTACTTGTCGACAGCCTTCTCGATGACGGGATCGTCAGTCGTGCCGTTCTCCTTGGCATGCTCGAGAAGTAATTCGAGCTGAATGACGATCCTATCATCGAGTTCTGGAGGAAGCTTGAGGTGCGACAAGAGCTGGCACATAGCCTTCTGGTCTTCCTCTGCAAGACATGTCAACAAAGAGTGCATACTCAGCGTCTGCGCAACTTACCAGGACGCTCAGAGTCATACAAAGCCAAAACAATATCCAGGGCTAGCTCCACGTGCGGGTTCTTGCTGGACGTGTGCTGGACGGCACTTCAACGCGTATACGTCAGTATCGCTGCTGAGGTACGAGTAGAATGAGCGTACCCCGACATAAGCTGCTCCGGATCCGTCCAGTCTACAAAAAGCATGCCAAATTGCTGAGGCGTGACCATCTCCTGCTCGCCGTCGAACTGCTCGTAGGCTCGGGCCATCAGGTTGAACGCCATTCCAAAGACCTATGGGTCGTCAGCCCCATTCGTCCATCTAATGCAGAATCGCTCACCTTCTGCATGCGCAACTGGTTCTCTGCCGACGAGTAGCAGTAAACGGGGAAGAAGTACGACAGGCACTGTCGCACTTCATAGTTGCCCGCCGTCGCCGGGGACACGTACGCCATCAGCAAGCTCGTGAGCACCTTCTCGTCCGTCACCAAGCCCGACAAAAGTAGCTTGGATAGACCGATGCAGAGCGTGGCTTGAATCTGATGCGAGTCTTCGTTCTGTAGGGTGTGCAACAGGTAGGTGATGACTTGCGGTGTCTAACATGGCAAGTTAAGTAGCTGAGGCAGGCGAAAGGCGTAAGGCCGACTCACGATGTCATTCGGACGGCCGAAGTACTCTTGTTCATACGTGACGAGGATGTCGAGGACAATTTGCAGAACCTTTAGTTTGAGGTCCTCCGGCGCCGCCTGCACCTGGCTGAGAAAGAGTTGGAACGAGTTCACTGCCATATTCTTCTCGCATGTTAGCATCCGCGGAAATGCGGCGAGGGCAGACATCGCACCTTGGCTATGAGACAGCAAAGCCCCAAAGCTACTAGGCCTTTCTCCCGCATGACCAACTCCTTCCGCTTAACGGCGGGAATGATTAGGTCGGCGAGTACGCCTTCCAGCGTCGAGTTGTCTTCGAAGCTCTGGGAAATGTGAGCAAAGGGATCGCCAAGGTCTGTAAAAGCTTACTCCGTTGATGCGCTCGAGCATTCCGATGCAAAGAATAAGGCATCGCATATCGGTAATGTCGGCGCTCATGCGCTCCTCGTTCGTCATCTCTTCGCGCCCCTTCCGCCGGACAGACCGTTCGCGGTGAATGGCAGATATATTACTACTGTCGCCCTCGCTTTGACTCATCTGTGTCGTCCCAGGTTCAGAGTCAGAAATGAAGGTGGAGCGACAAGTCCGCTCACCGTCATGTTGGCGTTCACGTCGCCGCCGGCTTCCTCGTCTCGCAAGTCGATAATGATCTCGACAACAATACGAATGAGGTCGCGCTCGCTGTCCATAATGACCAGCATGACGTCCAGACAGTGGTTGATCAGGCCGGGAGGTAGTTGAGGGTGTGCAAGCATGTCCTCTGAAGACAGCGATCAATCAAGGAGTAACCACAGCAAGAGAAACAGCGACTTACTGACGACGGAAAACACCTTTCGTCGGCCAATCTCGTCCATGTAGTCGAGTTTCTTCGTTATCCGCAACAACTCCGCAAGGATGACCTCCGACTTGGCGACTTCCTCCTCAAGCTCTTCCTCCTCTTCCTCGCTGGCGCCATGGGCCGTCTCCGCTGCCTGTATGTGCTGCAGCATCGTGTTGTAATGCTCCTGCAACAGGAACGCGAAGGCCGTGACGACGGGGACAGACGCAGCCTCGAGCATATCCGCCTTGTCGTTCGCTGCGCACTCCTCTATGAAGATGCGCGCAAGCACAGCAGACTCCGGTGTGAGCTCCATCCAATACCGATCCTCGAAGATGAACGCCTCCGCGTATTGAGGTTTTGTGACCAGAACCGAGAGAGCCGCGTCCGTGGCAACAGCTTCACCAAGTCCTACGACGTCGAACAAGCCCAAGAAACGGACGAACGCGTGCATGATGCCGCCCTCGTCGCCGGTCCACTGGGGAGTGGCGTCGGGTTGTCCGTCATCTTCCACTGCAAGCATGCGCTCGAACCAACCGGTGACCATCTTGGCAGCGGCCATGCGCACGCCAGGCTCGCGATCGCCAAGACCGTTCTTGACGACCTCCTCGCGCTGCGCGATGGTCAAGAGCCGAGGATGGTTGAGCTTTCCAGCCAGCACCGCGGAGAAGACGAGCTTGCGCGTCAACGCGTCGATGTCGCGCGACCGAGCAAGTATAGCGGGCGTGGAGTCGGTAAGGAGGGGGATGTTGAGGAGGGCGGCGCGTCGGACCTCAGGTGCGGGGTCCGTGGTCAAGACTTCGATCAGAGTTTGCAGAATGGTTGGTTCACCCTCCGGTAATTCATCTGCATCGTCGGTGCCGATGAGTTTGGAGAGAGCAATGGTGGCTTGCACGCGGACAGGGTTCTCTTTGTCCCAAACGCGCGCCAGGAGGCCTTGCCGCAGTTTGGTGTACATGTCCTCGCTGTGTCCGGAGTTGAGTCAAAGTCAAGAAACCCATTGTGGCCCACGCACTCTAGTTCCCCAAGATGTGCTATAGTCTCCGACACGATTTGCACTACGCGCCAGCGAGTGACCTTGTTCTTCGCACCGAATCCCATGAGGAGCCAGTTCAGCAGGCGGGCAATGAAGCGCCCGCTTATGCCACTGTCTTCGCTATCTGCATTGCTCATGAGATACGTTTGTATTGCTTCAGCACTGCTCACCCTTCTCGTTCAAGAACTTCATATATCTTAAATTTGAGTCAGTACGAGCACAGGGTATATGGAGAGGCACGCACGATCCAACAAACTTGACAACCCGCTCAGCAGCTGGGGGGCCCTTCTTAATTTCCACCACTCGGCTCGCCATGTCAATAAACGCGTCGGTAAATGCGCGCTCCCCTACAAGCTTCACCGCCTGTCCATTCTTCGCCTGTTCTGTCACTTTCGCGGCTTGTTCGTGGAGTTTGTAGAGTGAGACGCAGTTCTTCTTGTGGTTCGCCACCGTGTTCTGCGCCTGGTCGAATATTCCGGACATGAACCCGCCCAGCCCCTCGAGGATTTCGCTGTCGGATTGCCGGGGCATGGTGGATGGCTGAGATCAAGTATGCTCGTTTGCGCGTCGTCGTAGAAAGAGTCAAGAAGATGTGTTACAAGTCCGCCTAAAGCCCAAGAAGGGGGAGCATAGCCAGTGATCGTGATGGTGAATAGTCAACGAACGTTGACAAGGGCGCAAGATTACACGCGCGTCACTCACGTGACCATGTTATTTGAGCTGCCGGCCCGGAGCCGATCGGCGCCTTCTTCTGCTCTGCTGCTGCTTTCACTCATTCATGATCAGAAATGGACAGTCTAAGCCTCTCGAGGATTGCTGCGCCGATGGTGAACCAGTCTGATCTCCCGTTTCGACTGCTGGTCGGAAAGTATGGTGCTACTGCAACCTACACGCAAATGCTCGTCCCCGACAAACTGCTGAATGATCGCGACTACCTCGAATACCACCAGAGAGACCTCGAGATCTCAGGTCACGCAAATCACGGAAAACCGACCACTGTTCAGCTGTGTGGTCACGATCCTGAAGCCATAGTACAGGCGGGAAGGAGGATGCAGAACCTGTGTAATGGCATCGGTGCGTGCCAGTCGCAGATCAGCATCCTCTCGTCTACTAACTACATGATCAAGATCTGAACTTGGGATGTCCCCAAGATGCTGCCCGTGAGGGTAGGTATGGCGCGTATCTCCTTGGACAGAAGGACTGGCCCCTTGTCACTAGCATCGGTATTTATGCGTGTCAACTCAGTAAATCTGAACCAATGCCATTCCAGTGTCCTCCATGTCCCACTCGCTTGATGTGCCTGTCACTGCCAAACTGCGCCTTTGCCAGCCATCTTCGACGACCGTTGATCTTGCTAGTAGCCTGGAGGCTTCGGGCGCCGCCTGGATAACACTGCATCCTCGGACAGTGTCTGCTCGGCGAAGAAGACAAGGCGCTGCAGATCTCGAGGTTGTGAAGACGCTTAAGTCATCCCTTACCATCCCCGTCATCTCCAACGGAAACGTGCGCCATTGGGAAGACATTCCGAAGAACCTCGAGCTTACCGGGGCTGATGGAGTCATGGTGGGGGAAACCTTGCTCGGAAACCCATGGTAGGTGGCAAGTCACATCCTCCAAAAAAAGTCACTAAAAGAGTGACTTCCACAGCCTCTTTGCAAATTTTCTGCCCGACCCAATCGACATCTCTTGCGAATACCTGGAGCTTTGCGAACAGTACCGGAACACGGTCACGCTCCCCATTGTGAAAGCACATATTCGCCACATTGTCGATCTCCAGTGGTAGGTGGCCTTGGCTCAATCTTGCTATGCATGCTAAGTATCCACATTGTATACTCCTAGCGCACGGCGACCGTGGTTCTCCAAATTTCGCAATGCCTTGACGGAATGCAGCACAATCGAAGACATCAATCACCTACTGCGTGTCAAGGTGCAGCGATGGAGAGGCCGTTTGTGTCACGGTGACTCTGAGCAAGATGGAGAAGACATCCAGAGTTGAACCCGCGATACTACACGATAACGCGAGCCACCTCTTCTACTTACACGCGTATATCCGTGAACTTCACCCCGCTGTACCGCCCCGCCATAGGCAACCGCCTTCGGTCGCCTGGATTCTCCATGATTGCCTTCGCCTTGCGCGTGTGCCCGCTATCCTCGCCAAACTCCGCCTTCCGACTCTCGTACATCAGCGTCGCCCAGTACTTTGCGGACTCCCAGTCAGAAAACACGGCACAGCAGTTCACCGCCTCCCCGGCAAAGTCATCGGCGTCCATATGAAAGCCCTCCTCGCGCATGATGCGGATGGCGCTGGCAATCTCCCTCACCGCCAGCCTGGGATCATCCTGCATTGTTGGCAGCGCGCGCCAGATGCGCGCGAGCATACTGCGCCGGTGGTCGCTGGCGGCGACCTCTTCCGGCGTGCCACCGCACACCGCGCACGCGCACTCGAAGCGGTAGTCGTCGGAAAGCCACGCGCAGCGGGTGGCGCTGCTCGACCCGTAGATGTTGCGGCCCATCAAGTACGAGACGCAAATCTCCTCTCCTGGCGCGATCGACCGAAGGGCAAAAATGCGCTGGCGCTGGCTCTCCGCATGCCACGAGTAGCGCGCGTTCGGGACGCAGGAGTGGATAAAGCGCGAGGCGACGAGGCAGATGCCCGCACCGGAGAAGGCATTGGTGGACCAGATGCCTGCGAAGCAGTGATGCGGGTACCGTGCATCGTCGGCGCGCGCGTTTCGCAGAGAGACAAGACGTGCGACGTCGGTGGGTGACAGGCGCTCGACGAGGGTTAGCACGGTTTGTGGCGAGACTGGCCCTTCTTCCTTATACCCTGCCGGGGGGCGAAGGAGAGGCTTTTCAGCGAGGATGAGGATTCCGCGCTCTAAAGCCTTCTGTGCGAATGCTCCTTTACCGCCATGCACGTCGTCTTTGATCGTGAACATGTCCTGAGCTGTGTCTGGATGCACAAATGAAGGGTCGTCCTTATCCAGGTGCGTGTTTTGCAATGTTGATGCGACTTCATCGACATCATCGTGTCGCTCCATTCCTTGCAGTTCACCCTTCTCCTTTGCGGCCTCGGCCGATGAGCCTCCGGCTGCAACCCATTGTTCCAAAGCTTGCAGGCTGTCAAGCTTCGTCCATTGCGCTACGGATGTGACTTGCCTTCATTCGCAGCATCCGCCTGCATCCGACCCTTCCTCGCCAGATATAGGCGCCAGAGCGCCTTTCGCTTGTGGACAGCGGTGACTCTCGCAGCTGCGAGGACGGCTTGCGCGTCGGCCTCTGCCTCCATCCACCTTCAGCGCCTTCATCAGTACGTTCCTTCGTCCTCAGAACTACTGCTCGACTCACATGTGAAGCCGTAGATTCACCTCTGCGCGATTGAGGATGTAGACGTAGTTCTTCGGATCGATCGAGGCAGCATAGCTGTAGAGGTATCTGGCGACCTCATAGGCCCCACGCTGGAACGCTTCGTTTCCCTGCGCTCAAGGGATGGTTGCTATCGCGCGTTCACTGTTTCGCCGGACATAGATTTACTGACCTTCCTTTTAACTAGATCGCACCCCTCTGCATGAGACTGTCCATATCTCTGTGCACTCTTCTTAGATGAGTGGAACTGTGCTTTCTGTACGCTGAACGCACCGACATCTCGATAGGTACGTGATGATGGGGAGAAGCAAGCAGAGCAGATAGTAGCTTTTACGCCGCCAAATCAGCGACTCAGAGTCATTCCGCGTGTTGTACTCGGTCACGCCGATCACATGACCGTGTTCAATCGGCACGGTCACGCCGCGGACTCGTGTTCGCAAAGGTTCGCCTTCCCTCAGCTCTCTTGCAGATCCTTGGGCGGCTAAACTCAGTTTTTGATTGGTGAGCGCGGACGTGTCGGTGTCCTCAAAGCCATGAAAGTCCATCAGAAGGAAGTTGGAAAGCTGGGAGTTTTCTAGGAATTGACTGACGGGGACTCATTGTCTGGCGAAATGTGGCGCGTGTTCTGGTAGGCTACTAGGTTTTCTCAGTTTGACTCACGTCTCGTGTTCCGAAAAGCGCATTGACGCCGTCTTCGGCTCACGGCGTCGGGCGCTTCCAGATAAGCGCCGTGCACGTCATATATAAGCTTAAGGCCGCGCTGTACAGTGGACCGCTTGAATTTCCTCCTTACCTCTCTACCCCCACCCATCAAATTCGGTCACTCGTTCCCAAGGATTCAATCATCAATAATGGGTGCGTATCGATCTCTGACAGCGCGGCTCACGGAACTGACGCTTCTGCAGACGGTATCACCAAAGCGTCTGCCGCTGCCCTCAAGGCATCCGCCTCTGCCCTTGATTACGCCAAGAAAAGTGCATCAGTCAAGCTCCTCCCGATGTCCCGCGTTGACTGACGCCTAACTTCTTCTGAACAATGAAGATCCCACAACGACTGCAGTCACTGCAGCCACGACTGTCTCTGCGCTTATTCTCACTCCTCTCCTCGGACCTCCGATTCTCGGTGCTGTTGGCTTCCAGGCCGGAGGGGTCCTTGCGGGTGAGTGATTTTCCATCGCCTCTCATTCTTTGCGTCGCGAACCATCAGCGCAAAATCCGTCCTTCTACTTAGCGCCTGGACTGACACATCTACTCAACAGGCAGCGCCGCCGCCGGCATGCAGGCTGGGATCGGGAACGTTGTGGCGGGATCGATTTTCGCAGGAGCGCAGGCCGCAGGTGCAACCGGTATGATACCAGCGGTAGGGCTGGTCGTCGGTGGTGCGGTAGGCGGTGCGACGACCTACGTTGGCAAGAAGGCCGACGACTTCCGCAGGAGTGACACTGGCGCGGCCCTCAGCGCCGGTATGGGCATGGTAGCTGCGTGTATTGGTAAGAAGGCGAAAGATCTCGTGGCCGGCAAGGGAGCAGACACGAAGAGGCTGTGACTTTACGACATCGTCAGCCTGTGAGGATCTCGTCCTGTTGTATTTGACAATGCATGAGGATTATGTATGCATGTGCAGCGCACGGAGGCCCTGGGGTCTCAGGATACTCATCCATGTACGTTTTGTGGTGGGAAATGACGGTAAACCTCACCGGGCCCGGGACGTAGTCTCCCCAGGCAGACGTTCAACGTTCAACGTAGACCCGGGAAGCGGGTCAATCTCGCAATAATACTTGCTGTAAGCACGTTGACTACGATGATTTGTGCAACATTCTACTTCATCTATTCACAGTATTTCAGGTCGAAACATGCGCCTTACAATGGCCATTTTCCCAAGCCAGTTTAGTCTACGAACTGACCGCCGTGGGTCTTCCGGATGGCAACGCTCAAGTATGCCGCGTGCACTCAGTTCAGCCGTCGTGATAAACGGAGATCTCGCCATCAACAAATCTACGCCTGGGTCGTTGGCGAGGGCGTCTTTCGACATGTTGGTGACATGCACTCGGCCGGAATATGCGCAGACGAGCGCATTCAGCTCTGCAGCTGCGGAGGGGTCCCGCCCTCCCGCAAAGACTACCGCGTCCGGTCTGGCAGCCAACTGCGTACTTATCGCACGCCTTACGAACTGTCTGTTATCCGCGGCCTATGTGATAGGAGAAACATACCGATGCCTTGGTTCGCGCCGGTCACAAGGTAACCGGTAAACGGTAGAGGACATGATACTTAGAGTGGATTTGACGGTCAATGAAGGTATGCCCCAGCTGGCTTTGATGTGCAGAGTTCACCTTGGATATTCCAATTCTGGCAGGCTCTGCCCTTAAGTACGCCGCTATCGGCATCTGACCTGTCTCGCTGATAGCCTCGAGCTCTCAATATTGCTGAGTCAACTGTCTGGCCTCAATATTCAATGCCGAGTCTTGGCCGTGCAGGTTCTCTAGCCTGGCGCAGCTTGAATCACTATTTCACTTACAGCAATAAAGACATTTTGAATCTTTCAATGCCCTCAGCAACCGCACTTTCCTGGTTTCCACATGGAAGGCGGTAATTGCTCAAGTTGAACTTGCAGAGCCACATGACCGTGAGTTTAGGCTTAGTCAGCAAACGCATCGATGCCATTCAAGCGCCGCCGATCGCCTTTCTTCTCCTCAACCAACGCAGCAGGTCCAAGGCCGCGATGCTCGCCCCGTACAGGACGCTCCCAGCGCTCTCCTCTCGCGAGCGGGCCAAGGTCTGAGTGACGCACCCTTGTCGGTTTCCAGCCGGACCCAGCGGTAATCAGCCGTGTGGCGTACCAGATATGTGGTCAGCAGCCACCTTCGCCTCTTTGTGAGGCGTGGGGCGCCTTCGCCTCTATGTGAGGCGTGGACGGAGCTTCCCAAGAAGTTTTGCACGCCGTGCTTTGGCGTGAAGGACGAGGACACGGCGACGCTGGCCTTGCAATCCGCCTCGGTGCCCGGGCGCGCGCGCCCACCACCGTCGTGCTCCCCCGCGGTCCCATTGAGCCATGGTTCGCCATGCGGGATAGCGCGGGCGCGTAGGGGTCGCTTCGCGATCATCTGTGCGCAAAGGCAGGAGAAGGTCATCTATATGGCGCTGCCTGGGGTAAACGCGATGGTGGGACGCCGCGCGCCCTTTAGTGCAATTCGCGGCTCGCTTCCTGCAGACGCGCTCACGTGCTGCTGCATGCGAAACTCGATTCAGACTACTCTGCATCTGCTGCCAATTTTTTCCCTCCTGTCCAGCTTGCTGGATCCACACGGCTTACCTCTCAGTTCGCTGTCGCAGTTCGTGTTGTACGTAGACAGATGATACACAAGTCTGGCTTGCCACCTAATCCACGAAGTGCTATGAAAGTTCTAAGTCGGCAGAATGAAGTACCAACCACAAACCCCTCTTCATGATCATTCATCCCTTTTCTCGCGCTCTTTCCCAGCACGTCTCCTCTTGTCTTCATCGCGCCTCCTCTTCAACCTGCGATCGCCCTCGGCGTCTTCCCCAGACTCAGCCTTCGCCTCCTCCCGCTCCGCTTCCCTGCCCGAACCCCTGAAGTCATCTGCATGTACTTCACCTGCGTCGACATCCTTCGCGCCACCCGCGCCCACATCCTTCGCGTCACCCTCGCCCACATCCTTCGCGTCACCGGCACCCACACTCTTCGCGTCGCTCGCGCCCATATCCTTTGCGTTAGCCGCACCCCCGTCCTTCCCGTCACTCCCATCCTTTGCATCACCCGCGCCCACATCCTTCGCGCGCACGTCCCTCTCGTCCTTGCGGTCAATCGGATCCCCATTCTCGTCCTCCGCCACATCATCCCACTTGTCCCGGTCGTAGTCTTCCGCAATCTTGCTGATCTCGCGGCGCAGACTTCTCGCCTCCGCCACAAAGTCCGCATACCGCTCGATGTCGAGCCCGCGCGAGCGGTACAGGGCTTCCCGCCGGGACGAGATGGAGTGATCGAGGACGGACGTGTAGGAGACTTCGCGGCCTTGGTAGAGGAACCTGTGGTTAAGAGGCGGGTGTAAGTGTTACGTAGTTGACATGGAGAGAAGAAAGAGTATGCGAGGAAAAGACAGATACGCACCAGAGGTAGCCACAGATAACGGTGGACAAGCCGGAGAGGTATGTTATAGGTTCCATGATATCCCTATCGGCGTCTCTTTCAGTATAGTGGATCTCGAGCCCTACACAGGCCCGAATACGCACCATCCGTAGTCCCAGAACGTCAGGCGCGCAACGGCGGCCCAGTACATGACGAGAAGCCCGAAGCCGCCAAGCGCCATACGCCGTGCGCCGTGTCGCGCAAGGTGGTCGCACTCGCGCTTGACCTTGTCCATGCCCTCCAGCTGGCTCTCAATGACAGCCAGTCGGCGGCGCAAGAACCGCGTCCGCGACGCGAAGCTCGGCACTTGTACGTCGATGACGGTCTCCTTCTGCAGAGATAGTCGTCAGTCAATTGCCACAAGAACCGCGAAGAGATGTTTGAATGGCAGATTGGATACTACCACGGGATGGAGACGTATGTATATTCGTACTCACCGGGTCGTCTGGGTAAATTACGGCGATAGAGAATTTGGCCGCGCGCGCCGCGTCGCGCATGAAGTCCGCCACATCCGTCGAGTCTGACCACTGTGACACGCGTCCTGAAGGGGACGTGCTGTGGAATTCGACGCTGTCGGGCGGGGAGTGCAGT
Source organism: Schizophyllum amplum (assembly GCA_007026445.1). Lineage (NCBI taxonomy): Eukaryota > Fungi > Basidiomycota > Agaricomycetes > Agaricales > Schizophyllaceae > Schizophyllum > Schizophyllum amplum. The sequence goes on along the minus strand of VDMD01000009.1, from coordinate 885,417 downwards.
CCCGACGCGATGAGGCGGCAGACATGCGAGAGGGGCTGGGAGGGGTGCAGAAGGAAGACGATGGGAGGTGCGACGCGGTTGGTCTCGCCACGGCGGTTCGCAACGTCGGCCAGCGGGAGGATGAGCTTGAAGAGGTGGGATGCGGTGGGCAAGAGCTTGCCTGTGATATGGAGTGTCAGTAGAGTCCACTGACTGCGAGAAATGGGACAGATGAGCGGGCCCGGGATGGGGAATACAATGTGTGTGTGAACACTAAACCATAGCTGCGCGTACCTTTCCCATCTACTGCATCTTCCAATTCAGCCTCTTCCTCGCCCGTATCCTGCGATGGCGGGCGCTTGTCCCACTTCGCGCCCGGTGACGCCTGCGAGAGGAACTGCGAGTGATCGATCTTCGTCGCGTCCGGCGTAAGCTGCCGCGCGTACCCTCGCCTCTGGTGCCTCCAGGCAGGCGAAACGCAAGGTATACACGAAGATATAGCCCGCGACTGCGATACTCGACTCGCTATCGAGGATGCATGCACCGTTTTGAGGGCGCGCGCAGAGAGGGATGGTCGAGCGGAGAAGCCATTATGCGACCGTAGAAGAGAGGAGAGGTTCATAATTCGACATATAGAGTCGGGAAGCAAGCCATGCAGATGCAGGTCGCGCGACCAGTCCAACCGCGCACGACGTCATCGACGTCAGCCCGACGCGTCCATAGGCGCGTCGCGGCGCGTGTGCCTCCCAATGCAAAGTGTCGCATTCTGATCAATGCATGTCCTTACTGGCAAGCCTTTCTGCAGGACTTCGCGCACCTGTCGTGCACGACCTCCAGAGGTCGGTGACAAGGTAAGGCAGGGGGCATCAGGAACCGGCACCCCTTATGTAAGCAGATCAGCCGCCACTTTGTCGCCGTTCCCTGCCTCTCCCCCGCTCATTCTCCGCCCTTCTGCGTAATACAAAATGTAGCTATGTGCTTCACATACAGTTCCTATTGAGCAGAATTGAGATATTCCAAAAAATGAGGAAGTTATGGGCTGATCTGTTTTTTTGACGGCAAACGACTCGGCAGGTCTGGGGAACGTCTCTGGAGGGGTTTTCGAAAATTGAAGTTCGGACTTTTGTCCAGTCACGTGATGCGCTCACGTGACCGTGCCGGACTCCGGCGCGTCGACGAACGCGCCGTTGCGACAGCATGACACGCCCTAGCGCCTGCAGAAATGCATGCTGAAGAGCAGACGACCCGCCGTAAAGGCCTGCCTCACAATTTGGTGAAGAAAAGACAAACCCAGTGGTAGAAGATGTGTCAATGTTGCGACTCACAAAAACACCGAGCCCTTCAAGCTTTCAAGAACCGTCCCCAGCATTGTCACGGTTTATTATGAGGCAGCAGTCCATTATATCGCCCAGTAATTAGTCTTTTACGCCGAGGAATCAGATGGTGATGACTAGGACAAGCTCATGCACGCGCGTCTCCGAGACGACTCGGATGTCCCACGGTTTACAAAAACCGTAAGTCATCGGGTAACGCTGATCTTCGTTAAATTTTACCATTAGGGGCTGTTTGATCCGTCAAAACTCGCTCTGAACGAGTTTTGTTTGCTGGGAGTTGTGGATGAGTTTGGAACTCGTATTCCGAGTTACAACCATGACATCAGGGCTTTTTGGCGGGGACGAGCCGGTCCAGCGCCCGTCATGCCCGCTCCAACGACGAGTTACAACTCTGTACTGGATGCGTTTGGAACTGGATCGCGTATCTCGCGTTCTGTTCAGTGGCGAGTTTTGACGGATCAAACAGCCCCTATTGACGTACTCTGGTTTACTAGTTGCTCTACTCGTTATATACATACATACAGTGAAGGGCTTTTGGGTGCCTCAGCAGCATGGGCAGACTTACGACTATCCCTACATAGCCATTGTATTCTGCCACCTGACATGACAGCTGCATACAGCGCTCATCCGTCAAACAGCTTATGGCAGTACATTATCTTATGTATGCTGAGGCACTAGAGAGTCCCAGGGGGCAAGCCACGCCGTGGTACGTGGGTGAGTGCCGCCGACCTCCCGACCGGCGGGATTTGTCCAACCCTAACCCTATGACTCATACATCACGTGATGATTACATAAGGGGTGCCGGTTCCTAGTGCCCCCTGCCTTAGACGATCAAGAGAGTAGGCGTCACTGACATTGTACTTGCGAACATTGACATGCTTCACCGAATACCCTGCACAAGTACGTACAATGCTGAGCGGTACATCATCGTCTTTCATTCATAGTATGCTAATCACTATACAAGCTACTGATCCACAGCAGGCAGAAGCCTGGAAGGGGAGGAAAAAATTGGCGCAGCAGATAGAGAGTAGTCTGAATCGAGTTACGCTTGCTACGGAGCGAAGCGAGCCGCGAATTGCACTCAAGGACGCGCCCGTCCCCTACGCTGCCAGCTTACAACACCGTCAGAACGGCGCCCACACCACCCGCACAGCGGATCCTACACACGAGCCAGTATGCACAAGGGACCTGGGGCACAGGGTACCCGCACTCTAGCGAGCGACCCTGCAACAGAGGGCCGAATTCCGTGCCCCCCGAGGAAGGCTTCTGTGCAGATCGGGGTGGGACAAGTGAGCTGGCAGCAGGCGCAGGGGGTGGAGAGCGCGCCCGGGCACCACGACGACTTTCAGCACATCATCCACCGGAGCCTCCATCGATGTTACTCGATTTCACGGGCCCCTCCGCGGTACGAGAGGGCGGCTTCCACAGAAGGTGCACGACCGACCGCGGCCAGGGTAGACGCGTGGCATTTCTGGTACGTCGCTCAGCTGATTAATTTTACAGCCGGGTCCAGCTGGGACACATTGAGGGGTGCATCACTCAGACCTTGGCCCGCTCGCAAAGGAGGACGCCGGAGGGCGTTCTGTGCGTGGCGAGCATCGCGGCCTTGAACCTGCTGCAGTGATGGTTTGAGAGAAGAGCTGCAAACGAGGTTTGTCGCCAAAGCAGGACGACCGTGGGAATTTGACATCCAAGCGCGATCACCCCTCCCAATTCGTCCGTTCTCGCCACCACCCATCCCGACGCGCGCTCGTCGTCCGTGAGTGCGACTCGTCTAATCCTTTTGCTGTGCCCAGGACTTACTTTCAACCTTTTGGAAGCTCTGAGCAGGTCTTTTGCGCACCATGTCGTACCGGGAGACCGCGGTGCGCGCCGTGCGCGCGTTTCGCCTGCACGAAATACAAGGCGCGAAGATGGCGCTGCCTCGCCTCGGCGTCGACACCACCGACCCCAAGCAGATGAACCCCGAACTGGCACGGAGGATGAACCCGCAGGTGCGTTGCCCATACTCCGGCTATGCAGCCCCGCCTTACCAGTCCCTTCTCGCTTGCAGCTCCTCCCGAACCCGCGCACCCTCAATCCGGACGTCCCGCAGCGCGCGCAATTCCAGAACCCCTTCCTCCCCAGTAAACACCCGGTGACTGGCAAATGGAAAGGTCCGAAGTACTCCCTCCGCCGTCAGGCCGACCTGGTGAAGAAGGCGAAGGCCGCGGGCATGCTGCACCTCCTTCCCAGCGGTCCCAAGAACCCGCTGCCGCTGCAAGTTCAGACGAAGGCTGCGAAGACCAAGCAGCCCGCCGCGTCCGCGAAGCCCGTCGCACAGGAAGGGACACCGGTCACCTCCGCGGACATCAAGGCCGAGCCCGCAGAAGCCATGACCGCGCCCTCGGAGACTGCGCCGTCCGCTGAAGCCCCCACAACAGCGCAAGCCCAACCCGCGCCCCTCGAAGAGGAAGCAGACGCCGCTCCCGCCGTCCCCGCCCAAGAGTACCGCCGGCGACAGCGCAAGGCCCTCCGCCAGCTCTCCGGCCAGTGGACCGGCGCGCTGCACTGGATCGGCGAGCACCACGCGCGCGAGGCGCCCGTCGCGCGCCTCTACTCGGGCAAGCGTCGTATGTTCAAGGGCCACAAGCACGAGCGCGTCGCGCACATCCGCCACGGCAAGACCGTGGTTCGGATGCGGGATATGCCGAAGCGGGTGCGGGAGTACAAGGAGGTGCGTTGCTTCTTATTTTCAAGTGGAGAAGGGTGGGTACTGACGAACATTTATCTAGTTCTACAGGAGCCGCCGTCCCGATCCCCTTGCGGTGCCGCGCACGACGAAGGGGAAGCTGCCGTTCTAGTCGTTTACTCCATAACGATAGCCATACGTGCTGGAATGCATCTACACACACCACCACTGTCTTCGCACTGTTTGAGCGCGTCATTTCCCGTCGCAGTAAGAGCACAAGATGAACATCGGAGTCAGTCTGAGCAGGGATGGGTTTGTGGTTGTTGCCTGTACTGTCCTCATCACTGTATACACAATTTTCTACCATTGAGTCTCTCAAACACGAGCAACAAAACCCCCAAAAAGTAGTAAAAACGAGCAAAAGTTTGCAGCAGGCCCGAGCCTCAGCGCGTCTGACGACACGTCCTGGTCTCCGAAGACTAACTCGGCGAGTCCTGCAGGTTGCGGAATTGCTTCCCTGGCCTGACAAGGACAGATTATTCCAAGCCCGAAGCCAGCGCTTGCGCGCCGAGGGGCTGTGGAAACCAAGTTTTCTGGAGGGGATGGTCTTGAAACAGCGCACTTGGGGCTTGGACCGGTGAAGAACCTGCCGCATTCCCGTTGAGCCATTACAGCATGTTTGAAATGGGCCTTTGACGGATTGCATCGTGGTCAACAAATACCTGCTGAACCGTTTTCTCCCATCCATTGGTGCTGCGTGAGTATACATCGAGACGATGACAGGCGTCCAAAGTTCAGCGGAAGGGCTACATTTTATTCAATTTGTCATGTTCATCGGATGGTAGTTTACAACAGGTGGGTATGCACATGAGAGCGAGTCTAGGATACACGAGCGTCCGAATCGACCGACTATAGGAGCAGAGTATGTATGTGGTGTTTTCCAAGTATTCGTACGGAAAGCGTTCACGGGGCGTGAGTAAGGCAGCAAACTATGCCACCTCCGCGCCCGCCACGATGCCTGCTATGCGGAAGGGGAAGGGGGATATGCCAGATGCGTTCGTGATGAGGGGGACCGCGGCGCGGCCTTTCTCAGACGACGTGTGCGTGAGCATGGTCATCATCGCTTTCCTGAGCGCGCTAGCGAGGGTGGCATCGAACGCCTGACGGTCTGGAAACGAATCAGCGTTCAGCGCTTATTACCAAGAAGCGCGTGAGGACTCACCGCGCTCGCCTCGAGGTTGGCGCAGTTCAGCGTTGACAATCCTAGAAGATTTCAGCATGGTGATATGGGAAAGGTCATGCTGAAGGGAAGGGCATACCATTGTTCCCAGGCGACATCTTCCTCGCCCACGTAGACTTGAAACCAGCTTTTTTTTGGTCTCTTCTCCGAGAAGGTAACCGTGAGCTGGGAAGGAGGATTGATAAGAGTAGCGCAAGATGTACGGATCTTCGCACCTGTCCCCGCTTTTCAGCTGCACCTTCAATGGTTCGCCAGAATGTGTCCACCTTGTCGTGTACTAAGCGTTCCATCGCAGCATCAGAAACGCCAGGCTTCATAGCACAGAAATGGATAGATCCTGTCAGTATATGCGTACAGTCCAGGATGAGGGGGACCTGCCATAGTAATATCTAGCACCTCGAACGTCTGTGGCTTCACCGTGCCGAACAATCGGTGGAAAAGGATTGCATGTAGGACTCCTGTCAACACATCCTTCCCATTCTGGCGGTCTAGTACCTATGCAAGTGAGTGAGGGGGAGGGGACGGCGCACGAGACGGCGTACGAGGTGAACTGTAATCGTCGGGTGCGCGTCCGTCATAGCGGCGACTCGGGGGGAGAGTCGCAGGCAGGACCGCAGAGACCGTAGAACGAGGACCAGAAGGCGAGCAGCCTGGAGCAGCTCGGAGGGGAAGAAGAGAATGGTGTTTGGTCGTGGTTGCGCCTGCACAGCTCTGGGGCCGCAGGCGTCGAGAACAAGGGCCTCTGACGCGCACGGTGATCGAACGTCACGCGCGTCGCCGCCAGACTCATTTGAGACTCCGCCCATTCCCTTCTTTGTCCTGACCACCACCGCGACACCCCCTGTCGTTCTGCCCTCCGTTCCTTCTACACCTGCACCTCTGCTTCATCTGCAATGGCCTCCGCGAACAGGAATGCACGCAAGCCCTATAGCGTGCGTGGCGCATGAGCGCTCGAATGCACGTGGAATGTTGACCCTTCCCCCAGCGCCCGAACGTCGAAGGACAGTGGGTGCACGACCGCGCTCCCGGCGCCAAGCGCGCTGCCGCTCCTTCAAGCAACAGTCTAGGCAAAGGCGCCGCTCCAGAAGTTAATGCGCGCCTCATGGTGTCCAACTTGCACTATGAAATCACGCCGGTCGACCTCTCCGTGCGTCTCCATCTTATCGCGCGGTCCCCTGGCCCTCAAGACGCTTGCGACTGCTCGTGCTCTCCATGGGCAGTGAGAGCTTACGCAGGGCTGCGCCTTTCATTCCCCTGCATACTAACCTCTTGTCTAGAAAATCTTCGGCCAAACAGGTGTTCTCGTGCGCGAACCGCAGATTAGGGTACGACGCTCTCGCCTCCCGCTACGCGCGCATGAAGCCGACCATGGATCCTTCCCGACTTGCAAAGTATGACCGCAGCGGTCGCTCCTCCGGTGTCGCCTTCGTCACGTATGAGAATGCGGAGCAGGCCGCCAAGGCGAAAGCCACGTTTGATAACAAGACGGCGAAGGGTGCGTCTGGTGCCTTCTTGTCCCTCCGAGTAAGACTTACTCAATACCTTCCTGCAGGTCAAGCAATGACCATTGAGTTTGCCGCGCCGCCTCCGGGATCGCGGCGCGCTGTGAGCGCCCAGGCCACGAAGACGCTGCTGAACCGCATCGAGAAACCCTCACTTATCGAACGTATAAGCCAGGATGACATAGCACTCGTGCAGCCCAAGGCGAACAAGTGCGTCTCTCTTCTCCTACCCTTCCTCTTTCCTGCTTACCAACAATCACCACTTGCAGCCGTGCCAAGCCTGCCCGTACCGAAGGCGGCGCCGGCCCCGTGCGCAACAAGCGCGGTGCGAACAAGCCGCAGCCGAAACAGCGCAAGAAGCCTATGACGGCGGAGGACCTCGACCGCGAGCTGGAGGCGTTCATGGACGAGCCGGTGGCGAAATCTGGGGAGAAGGCCGGGGAGGGGCCTCAGGCGGACGCGGGGAAGTCGACAGAGGCTGCGAAGCCGGCTGAGGACGTCGAGATGGCGTGAGGCTTTTACATGCAGGCCTAACTGGCTGCATCTGCATTACTTATGTCTGCTCATCTCGACGATCTCGTTCTTCAGACTGTTGATGACCATGGGTCCATAGACTGTCTATGTGTTAGCCCCCTTCTTTGTACCATATAGACCGGTGTAATATTAGTCGGAAATTCCGGTCCGGTCTGATCAGAATAGAGTCCCTGCCGGCGTCTGCCGGCGTCTGACAGCGTCTGACGAAATTTTGCGAGGTTCTAGCATTCGTCTCGCTTGTTCATTTCCTCCAAAATTTCATGGATGGACTCAGCGCATTCCGCCTTACAGAATCATGCATATACAAGAGGGAAAATCGTCAATTCCATCGTCACGTGATGACCTGAGCAGGCCTGTTCAGGACCGATTGTCTGATGGCCTGATCAGGCCTGATAAGGCGATTTCAGGCCCATCGGGTTTTTCCGACATTACTTCCCTCGCTTCATCTTCAACGTGTGGAAGCCTTCTCGCTGCAGAACAAGAAACATCGAACTGGATTGATTGCAGGCAATAAGAAAGCTAACGACGGCTAGGGCGCGATATGAACGTACGAGGGGAGTGGGAGCGCGAAGGACAGAATCCTGCGAGCATACACAACGACATGATATTCATACAACGGAGCCCGTACACAACGACTTGGAGCACATACTGGACGACAACGAGCAGAAGCTCGGAAGATGGGATGGAAAAAATTGAGCAGCAGAGCAGAGTAGTCTGAATCGAGTTGCACGTCTGTCTTCGCGAGGAAGACGAGACGCGTGCCGCGAATTGCACTGAAGGACGCGCGGCCTTGTGCTGCAGGCTCGTGTCCCAGAATTTCCCTGCGCGCTGGGAGTCGATCAACCCATGCCGTAGGCCCGTAGCCCTCTATCCCTCGCTTGTGAAGAATAACGAGAGATCGCTCGACGGTCAAAACGCCGAATACGGAGAGAAGTGACGAGGGATAACCCGCTGGACGGCACGGCTGACGCCTTTCCGCCCAGAGCAGCTCAACGGTCGGCTAGCACACGTTCCATAGGTACCGAGATGCAAGTCGAATGCGACTCCAAGAGATCCACCGAGGCATCCCTCGGCGGCAGCGCGCAGGGCGTCGGGAGGACGAGCCGCAGACAGCAAATCCCGCCGCGCAAGAGATTTTCGCCTCTGCACGACGGGCGCGCGCCCGGGCACCACGGCGTATTGCAGAGACCACCGCGCCGTCCTACCGTTATCCAACCTGAAGGATTGGTATTGGGACAGAGGCGCGGTACTCCGTATTGCTGGTGCGCCGTGGCCGCTGGTTAGAGCGGGGTCCGGCTAAGACCATATGGCGCTTTTGGACCGTGTGGTGCGTCACTCAGACCTTGGCCCGCTCGCGAGGGAGGGCGCGGGGCCCGTGCGGTGCGAGCGTCGCGGCCTTGCATCTGCTGCTGGTGGTTGGGAAGAAGAGCAGTTGCGGTCGTGTTGTGGTTTTTATGCGGGGTAGGCCACGTGTGCTCACGTGCTTGTGTGGGCTCTTGTGGGCTCGATGACCTCTTTCTTGCGTCGACCGTCGCGAAGCCCGGGACACGTCTTTGAACCAGCATGCTGGCCTTACTTCTTCCCTCCGTGCCATTCGTGTTTGTACATTGTTTGAGCTCTAGCAGGGGACGGAAATCGCGCTGATATCGTCGTCGACAGGATGCGTGTTTGTCCTCTTCCACGGCCCGTCCGTGCGTGTGAATCCCTGGCTTCAACTTCAAGCACTTTCCAACTTCTTCAACACCTGCTCAAAGTCCTTCCAGTGCTCTAATATTGCGAAGGCCTCGCAGGCCTCCGACAACACCTTCCGCATCTTGACCCGCTCCTCCTCCTCCTCGTACGGCCCCACATACCCGACAAGCGGGATGTGCGCGTTCTTCGCTGCTGTAGCTCCGGACTTGCTGTCCTCGATCGCCACGCACTCCCCTGGCGCATAACCCAGCTCCTTGCAGGCGTGCAAGTATATCGCAGGATTAGGCTTGCTCGTCGGCGTCGGCAGGCTGGACGCGGCCGAGTACACGTTCTCTGGCGCGAAGAACCGCTCCATACCAACCTTCTTCAGCGACGCTTGCACGCGGCTCAGCGCGGAGGATGACACGACCGCCAGCTTATACTTCCCGGTCGCCTGCAACCGCTCGAGCTCCTCGATCGCTCCAGCGCATGGCTCCGCCGCTGCCTCTAGCTTCTCCACGGTGTGGTCGAGCTCCCGGGAGACGTAGGTGTCGAGCTCGGTGTCGGTCATCGTGAAGTCGTACTTTTCTTGGAGGGAGGTCATCATGCCGCGGAAGTTTTGTCCGACGAATGTGCTCATGAGCTCGGGGCCGGTGAAGCGCTCGGAGCGGCCGTGTTTCTCGAGGATCTCGTTGAGCAGATCGGCGCATGATGCGAAGGCAAGTGGCTCGGAGAGGACGAGGGTGTTGTCGCAGTCGAAGAGGATGCACTTGATCTGGCAAGTTCGGGCCAGTCAGCCGCGCGCAAGACTGTCATTCAGATTGTGCTCACAGCAGGCATGGTGGCAACTTCTGTGTCTTATTCCAAGGAAGGGGGTTATCGACTTGTTCTGACGCAGCGTTCTGAATGTGGTGGATGCAAAGTCGACTGTACGCAGGTGAACGTTCTGAACCTCCACCGATCTGAGGATCGCACCGTCCCAGGTCATTGCGTCATCTCAATTTGAATGAAGCCGACGTGATGGTTCTCCTTTTGGAAGGCTTTGTGCTTCAGATAGGGGGAATGCAGCTTGGAAAATGAGGATGGACAGTCTCCTTCCTTTTTGGTGCGCAGAAACGAGCTTGGGAGAGACTGCAAGTCGGTAGCAGGTGAAGATGAAGAGTAGAACCTTCGTATTTCTGAACCTCGGATACCCTGAATGAGCACACAGGAGATTTATCAAGGGGCAACCATATACAGACTACAAGATAGGTAGGTAACGGGGGTCAACCAGTCAACATAGCTACAGAACATCCAGCAAGCTGGGCAGGGAGGAAAAAATTGGCAGCAGACCCAGAGTAGTCTGAATCGAGTTTCGTTTGCCGCAGCGCACCGAGCGCGCTACTGCAGGTGACGAGCCGCGAATTGCACTCAAGGGCGCGGCAGCCGAACTAGACAGTCCCGAGAATGCCTTCTAGAAGGACGCGCCGACGCCCGATAGTTCGCGGCAATCTAACAACGCCCTTCGCGCGGGAGGCACTACAGCGATGTGCGCATAGTGATGCCTCCACACGCCCGCTACCGCCCCTCTACCGGTCCGTGAGGACATCGGGCGAGGAACTACACGTACACGGAGGGCAAACAGGTGAATCGCCGACTATAGCACGCGCCCGAGCACCACAGCGCATTGCAGGACCAGTCACTGCATGACCCTCTCCCGCAACCATCATCCAACGGTTGTCGAATGTCTTCGGGCCCCCTCCGCAGTCTCATCGTCGAAACGCGAGTGACAGAGGGGCGCGAGTGTTGGCCGCATTTCTGGTACGCCGTGCGGCTTATTACAGCCGGGCCCAGCTGGGACCATCGAGGGTGCATCACTCAGACCTTGGCCCGCTCGCGACAGTGGACGCTGTGAAAGCACCCTGTGCGGGGCGAGCGTCGCGGCCTTGGATCTGCTGCGTGGTTGAGGAAAAGAGAGGTGATCGGCGCGGATTGATTTTCGAGACAGAGAGGGTTCCCACGGTCATGTGTCATGTACGGGTTGAATTTCTGGCACTTTGTTCTCACATCGAGTTCTTGAGGGTGGCTTCAAGTAAGGGAATGGTGTATTCATCCTGAATATTAGCAGAACAGAAACAGTAGTCAGAAGACGAAGCAGCATCAACCTTTCAAGAGGTCACTGAAACAAAGCCTGCTTGAAGTTCTTTCAACGCTCATCGTCGCCAGAATTCCGTGACGGGTACCACAGCGACAGAGGACTTGTGGAAAGGCAACTCGAATACATCGGAGCTATACCATTACGTGAGTAAGCCCGCCACCTTGTTAGCAACATATGTCGTGGCACCGCCGACCCCGCCGCCAATGACGCATCCGATAACCGGGATCGCCCCAGTAGCTCCTGCAGCCTGAGCGCCAGCAAATGCAGTACCTGCGATCACGTTCCCAATGCCTGCCTGCATTCCAGCCGCCAGACTGCCTGTGGAAGTTTTGTAAGACGATGCGAGACATATAATGACGGAGTAGCTTACCAGCAGCAACACCCCCCGCCGTAAACCCAGCAGCGCCGAGCACAACAGGTCCCAGAAGAGGAGTAAGTACCACCCCGGCGACGACAGCACCAGCAGTGACTGCTACCGTAGAGTCTAATCAAGCAAAAGCAGCGAAGTCAGCAGAACAGAAGCTCCTTGACCTGGATCGCGACGCACCCATTGGGATGAGAAGTACAGTATGTAAGTATGCAGATGAGGGTTGGAGTCAAGAGCTGGATGGCACCACCTTGGACGTGGCAACTGTATATATGGGCGGCGTTTGTGAGACTTATAGAAGATCGAATTCAATGGCCGCAGCCTGAGTCCTGACGTCAAAGCTGCAAGTCAACGCTCTACTTACGAGCGCCTGCTTAAACCATACCCGATACGGCCGGCCGAGTGTGCATGATGCTACTCGACCGCTCGTCCGGTACACAAAGCTGTTGAATTTGCCGACCGCAAAATGAGAGATCTCCGTGAGGGCACTATGGTTAAATATGAGCCAATCTCAAGACGAGATCAAGGGAACTAATCCGCATTAATCGGGGGAATGGGCCGCCTCCGACCCTTCACAGGCCACACCTCCTCCATCGTTGATGCGTCCCATAAGCGGCCACCCCTCCCAACATACGCCAGGTCCCTCGAGAAACGAATGTCGTTATCAAGAATGTCGACGTCGGCCGGGTACACGACGAAGTCGGCCAGTTTGCCTTCTTCCAAGGAGCCGATAGACTTCTCCATGCCGAGAACACGAGCGGAGGTAAGCGTAGCGGCTTTGAAGACCTCGTAGTTCGAGAGTCCGCCCTGCTGAGTGAACCACAACTCGGAGTGGTAGTTCAGCCCGAGGGGAGGTTCCCCATGCGCGCCAATCAGAACGGGAACACCAGCGCGAGACATTTCTGCAGCCTCAGCTGATACGTTGTACAGTCCGTAAGCTGTCATCACATGCGTTAGCGACGTCGTCAAAAACCTCGACTGAACGCACCGTGCATGGGCCGCGAGACAGACTCGGTCAAGCCCTCCAAAATATCGTGTCGCGTAAAGCGACGCAGCCTGCGCCATAGTCAGCCTTATTCCTCATAGTGACAAGTACAATGAAGACCGACTTTGGATCATTTGGTACATCTTCTTCGGCCCAGATCTGCTGTTCGCCCATGACACCGCCGTAGCTAACAATGTGGGTTGGCGTGTAGGCCGTACCGCTCTCCTCGAAAAGCCTCAAGACGTCGTCGTAAAGGACGGCAACAGGAAGAGAGTGCTCGATTGTTGTCATACCTGAATCAATCGCATTGTGAATAATGGGATTCGTCTGACAATACTGAACTCACCGTCTACTATGTAAGTTAGGTCCCAGTCATAGTTCATGCCGCCTTCTGGGACACATATCATCGAAACATTGCGCGCTGCTAGGAGCAGGCGTTGACGGGACGCACTGAGATGAAGGACGTCTCATCAGTAAGCGTAAAGCAAGTGAACATCAACTGACCGAGACGGAAGCTGATAGTTCTTGTAGGAGTGCGAAAACGGGCCGCCCTCTGCCTTGATCCTGATCAGTGCCGAGTACGCCTCCTGGTGGTTTGCGATGTCTTCATGAAGACCGGCCTCCCCAGCACCGTAGATCACATCCCCAGTATGAAAGATACGGGGTCCAACTATCTGCCCACGCTCAACGCGCACGCGCTCGCTGAAGGCATCGACGGTGTCAGTGCTTGGACTGACATGGAAAATAGCGTCAGAGTCGGCCGAAAGGCAGGGTGGAGCGGCTCTCGCTTACTTGTGCAAAGTCGTGACACCATACGCGAGGAAGGTCTCCAGCTCCCATGAGCTGGCCGGGTATCTGTCTGAGTAACCGCTCCAGTGGGCATGCATGTCGATGAATCCAGGAAGCACATATCCTGAGAGCGATCAAGCGAGTCAGACATCGAACGGCGCAAGTACATATGTAAACATCACCTTGGTTAGCGTTGATCACAACGGCGTCGTCTGGGATGTCGACCGACGCTGCAGATCCAGCTGCAGAAATCACTCCACCCTTGGTGAGCAGTGTACCGCCCTCGATGATATCGCTGTCAAAATCGTCGGAGCTCATCTTGACGATGGTAGCGTTCACGATTGCAAGCGAACCCCCCGAGCCCTCCTGTTTGAGGCGTCCCACGTCGGTGGGGTGCTCTACCACAACTTGTTCCCACTCGACAAGCTTGTTAACGCAGGCGATGCCAAAGGTCAGGACGTCTTCTTCAATGGCTGTGGTGCACTGGCTAAGCTTCGACGCCTCCAATGAATGCAGATAGGCCCCTGCAGCGCGTAAATCAGCCATCGAAGAGTAAAAGTTGCAAAGGCCATATATACCGAGGAACCAGAAGAGCTTCTTGCCGTCACGACTCCATGACAGATCGTGCCCGCCATCCAGACTGAGACGCGCGATACCCTTCGTTGCATTTGCCGGTTTCGACCACAGTGCCTCTTCGCCGATAGACTCCTTCGGCGCCACGTAGACGTGATGAAAGTCGACGAACGCCGCACTCTGTAACTGCGAGCCACGATCGAGCGAGACAGCCAGCTCCGAGGACATCCTGCCTGTGGCAACGGTGGAATGCTCGTAGTCGCCGGCATCGTTCGGGCCTGCACCGAGGTCTATCGTGAACGCGCGTCTGTCTTGTTGTACGAGCAACTTCGAGGCGCCATGCACAAAGCGCATCGTGACATGGCCGTCCACATCGATCTCGGAGGGTATGAAGCGGAGGTCGCTGATGTTGATAGTGCCCGCAGCGTCCAAGGGCAGAGTGAGCTTGCCCAGGTAGAGCCCTGGTTTCGCAGTGGCGACGATATCTCCTGTGAGCAATGTCCCTGCATTCCTGAGAAACGCGATCCTTCGCTTCGCTCCCGTGCATTCGCAGAGGATTGGTGAGAAGTAGCGACCGGTAGGCAGATCGTTAAGTTCGTATGAGACGCCCGACGTCAAGTTCGCGATTTCGAAGGACGTGAAGTTCGTGTTTGACCATCGCGCATGAATGGCGAGATCAGGTGTGTTGGGTACCCACGCAGGGGAGTAATAAGGCTGATCGGCATGCAGAGTCGGAAGTGCAAGGGTCTTCCCTGAGCCTACGGCGTAGACGTAGGTCGCCCCACCGCCCTGGAAAAGCACCCGTTCGCCTGTCTCGTCAACGCTCAGCTCTTTGAAGGCATGGACGCGCATCTGGTCCGCCGTTTCCAGCGCAGCCAGGTCCATTGTAGTCGTGAGAGTCGGAGCCAGACGCTTCTCAATGTGTGCGGTGAACGGTATCACGGCAGGAGTTCCGCCCTTGACCTTCTCGCCCTCTGCGTTGACTGCCACCGGGACGCGATAGATCTGACCTTCGGCCCAGATGATGATCGCATCGTCGGTAGGAGTGAATGCGAACGACGGATACGTGCCCATCGGCGCAGATACGCGAGTGTCATCGTAGGATAGCCCGTACCAGATATGATGCAGTGAGCCGGTTTGGAGATCTCTAGATGGTCAACAATGAGCCATGCTCGCTTCTCCTCACATGTGGAAGTCCTTACTTGAGAACAAGAGCCTGCTTATCCCTGACACGACGCACAAAGGCCATAGTGCGCTGATCTCTGGAGAGCTCGGGTCGACTCGCGCCACCAGGAGCAGCGTCGACCAGCGTCTCTGTCTTGCCTGTTGTCATGTTGTACGTGAACATCGAATAAATGCCCTTGAACACGTTGTTGCTATACTGGAAGGTCCCGGAGTCGACGACGTTCTTAGAATAGATAAGCGTGTCGTTTCCACGCCATATAAACTGCTCCGGCCCAATCTGCTGTTCGCCGTAGTCATCCTTAGACCACCCCGGCGGAAGGTCGCGTCCGACGCGCCTTGTCCCGCTCTTGGCTGGAATGGAAGGATGGCTGCCGAGTTCGGGGACGTCGAACTCCCATCCTTCACCAGCTGGAATGCTCCTACTGCCGGTGAACCACTTCGTGGCGATGACTTTCTCGCCGGACGGATGGAAGCGAGCGTCGGAGATCCAGCGGTACGTCTCGTTGGTCACGCGTTGGGCTAGCGAAATAATAAGTATATATTGCTTTGTATACGAAAAGAATCACCTGCGAGTCTTCCTTCGCGTAGCAAACGACTCGACTTGCGCTGAGCCGTCTCGGAGATACCCGCGACAAGAAGAGCATCGTCCTCGTTCTTGGTTTGCATCGCTTGAGACAGTTTTCCCTGAGGATAGGCTGGTCGCAGATCCATAGCCTCACATCCGTTCCAGGGCATGACCCAGATGTTCTCTGAGCCGAGACCAGCGTCGCTACGAAATACCATGGAGTTCCCGTCCGGTGAGAAGTGCGCGTCCGAGTCATGCGGGATGCCGAGCAGGACTGGGCGTGCTTTCGCGCGAGTGCCAACGTCCATGTTCGCGACGAGAGCGTCAGCTGCCGAAATGCAGTACACGTCACCAATCATGTCGAAGACGATGTCGCCAGAGGTAGGATGTACGTCGAGGCGCAGCCAGGTGCCCTCCTGCACATCATAATCCACCGTACGAGGGTAGGGGAAGTCTGTGGAAATGTCCCAGGGCGTCTGTTCGCGAATGGGCCAAACGTTGTCCTCCCACTCTACATCAGCCTTCTCGAGCAGCCCCCATGGTCGTAGAGAAGGATGATTAAAGAGAAGATGAAAGCTCGCGGCGACTGAGAGAAGGATTATTGCTTTGAACGCACGGGGTGCTGCGCTTGAGGACCGCGTCCCCCTGTCTGCTTCAGATGAAAGAGGCAGGAGCGTGTGTCCTTTGCTCAATTCCATCCAGAAGGTCTCCGCTATACTGACTTCAGAGGATGTTGGTGAGAGAAAAAGTGGGAGAAGGTTTGTCAGCTGGCAGACTGGTGGCGCCCGTGTCACCCCGCGCGCACAACTGTTGGATCTTGGTGGCGAGTCGCGACCTGGAAAGTTGTTGACGTGCCATTGTTCTTCGGAGTCACGGACTGCCGAATCACGTGCCCGTAGTCACACGTTGTGGTCGGGCGCCTCCTGCTCCCGTCCTGCTCTTCCGAGTTCTTTCTTGCTGCTTACCGTTTCTATCTCAACCTGTCCATATCTGCTTGATTCTTGTATACAGGCTTGTATAATGTCTTTCAAGCCATCGAGCGTCTTCCCGTGCAACCCCAGCACAGCACGCGGGGTATCCACAAAGCTTGACGCGACGAAGGGCAAGATCGCCTACGCGAACGGGCGCACGGTCATAGTCAGTGCCCTAGCCAAGGTTTTGGCAAGCTCGCACTGAGGCGCACTCGATAGATACGCGATCTGAATGTATGCGACAGCACATGGAAGTCCAGAGGGTGGCGCGCTGAGCTCGCTGTAGGACGCCGCCTTGACGACCGCGTACGCTGGGCACGTTCAGAATACAACCGTCGCGCGTATATCGCCCTCGGGGTACTACTGCGCGTCTGCAGATGTGACGGGGACAGGTGCGTTTGCTACGCGCTAAGCGTTGCTCCAAAGCGCTGACCATGCACCGCAGTCCGCGTATGGGACACCGTCGGCGAGGATCGTTCGCTGAAAGGGGAGTACAAGGTCATCTCAGGCCGCGTCAACGATCTTGAGTGGGACGGCGAGAGCAAGCGTATCATCGCTGTCGGTGACGGGAGAGACAAGTGCGCCATGCCTCGTATTCCCATGATCCTTGCTGATCCAGCGATCGCGACTGCAGGTTTGGGCATGCGTTTATGATGGACACGGGTACTAGCACCGGGGAGATCAGTGGGCACTCGAAGGTGTGCTGGCTAGCACGTATGCGCGCGACACATGTTAAGCTCTGCACAGACGATCAACGCTGTGGCGATTCGGCACCAGCGTCCCTTTCGCGCTGCCACTGCAGCAGACGATGCGCTCATCGTCTTTCATACGGGTACGCCGTACAAGTATGAGAAGGTTGTTCCGGCCCTTCCTTACTTGTCCTAAAAGCTCATCATATATGTGATTCTAGACTATCAAGACGCACACCAAGTTCGTGCAGGACGTGCGTTACGCGCCGAGCGGAGACCTGTTCGCCAGTGTGGGCTCCGACTCGAAGATCTTCCTCTACGACGGTAAGACAGGAGACACCGCAGCCGAAGTCACCGATGCTCCGCACAAGGGCAGCATCATGGCATGTGCATGGAGTCCGGATAGCAAGGCCCTCGTTACCTCATCCGCCGATTGCACGGTCAAGCTGTGTATGTTGATTGCTAGTGTGCTACTACGTTATGCTCAAATTACGCGCAGGGGACATCGAGGCTCGCAAGGCGACGACGACATGGACCGTCGGGAGTGGCGTAGACAATCAGCAGGTTGGCAACGCATGGAGCGGCGAGTCGGACATCGTCTCGCTGTCTATGACGGGCGACCTCAACGTCTTTGACCCCCGCATCGGGGACAAACCTGCTCGTGTACTCCAGGTGTGCATTTGTCGGGCCCTTGTATGGTCTGTCTGCGATCTGGTCACGGCTGACAATTCTTTGCCAGGCGCCACAAAAGGCTGTTACCGCCGCTGCCGGACCTATCGCCTCCGATACTTTCCTCGTGGGCACCGCCGATGGTCGCGTCCTGTCTTACTCGACCGCAGCCAACGCATCGACGACTCTGTCCGGCGCAGGACACTCTACTCTCGTCTCTGGCATCGCCGCATCGGGGGACACCCTCTGCTCTGTCGGCTTCGACGACCACGTCCGCGAGATCGCACCGGGCGCAAAGGAGTACTCCGCCGCTGGTATGGCGACGACTACACAGCCGAAAGGCGTTGCGATCGCAACCGACGGCACGGTCTTCGTCGCGGAGATTGGGGGCGTAGAGGCCGTGCGCTCGAACCAGCGCGTGGCGGAGGTGAAGACGAAGTACGCACCGAGCGCGGTGGCGGCGACGGGGAGCGTGGTCGCCGTCGGCGCGGAGGACAGTAAGGTGCGATTGCACGAATGGGACGGCAAGGCGTTGAAGGAGACGGCGGTGCTGGAGGGGAACAAGGGTGTCGTGTCCGCGCTCTCGTTCTCCCCTGACGGAAAGTTCTTGGCTGCGGGAGATGTAAGTGCTTGATTTATCTGCGTGCCTTCATATCCAACTAATCACTATTGTAGTCCATGGGGCGTATCGTACTTTTCGACGCTGCGGAGAGGAAGGTGAGCTTATACATGTTTTGGGCACCCAAATACTCATAACCGCCAGATGATCACCGGGCGGTGGTCTTACCACTCCGCCCGCATCAACTCGATTGCCTGGACGGCAGACTCCAAGCACTGCGCGTCGGGATCGCTGGACACGCATGTGTATGTCTGGAGCGTGGCGAAGCAGTTGAAGAACATTGCGATCAAGAATGCCGGACCAGGAGGCGTCAACGCTGTTGTGTGGGTCGGCGGCGACGACAAGACTGGGCGACTGGCCAGTGCAGGGGCAGACGGATGCGTTCATATGTGGGAGGTGACGTTCCACGCGTAAAGTATAGAGATGCTGGCTTGCGTCTGAAGAGGGAAGTGTAATCATGCGTTGTACAATGGAATATCACGGCCGCCACGAAAAAGATAAGGACGAGCTCGTCCTCGATCTGCTATCGATGATGGCAATTCTCGACCGCGAGCTTTGCGCATCGACAAAGCTAGCCACCTCCCTGCGAGTGCGAACAATCTGTAGCACGGCCTTCATTGTTCGTGTCAACTTGTGGGTCCATCCTCGGGATTGCCCGCGCGCGTGTGCGACACATTGTCCATTGTTTACGTAACTCATCAATCAAGAAATCTTTCGTTTTGCACCTTGCGGCTTGTGTGCAACTTGTGCGAGGACAGTGCGAAGACTGCAGCTGCAGATCGCAGCAGCCGCGCTTGTCTCGTCCCTCCACCTGGACTTTGCTCCCGCAAACGCGTTTTCCGGACTCTAATAATCACTATATCCCTGGTAATCCGACATACCCATGGCGGCGACACCGAACGGCGGCGCGGAGGGACACTCCCATCCGTACCTGCACGACCCCCTCCTCTACATCACGAACGTGCCCGACTATGTCTCGGACGAGGACCTCGCGAAGGCGTTCGTAACGTGCGGCCCCTTCCGCCCCAGGATCAATCGCGATACGGGCGCGACCATGTTCTCGGGGACGATTGAGTTCAAGTTCCTGGAAAAAGGTGTGTGGTTGCGGGCGACGTAACAAGCAAATGGCTAACGCGGTGCAGCGGAACGCGCCCTCGCGACGCTGCAGGGTCGCTCCATTCCTGGCACGCAGCCTGCTGTGCCACTGGTACTGTCGCCCTACCCGCCTACGGACCCTCCCACGCCCGTACCTCCCCCCTCAGCGCACCCGCGCCTCATTAAGCACCTCCCTCCGGGCTACACGGATGGCCAGCTCTACGATCTCTGCCGTCCGTTCGGCGCGCTCGCCTCTGCGCGCGCGTCTACGCATTTCGGCGCAGACACCGGCATGGTCGAGTTCTGGAACGAGGACGACGGGCAGCAGGCGGAGGAGTCGCTGCACTGCGAGGATATCGACGGACACAGCATCGCGGTGCAGATGTACCAGCCGAGGCGCGCGAGTGGTGGTATGGCCGAGTACGCCAGCGCGCCCTCGTTCGTCCCGGCGGGCGCGTATGGACTCTCGACGCCGCAGGTAAGAATAAAGTATACACTGTGGATGACGCTAATGGCGTGCAGTCCCCTCCGCGGCAGTCTTTCAGGCGCACACCGCCTTCTCCGTTTATCCATGGACCAGGCCAGCAAGTGCAGCTTGCACCTGTGATTGGGCCCGGCTCAAACAGCCACAGCGGCCTCATCGACCCTTGCAATCTCTTCTGCAAGAATCTCGATCCTGAGATTGACTCCAACAGTCTGTTCTCGCACTTTCGCTCGTACGGGTCTATCGTCAGGTATGAGGCGCCGTCACGCTGCTGGCTTGATAGAGGCGATTAACGCGTGATTAGCGCCCGTGTCATGCGCAATGAAAATGGAGAGAGCCGGGGCTTCGGCTTCGTCTCCTTCCAGACACCTGACCAAGGTATTTATTCTCTGGTCATAAACCGCTTCGAGTCCGCTAAGTGGTGCTAGCTGCGGCTGCCATGCATGGCATGAACGGCAGACAGATAGGATCCAAGCAAATTGTTGTCCGCCTTCACGAGCCCAAACAGCTGCGGCAAGAGAAGCTGGCGGCGCGGTTCAGCGGACACAACGGCCACCCACGCAGCGTCAGCGGTGCAACGAGCCCGACGCTGAGTGACGGGGGAGGTAGCTATGTTGGATGGAGCAGCCCGCCGAATCCGACGTCCCCGCTCGGAGGCTCGCCGCATCCTACACCCAGCGTCGCTGGCTTTGACCACAGAAATGAGCGCGCTGGCAGGAGAGGCTCTGGGAGCTACTACAACGTCAGTGCATCTATCCATCCCGTGTGCTTCGTAATATTGAGCGAGATAACTCAGGCTGCGCTTTCTGGTCAACTCAACCTTCCGATGCGCTATGACGAGCTGTCTAACCTGTCTCCTGTCGTGCGTTACGAAGTCCTCACCGGCGAGCTTAGCCGGCGCGTCAAAACCATGGACGTGGTACCTGCAGATGACGTGGATCGGATAGTCGAGGGAATCGTCAACCTCAAGCTCGAGGAGGTCGTCAAGCTGCTGGACAACCCCGGCAAGCTCACGCAGGCTGTCATGGGCATGCGGCCCTCCAAATCGCCCTCGCCCTCCGCGTCACAAGATTCTCGCTTGCTCGACGCGCAGACCTTGAACGCCACGGCCAGCGCCCCCGAGCATCCCTCAACACCCATATCAGCGAACGCGTCGTTATCTACTCCTCCGCGCACGTCATCGCCGTCGGGAAGCGTCCCACAACCTCCCGAGCGGGAACGTGTTTATGCTGCTGTGTGCAGGCTGGAGTCGACGAATCAAGACGCGCTGACCGACCTGCTCATGAGCTTGCCCAAGCGTGAACGCGCTCTGCTGCTGTTTAACGCCGAGCACCTGCGCGCGAAGCTCGTAGACGCGAAGGCCGTGCTGGAGGCGAGCGACGATGACGAGATGCCCGCCACCACGGTGCCCGTCACCCCTCAACCGAAGCGGAAGGCGCAGCTGTCCGGCGGCTCGCCGCAGACGCCCGACCTCTCGTCACGGGGACCGTCCGCGACGTCGTCACCGGCACCAGCGACGCCGAGCGCACATGCGACAGTGCAGGGAGAGTACAACTCAGTGAAGCTGGCGCGCATGCTGGCTCAGGACATCATCAAGATGGCGAACACCACCCCGGACTTCCCGTACCCGAAGCCAGAGCTGGCGGCCGTCCACGACACGAACGCGTACGTGGATTCGATGATGGATATCCCGCTGGCGAACAGGAAGCAAAAGATCGGGAGCGAGATGTAAGGCATCATCTGTTGCTTTAGTAGACCGCTTGCTTATATTGCCCACAGTACGAAGGTTGCGAAGCCGTGGCTCAAGAAACCGGTAAGTCAGAATTATGACCCGCCGGCCGACTTCCTTCTTACTTCGATCGCAGACGAAAGTCGCTATGGTCATGGTAGATGGGCAGGACGACCTTCGGTCGCTGGTGCTGCTCATGCGCCACTACCCCGATATCTTCAAGGAAAAGGCCATCCTGGCCTCCACGAGCATGGCCTGAGCATGCGTGTCTTCGAATCTACGATCAAACCCCCTATCTCGCGCCTGCTATATGATCAGGCTAATACCAATGTCGGCCCATGCAGTATTCTCTCTATTCTACTTCACATTAGTGCTTTGCCGGTCTGCATCACCATTTGGTTCACACCCGATCCACCACCACCACGTTCCGGTTTCCCAACTCGTTCTGGTTATATGAGCGGAAGGAATATCAGCCATTTTCTCTTCATTACTCCTTCACGGCTTTCTCGACGTACATTGACTATAGCTCTAGCATCGTTTCTCTGTTTCTTTTCCTTTCGCGCTGTGTCTACATCGATAATGTTCCCCATCCGCATAGCCT
Organism: Schizophyllum amplum; assembly: GCA_007026445.1. NCBI lineage: Eukaryota > Fungi > Basidiomycota > Agaricomycetes > Agaricales > Schizophyllaceae > Schizophyllum > Schizophyllum amplum. The sequence goes on along the minus strand of VDMD01000009.1, from coordinate 863,028 downwards.
GTCCTTCCGCTTTTACTTACGCATCTACGTTTCCCATTCTACCTCTTTCTATGACGAATATGAACGACTTACGACGTACCGCGTCTGATTCTGTGTTCGTTAACAGCTACTTAAAACCAAGCCAGGACCGCAAGGATGTCAGAACGTTCGAATGCGGGCCGGCGTGCGCCCTGCGTGGGGATGTGAGTCCCTATCGCGGCCACCGACGAGTTCTTCGCCCTCCCGTATCCTCGTGTGGCTCTCGTGTAGATTCAACGACAGGCAGCACGCCAGCAGGTCTGAACTCACATGTTCTACTTACCACCAGTCATTCAGGATTCTACAGACAACGCGATGATCTTGTACTGCAGCAGCGGAATCCTAGCAAAACCCTGATGCATTTCTCGTCACCCGGACAGGGAGATACAGTCGTCCTAAACACAGTACGGCTATACATGAAAAAGAAGCTCAAAACGCAGCCTGAACATCGGAAGAAGCTTGCAAGCATTGGGTCACGTCGCGACCTTACTTTGTGAACCTCCTACAGACGGGCAGGCTGAGCACGACGGTGCATGCGGCGGGCAATGGTGCCGAGGCAGGTCGTACGCGCCGTCTCGCAGGCGGAGAACTAGCAAGAGGTGGTCAGCGCTTACGATCTGTAGCAGCACAAACAGACAATGATGCTCACGTCAACGTTTCCGCCAGTGTTGGGTGCCGCGTTGGCCTCAGCGGCGCACTTGTTGTAGTCGGACCAGCAGCTGTTGTACGTGTTGCTGGACGAGCCCGTGGAGGTCGACGTAGCGGCACTGGAGGAGGAGATGGCGGCCGCGGACGTCGAGGCGGCGGCGGAGGTCGGCGCCGCGGAAGTGGAGGCAGCGGCGGAAGTAGAGACAGCGGCGGAGGTGGAAACAGCAGCAGAAGTAGAAGCAGCAGCGGCGGAGGTGGCGGGCTGGCTCGCAACTATGCTTGAGGACGGAGCTGCAGCTGACGAGCTGGGGGCCGCAGACGATGCTGCCGCCGAAGTCGCAACGGGCGCAGAAGACGCTGCAGCCGAAGAAGTGGCAGCCGCCGAAGACGACGCAGCAACGGAAGTCGCAGCAGATGATGCAGCGACACTGGTGGCAGAGGCGGCGGGAGCGCTCGCGCTGCTGCTCGACCCGGAGGTCGTACCGTCAGTGAACACGGTCGGGCCCGGCATCTCGTAGGAGGTCGGGATCTATGCTTCGTTAGATGTCATAACTATTGTCGGCGTACACGAACACTTACGGGGTAGTACATGTTGATGGTAATGCTCTCATCGTCCGCGGCAATGTAACCCCTATACGATCGTCAGCTCACAGCGCTTTAAGGTTCGCACTTCAAATACTCACGGAATCTCAACCGTGTCAGGGCTGGCGCTGCCGCCGCCCGCCACGGAGAGCTGCGCGCACGAGATGTACCACTGCGGGTCGCCCGTGGAGTGCAGCGCGATGTGCTCCATGCGGAGAAGGTAGTCGCCCGCCGTGATAGTCTCCGGGATCGCGGTCGTCCACGAGGTCATAGTGGTGTCGAACGTGAACGAGCCGGGCTCGATGTCGGGGCCGAGCTCGTAAATCTTGAACCTGCCAATCGTTAAATCATGTCATAGGTAGCAACGTGGCTCAGGACTCACCAGTTGCTGCCCGAGCCGTCCCAGCTGGCAGCGGTCTCGCCGTCTGGCACCTTGCCCAGGTACATGCCAAAAGGACCCGCTGCATAACCATCAGTAATGCCCTCATCGACTCGAGGCGTCGCACAACGCACGATGGAAAACCGCAATGTCCGACTGGAAGCCAACTGTGTCGCCAGCAGTAACGTTGTACGTCGACGTGCCGGAACCAGAGTCAGCACCCACGTTGCAGCGCAGGTCCGTGCTCGTCACGTCCTCGACCGGGCTGTTGTTGTTCGTGTTCTGGCGCACGTATTCATACGCGTCGGTGACGGTACCGTCCGGCGCGATGAACGAGGTGAAGCGGTCTGGATAAACAGTTAGCGGTTGGATGTGTCATTCCATGGCAGGCGAACGTACAGTGAGCCAGAGCAGGCTGGATGAAAGCGAAAGCCGTGGCGGCGGATGCAGCAGCAGAAGTGAGCTTCATGGTGTAAGTGTGTAAAGGACGATAGGGAGACAAAGGAAGCAGAGGCGACAAGCGAACGTAAGGGCCAAAAAGAGGGTGAAGGAGACGAGACTGCGAAGCCCGACTAGCGGAGAGGGACCAAAGAACAAGTGATGAGGAAAGATGCCTCACCTCGCCGTGTTATATAGGGCGCGCCTGCGCAGTACGCCCGAGGGCAACCGGCGCGCGCTTAGCAAGAAGATTTCCCGAGCTGATGTCGTCGCCAGCGAAAGCGGACGGTGAGACCGTGGACCATAACGGATGCGTCCTATTTTTATGGCCACATCATGGAGGGATCTGTTCGACCTCAGGGCCAGACCTATCACCAGAGCCGCTGCGAGGGTACGCCGGGCACGCATCAGCTGGACTATAACAAAGGCAGCTCAAGGAGGCACCAGCGCACTCACCTCCAAGGAAGGCTTCGCGCTTGTCTGTGGTCAATCGCAGGGCGAACTTCAACATGAACAGTCACGGGTAACAGCCGGGTTCCTGACGATGCGTCGACAATTATGGGTTGCGAGGTGGTCGTGCCTGGCAACACGGCTTCCGCGAAAGCGCACTCGGACCCTGCTCGGACCTGGTCTCCCGCGGCCGACTACATAGAACTCGGACCCCTGAGGCGGCAGGCTCACTCGAACTTCGTGCGCTGCAACGAATAATAGTAGGGTGACGGGGTTTGTAGAGCACTAAGGGTAGAGGGATATGACGCTGAGCGAGCGGCGGTAATCAAAGTTGAAAGGCTCAAAGTCAAGCCTAAGTTCAAGTTCAAGTTTACAAGTTCAACCACACCACCGTCGCCGGCGTCACATGATTCGATGACTTCATTCACGTCACTTGCTTGGTGCGTCAGCCTCAGGCAAGCCTCGACAGGCCTGCTGCAAACCTCAACTTGTTTGACCTGAACGTCACAGCCGACTGGCGCTGCTTTTCCTCTATAAATCGCTGCCATCTAGCGGCATGCCTACCAAATCTGCAGACTCGTTCCATACGAGCCCGCATCGACGCCTGAGTCAACAGTCGACTTTGGGTTCCTGATGCAGCTCGCGCACGTCCGTTTCCTTCCGCCAGCAGCCATGTCTAGTCTGGGGCGCGCGCATCGAATTCTGGAGAAATGGGACCAGCGTCTCCAGCGCCATTATATCCCAATACGCCACTTTCTCTCATGCCGTCGGCCAAATCATAATCATGACTGTTCTCTTGCGCATTGGTCAGATCTTCAGAGCCGACCAACGCGTGTATCTTTTCCATCCTGTTGCTTTCTCCTGCCATGCCCCACCATACAGACCTTATCGAGCTCGAGAGCAGGCCTTCGTCCTGTCGCCACTCCTCGATCGACGACGATGTTACTCAATTGACAGTTGAACCATCCAGTTCCACATCACGTGCAGATGTATCCTCCCAGCCATCCTTAACAGATTTTGCGTCCCAATCCACGAGAAATGGGTCCTCTCTGCCGCCTGCAGACCAGGGAATACAGGCCTGGTCTTTTGTGAGTCCGTCAACATCGTCCTGACTCGGGTTGAATCAACGAGTAGCGCAGCTCGTGGCAGCTTTTGTGGTGGAGGCCATCGTTTGGAGCTTTCCATTTGCGTACGGCGTGTTTCTCGAGAGTGAGTACTTATCATGCCAATTCTTTGTTCTATCGGCTCATGTTCTTCAGGCTACCTGAGTGACCCGGTCTACTCCTCGCAGAGTCATGCGATAACTTTACTGCCCTTGATTGGCACAATCTCTTCAGGCATAATGTATTGCTCCGGTGAGTCCATCATACCAATAGAAAAAGCCCGGCGTGCTAACAAACATAGGCGTTGTTCTCTATCCTACCATCGTCAGATATCCTCGCATGCGGAGACCGTCAGTCTGGGTGGGGGCAGCTCTCTGCGCAGCCAGTCTGTTCGGTGCCAGTTATACCACGCGGGTTCGTCCTTACAGTGGGAGCTTTTTGGATAATGTGGTAGCTGACTGTAACAGATCCCGGTCCTATTTGGACTGCAAGGCGTTTTGTACGCACTCGGCGGCAGTATGTCTTTCTCCTGGCGATAATTTTCCAGACCGCTCATATAATCATCGTCATTTCTCCAGACTTCCTCTACTTCCCAACTATCTTTTACATGAACGAATGGTTCATCCGGCTACGCGGTACAGCGAGCGGTATCGTTTTCGCTGGTACTGCAGCGGGGGGCCTCATTCTTCCGCTCGCCTTTCCCGCTCTCATTGACAGGTACGGTGCCGCAAAGTCGCTCCGGATTTACTCGATCGCAATTGCGTGCATGCTGCTCCCCGTGCTTCCGTGGATCAGAGGTCGTCTGCCCCATACCAGGATTTACGGACCCGCACCGCGAGCAAGTAATCGGCAGTGGATAAAGAATCCATCGTGGTGGCTTTACACAATGGCCAATCTTGTTCAAGGCTTCGGACACTTCATGCCGATCGTTTGGCTGCCGATTCTGTCCAGAAAATATCAAGCGTATCGAAGTCGATCTCATCTTCTTCAGCGTTTGCCAGTGAACTTTCCTTGAGCGCCCTGCAGTCCGCTGGTGCTCTCGCTGCCTTGAACGGTGAGTCTCGCTCTTGTCACATCTTGCTTCAGGCAGTATGCTCATCGTCTGGTACACAGGGGCCTCCGTTGTTGGCGGTCTTGTGATGGGGTATCTCTCAGACCACTTCAATGCTTGGCTTTTAGCGCTTGGATCGCTCATTTCGACCGCCCTGGCGACCTTCGTCCTGTGGGGTATATTTGGCAACACGTTCGCTGGCCTAATCGCATTTGGGTTGGCATACGGCATCGTCGCAGGAAGCTGGAGCAGTTTGTGGATGTCCTTCGCACGATCATACGCGAGTGCGTCATTCAACTCGTTAGTCTCCTCGTCAGCATGACTTATATTCATCAGAAGAAGAACCGGGACTTTCGACAACGCTCTTCGGCTACATATGCCTTGGTAGAGGCATAGGAAACGTCATGTCTACGCCCATAGCCACCGCTCTGATTGGCGCCAAATCGTATGCTATGGCGAGTGCGACAGGCTTCGCCGTTGGGGGTGGACGGTTCGAGAGCATGATCATCTACTCGGGCACTTGCTTCGTTGCGTCCACCGGTTTGGCTGTCTTCGGGTGGCGGTCGGATATGTGGTCCTTTCGGCGGCAGTGAGATCGTATAGCATGTGGCATTCCTCAACAACGTCGTACATCATATCAGATTGTACGATTCCCTATCCATGCGAGTAGACTAGCACATACATTTGCGAGTAGTGCGAAATCACTCGACATTGAAGGGGGGCATGGCGTGCCTCCTCCCTTTCACAGGCCAAACCTCCTCCATTGTAGCTGCATTCCACAGGCGACCGCCTCTCGCAACATGCGAGAGTTCTCGGGATCGACGGATATCATCACTCAGAATATCCACATCAGGCGGGTATACCACGAAATCCGCCAACCTCCCTGGAGTAAGTGAGCCGACTGCTGAATCCAAACCGAGCGTCCGCGCCGCATCTAGCGTGGCTGCTCGATATACCTGAAGCGTGCCTCTGATCAGTGCGCGAGAGATAGGCCATGCGTTCGAGCACCCACCTCGTAGTTGGATAGCCCGCCTTGTCTAGTAAACCACATTTCCGAGTGATAATTTAGACCCATGGGCTGCTCGCCGTGCGCACCGATATGCACGCGCACACCACGTTCAGCGAGCCTTGCGGCGTCGGTGGTCATGTTCCAGAGCTCGAAAGCTATACAAAAGGACTCAGAAAAGACAATTTTCAGAAGATCAACGAAGAGCATACAGTACTTGGGTCTTGCAGACGACTCAGTAAGCTCGTAGAGCGTTGTATGGGGTATGAACTGGCGAAGTCTAAAAGCGAGTTCATTAGCTAAGTGTCTGACGAGACAAGTAGGAACACATTGACTTACTTGGGATCACTTGGAATATCTTCGTCCGCCCAGATGATCTCCTCCCCCATAATTCCGTCGTAGCTCACTATATGCGTTGGCGTATACCCCGATCCCGACGCCGCAAACATTGTAAGCACGTCATCGTACAGAGGCGATACTGGCAGAGAATGCTCCATCGTAGTCATCCCTATAGACGGTTAGTCCTTGCCGTGATGTTCGACGTTGCCGCGTACCGTCAAGGATATACGTGAGATCCCAATCCCAGTTAGCGCCACCCTCTGGCACGCACATCAGTCCCATCTCTCGTGCCGCAAGAAGGAGGCGTTGTCGAGATGCGCTGCAGAGTGTCAGAGCGGTCAGAGCGGTCAGACAATGATTATATGGATTATAATCACCGTGAAGGAAGCTGATAATTCTTGTACGCCAGCATGTACGGTCCACCTTCCACGCGTATACGTTCAAGCGCTTCTCTCGCTTGACGCATGTCGACAATTTCGTGGTGAATGCCCGGCCAGCCCCCTCCAAAGAGCACCATTCCCGTTGAGAAGACGCGTGGTCCGATAAGCTGGCCTCTTTCGATACGAGAGCGCTGCGCAAACACATCGACAGTCATCGCGCTCGGGCTGATGACATATTAGCTAAGATCGCGCTGCAAAAGCATCAACTAACTTGTGCATTGTAGTGACCCCATAAGCAAGGAAGGTCTCCATCTCCCACGAGGCGGCCGGGTAGCGCACCATGTAGTCGCCCCAGTGAGCATGCACGTCGATGAAGCCGGGTGTGACAAAGCCGCCGTGAGCGTTGAAGACAGTCGACCCGTCTGGGATGACGACCGCCCCAGCAGGCCCGAGAGATTCAATGACGCCTCCTCGAATAATCATCACGCCCTCGTCGTAGATATCCGCAGCAGCGCCCTCGCCAGTCGCCATCGTCAGAATGGTCGCATTCGCAATGACAAGGACGTCAGCATTCGAGTTGTCCGCACTCTCTGAAACCCGGCTTGCCTCCGCCCGCAGTCGTGCAGTGTCGGTGGAATGCTCGATGGGTAGATCGTAACGTTCGACGAGGCCCGCCACGCAGTCGATTCCGAAGGTCAGTTCGTCTAATTGGATTGCCTGCTCGCAATACCCGAGCCGGTCTATCTCCAACGCATGAAGAGTCGGTCCTGTGCCCCAACTCGTTGAGCGTGATCTAACGATGCTGCAAGAAGGTAGTGCGCACCTGCCAGCCAATAAACTCGATCCCCTGTGCCACTCCACGCGAGATCATGTCCACCGTTCGCGCTCAGTCGTACCAAGCCGTGCGTTGCATTCGTGGGCTTCGCCCACAAGAGCGTGTCCGCAGCGACCTGAGGCGCATAGTACACATGGTAATGATCCACAAATGCCACATCGTCCTTCACTTGCTGCCCACTCGTTGGTCGCACATATAACTCACTCGACATTTTTCCATGAGCGAGTGGTGTATGTACTGGTTTTCCTTGCGCGTCTCGCTCCGACCCGAGATCCACGGCGAACGTGCGTGTCGGCGAGTGCACCAGCAACCGCTCCAAATCCGTGAACTGGAGCTTCAGAAATCCTGTCGAGCTGGCCGCGAGGTGCGAAGGCACTAGATGAACATCGATGACATTTACAGTCATGGGGGTGTCCTGCATGTCGTCCATGACATTCGATATGTCCGGCAGTTCAAGGCGCGCAACATACAGCCCGGGACGCGCTGTCTCCACAACATGCCCCGTGATAGCGTCCCCTGCTGTTCGTACGAAGGCCAGCGTGCGCACGCGCCCTTGCCCAAAGCTGACGACCGGTGTGAAATGTCTGCCCTGCGGAAGCCCCGCCACCTCCCAAGACCGCCGTGACTCCATGTCTGCAATCTCGAAGGTCGAAAACACGTTGGTATCAGTCGGATTCCCATCCTGCCACCGCGTGTGTATCACAAATTGCGAGTCTGGGATAAATGACGGTGCAAAGTACGCCTTGTTAGATTGTAGGCGCGGGACCTCTGTAGTTGAGTTCGTGGCCAAATCATACACATAGGTGACTCCGGCGCCCTCGAAGGTGGCGCGGGTACCAGTATAATCGACGGAGAGCTCCCGAAGCGCCCGTATCGGCTGCATGGGCTGTATTTCGATGGCCGTAAGGTTGAGAGTTTCCTTGCGTGTATCTGCCAGGTAGATCTCCAAGTGCGCCGTGAACTTGATAGGAAACGGGATGCCTCCGGCAATGCGCTCACCGCGCGCATTGAGTGCGAGTGGCACCCGCCATATCTGCCCGGCGGCCCAGATGATTATTGCGTTGTCGGCGGGAGTGAAAGCAAAGGACGGATATGTACCAGGGACGCCGCCAACGAGCTGTAGATCGTGTGATAGACCGTCCCAGACGTGGTGTAAGGTGCCAGAGACGAGATCTCTGAGGAGAGTAAGCCACCAAGGATGCGGCGTAGGCTAAGGAGACATACAGAAGCATGAGGGCCTGTTTATCGCGCAACCGGCGTACGAAGGCAAGTGTGCGTTGATCTCTTGACAATTCGGGCCTGCTCGCCCCACCTGGAAGTGCATCGACAAGCTTTTCAGTTGTCTCTGTCGTAAGATTGTACGCGAAGATGGCGTAGACCCCCTTGTGCACGTCTAAATAGCGATCAGTGCTTGCGAACCACAAGCGTTGACGACACGTACTCTGTCCGTACTCGTAACCACCGTCCTTCTGCACGTTCTTGGAATAGATGATTGCATCGTTACCCCACCACAGAAGCTGCTCGGGGCCTAGATTGACGTTGTTGTAGTCCTCCGACTTCCAGCCTCGCGGCAAGTCACGGATGACCGTACGATCCCCAGCGCCGGCAGAAACAGTCCAATAACATGTGGCCGACTGAGGTGGTACAGTATAAATCCAGCCCTCACCGCCCGGAATGGTGATGGTCCCGGTGAACCATTTCTGTGCGATAATGCGCTCACCAGACGGATGCCAGCGTGGGTCGCTCACAAACCGGAACGTCTCGTTTGTGACGCGCATCGCATCGAGCCGACCCTCGCGAAGCAAGCGCCGGGATCGTCGCTCAACTGTCTCCGGTAGACCTGCCCCAAGCAGCGTGTCGTCTGCGTCGCGCTGAGATAGCGCTGCAGCGAGGTCCGGTGATACGTCAGCTGTGGGGCGAACATCCATCGCAGCGCAACCGTGCCAGGGAATGACCCAGATGTTCTCGAGACCGAGCCCAGCGTCAGACCGAAAAGCCAGGCGCGTCCCATCCGGCGAGAAATGTGCGTCGGATTCGCTCGGAACGCCCAGCAGCACTGGCCTAGCGCGTGCAGGTATGCTATCGTCGTCCGCCGCGATACAGTAAATGTCGCCGAGTATATCGAAGACGATGTCGCCAGACGTTGGGTGTACGTCGAGACGAAGCCAAGTCCCTTCGGAGACGTCGGCTTCATAGCGACGAGGATACGGGAAATCCGTGGAGATGTCCCATGGCGTCTGTTCGCGAAGAGGCCATACATCGTCGCGCCAGTCCCGTGCTGGATCCGTGAGCACGATCGGCGGGGCTGCGTGAATACGCTGTGTACCACCGAATGACCAGAACAAGGCCGCCGCTGCCACGGAGAGCACAGACATTGCCACTAGCTGGGCGTAGCGCTGTCGTACACGCACAGACGCGCCAGGTGCGGCGCCCTTCATGATGGTTAGGGAAGACGTTGCACGGTACCGGGTACAGATCCCTGTTGGATGTTCTCAGCGTGCACGCTCTTATCGTCGTCGGGTTTGTGGTCGTATGATCCTTATCTGATTGGCTCGTTAGGCGCCCACAATAAGGTGCTCTTGAGCCGCTCGGAGAGAGTCAGCCCGTCCTCGTCCAGATTGTTGATAGTGCACTGCGATTCCGATGTGGGCACTGTCGCGAACGCGTCCGAACTTGCTTTCGCCATGAAAATTTTCATTCGGAATCGTGGTTGCGGTCCTGCGGAAGACCCGAACCGGGAAAGCGTGGGAGATCGTGCACGTGTAAGTCATGTGATGTTGTCAACGGAACTCGTCGGACCGGTGACCGGTCATGATCATCATACAGATCAATGTTCGCACAGTGACAAAATTGGAGATTCGTCTTTACTTTGAATTCTTCTTGCAAAGACGCGTCGCCGCCACTCCAACATACTCACGGCCGTATAGGCGATATGGTCCGGTCTGGGCGTTTAGCTCTTCTCGTTTTCCACAGACGCCCCCACGACCCGGCGCGCCCGCCGTTGTGCGCACAATGGCCTCACAGGAAACTGATGCCAAGTCCTGCCAAGCCTCCTCGTCGCCAGGAGCTTGCCTGAGACTGCTCGTAAGCGCTCGGACGTCGCGCAGGGCGTGCCTTCCTTTCATCATGGGCCGCCGACAGTTTCTCCGAGCCTCACACAGTATAAAAGGGCTTGCTAGGTGGATGTTTTTCTTCACCAGTGTCACATTTCTCTGTCTCTCTTTCCCCTAGCCAGGCTTGCCAGTCAACCTTCCCTCTTTTGTCCCCACGTTCGCTCTCCGGGTTCTTCTCGTTCTTTGAAGTCTTCACGCAATCCTCCTCCACCTTCTACCACTTCATTCAACCTTATCCATTACAATGAAGGCTAACTTCGCTGCCGCATCTGCCGCCGCCGTGCTCGCGTTTGTCCAGCCTACTCTGGCGCATTGTGAGTGACCCTTGTCGAGCGACATGCCGCCTGAATGACTGATCATATATCCCAGACCGCTTCACCTCGCTCATCGTCGATGGCACGGTCACTGGCGAATACGAATATGTTCGCGCCAACACGAACATGAACAGCCCGGTGGAGGACCTGACCAGCACCGACATGAGGTGCAACGTTGGCGCCGACTCCGGCGCGTCCACCTCGACTTATGAGGTCGCTGCCGGCTCCTCGGTCGGCTTCAAGGCCGACCAGGCTGCCTTCCACCCGGGTCCCGCTGGCATCTACCTTGGCCAGGTCCCGGAGGGCGAGACTGCTGCCACCTGGGACGGCTCCGGTGCTAACTGGTATGTCTTCCCTTACTTTATGGCGTAAATTCAGCAGTACTGACGTATCCCAGGTTCAAGATCTACGAGCTCGGCGCCGACATCGGCGACGGCACGTTCACCTTCCCCACCGACATTGACACGTACGAGACGACGATCCCGTCCACCGTGCCCGCAGGCGACTACCTCCTGCGCATGGAGCACGTCGGCCTGCACTCCGCCGGCGCGCCGCAGTTCTACATCTCCTGCGCGCAGCTTACGGTCACCGGTGGTGGCAGCGCGAACCCGGCGAAGGTCGAGATCCCGGGCTACATCGCCGCGGACGACGAGAGCGTGTCGCTGAACATCTACTACCCCGTTCCGACGTCGTACGACTGCCCGGGCCCGGAGGTTTTCACAGATGGCACGACCGGCGGTGCTACCTCGGCTGCCTCCTCTGCTCCCGCCGCCACCTCGTCTGTTGCTGCCACCTCGGTCGCACAGTCATCTGCTGCTGAGACCTCCGCGGCCGCTACCTCTGTCGTCGAGTCGAGCGCCGCCGCCCCTTCGTCCAGCGCGCCTGCCACCTCTGCTGTCGAGTCGAGTGCCGCCGCGACCTCGGTCGCCGAGTCTTCTGCGGCCGCGACCACTGCTGCTGAGACCTCTGCCGCCGCGACGTCTGCCGTCGAGACCAGTGCTGCTGCCCCGACCACGTCTGCGGCTGCTACCTCCGCCGCACCGTCCTCCAGCGCCGCAGCTCCCGCGACCTCCGCCCCGGCGTCCGGCAACACCTACAACGACTGCTGGAATGCGTACAACAAGTGCGCCGCGGCTGCCAACTCTGCACCCAACAACGGTGGTGCCGTTGACGTACGTCTTCTCTCATTTTGATCAGTCGATCTACCAGTGCTCACGAAACTCTTCTAGTTCTCCGCTTGCGAGACCGAGCGCGCGACCTGCTTGTCAGGCATCGCCCGCCGCATGCACCGTCGCAAGGCGCTCCGCGCCTAAGCCGCTCACCTCTCCTGCTCTCGACTTCTTTGCTCTTTCGGAAGCCAGAGTGAAGCTTGAGCCGCAGCGCGTCTCGGGCTCCCGCTTCCATTGTCTGCTCACACTCGGGCTGTTTACTCTTTTGCCTTGCTAGCTAGCTAGCTCTCAGGGTCGTGAGCGACGAGCACTTCTCCCTGGTCCGAGACCCCGTTTACCTATAACACCCTACCCTGAATTTGGCATCCTGGCTACATACACAATATACATCTGCTGAGGCAATGTCCTGCGTGATTGGCTTAATTGGCAATCTTTTCCGTCACAAGGATGAACATGCCCGTGGTATATACCTCTGCCATGCCAAATGCTGGTCTCTAAGGCAGACACGCAAAATGCTGCGTCCAGACGTTCTGCGTGTATCCTCACCAGCAATGTGCGTAGCCCTGGTATTTGTATATTTGTATAGCACGTCCTGCATTCAAGTGAGTCCCTGCTAGCTCAGTGGTAGAGCGCCTCACTAGTATCTCACCAGACGCTATGAGGAGGTCAGTCGTTCAAGTCGGCTGTGGGGAATTCGCGTCAGTTCCGTTACATGTTTTGTTTTTGCAACAGACGGCGCCTGTCTCCAAGGTTGCTGAAGTTGGTCGGCATCAGTGCGAGAAGATATCGTATGATGTACAAATTCATGACGATTACACTGGAGTACATAGATAGGGTACTTGCAACCTACATTGACAGCAGCCTGCATACAGTGCTCAACCGCCTGTGCACCGCGCTTAACCGCCTGTTCACAGTCCCTTCACCCACTCGCTATGCCGTCTCGCCAGCTCCGCGACGATGTCCTCTTCGATCTCCTTCGCATGGTGCGGGGCGACGCCCGGTCGCGCGTCCGCGTCAATGCGCAGCCAGGTTTCCTCGAAGGTGGATGCCGATTTCGCGCTGGTTTGTTGCGACGCCTGCTCCTCGGTTGTCTGCCCCACCTTCCGTGACACGAATACGACCTCGTGCTTCCTGCGGTTCAGATCGTTCCCGATGACGACCTGATGCCCGTACCGCTCGAGCGCGCCGCGTGCTTTGGGAATGAGCAGTGTGGGGTCGGTCTCGAGCTGGGGAGATGTCAGTGATGTGTTACTCGGCCAGAGGTTCAGTGGTCCACACACTAACCTTGAACGAGACCACGAAGCCATCTGGGGTCCATTGGTCGACCATGGGTTTCAAGATTTTGGGGACTTGGTCCATCTCGATCTGCAAGCTCCCCTTGCCTGACTGAATCTTGTGTTCGGACTGGAAAAGAGGTTAGATGATGCAGTGCTAGAGTGCGAGTGAATTGTGCCTCACCATCTTCTGCGTCGGCAGGAAGAAATCGCTGACAGCCGCGGCGAGGTAGTACATCACCTCGCGCCCGTAAACCGCAAGCTCCTTGCTCACTGCGCGGAGCAACCATAAGTAGTCGTTGACAGTCACAAAAGTGAGGGTGTGCAACACGCCGCGGTCGTGAACGTCCTTGTAGGCGGCGAGGACCTCAAGGAGCTCGTCGCGGCGCTCCGGGGCGACGATAATCTGCTTCGTCGCGGACGGGTTGGATGGGTCCTGATGGATTTCAAGCAGATCCAGGAAGGGATTCGTGGAGTGCGAGTAGTGCCGGCTGAAGGGCTGCAGGCTGAACTGCCGGTGCATGAAGATGACAGCGTAGCCCGCGCGGAGGAAGTACTCGGCGGACGTTGCGCCACGCGTCCCTGCACTGAAGTTGTCCAGGAAGCGGACGCTGGAGGATGTGTGTGAGGGATGGGACGAGTGAGCTTTAATGCGTGTGCTGGGCGTGCACCCACGCACACGTTGAGTTCCAGCGGGACGGTCGTACCGCCGCTCTACAGACACGAATGAGTACGATCGGAATGCGAATCAAGCAGACACACCGTTATGAGCACTATCCTCTGTCCCCTTGCGCGACATTGCTCGACGAAAGCGCGGACGCCTGCCGCATCGCGCGCGAGGTTTGGGGGAGCGGGCTGGGTGGCGAAGTAACTGTCCGCTGAGAATGTTGTGGGCTCGAAAGAGGAGACGAAGGGTTGGGAGGATGGGTGGGGTAACGGGGAAGCATCCATTCGAGACGATTGGCCCGCCGATGTTGACATGATGCGAGGAGATGACGCGGGTGGCGCGTACTTGTACTGATTTCGGGCTTCAAGCGTTTCGCAGAACGAGAGACCTTCAAAAGTAATCCAACTCGCGGGGGAGGATGGGGGGATCACAATGTACGACGTTGAGAACCTACAGCGTCTTGGACTGATCACTGTCCTGCCGGTCAGACCGGCAATACTCCACGCGGGCACCGGTGGACCCTGGGTGGACCTCAAGCAGGAAGCCGTAGACTTGAGTACGTCGTGCTTCAAGCTTCAACAATGCTTCATCTAGACTCGGATATTGAGACACTGCACGCGAATGGTAGATAGTCGAAAGCTATAGGTTGCCTCTAAAGTAGTGTTTAAACACGCAGATAAATAGTACTGTCCTATGCCATGCGAATAGTAACAGGCGCCGACAACCCGTGAGAGGGCTAGGTATATCACAGAACCATCGAACAGGAGACGTACATGAACAACTGTAGATTGTGAATAACCAAGATCCCCGTGCCACAACTCGCGCCGACCTACCAACCGCGATTGCGCTCACCGCCCAGCACCAATCGTCTCTATCGTCCGCCACAAATGACACCTACCGCCGCCCAATCCGCGCCCAAAACATGTCCTCGCGCAAGCGCACGAGCTCCTTCCAAGTGCGCTCCTCCCACGTCGCCTCTCCAACGTAGATCCCGGACTTCGCCGCGTCTTCCTCCGAAGCGCTAGCGCTGTCGTCCTCCGCGGCATCAGACGAGACACCGTTGATGCCATTCACAACGCCGTCGATACCGCTGACCTCTTTGATGGTAGCGTCGTCCTGCTCTGACGTCTCGCTATCGAGCGAGACCGTCGGTGCCAAGGATGCCGCAGGCGTCGGTTTGGGCGAGAGGATGATAGATTGTGGTGAAGGTTCTGGGTCCGTGTTATCCACAGACGCCTCCACAGGAATACCCTCCGGGGGCGCGACTTCATAATTCGAAGGCTCAGCAGATATCGACGGCTCAGCAGCAGCATCCGAAGACTCCGGCACAGCGTCGAGCGATTTTCTCTCTGAACCGTCCGTCGACTTGCGCTCCGAGCCACCCTCCGACGGCTGCTCCTCATGCGCGTCCACAAACGCAGCCTCCGTATCAGAGGATCCCTCCTCCTTCATAGCCGGCGGCGACACTTTGCGACCCTCCTTTTCCTCGTCGTCACCCGCCTGTACATCAGCTGCTGGAGCCGGTGCGTCGACCGCTGGAGCTAGTGCTGCCGCTAGCGGCGACGCACCCAGATCGCTGCTCTTGCGGATGTGCGCCGACATCGGCCGTGCGCCTCTCGCCACAGCGCGCCGCGGCACCGGCGGTGGGCCTCCAGTAGCGACAGGCGGCGTCTCCGCCCTCGGTGGCGGCGTGCCCGCGGTCATACTCAACCGCGCCGCAGCACGCGGCGGAAGGATTGGAGGGCCGCCTGTCGGGGTACCAGGCCGCGACGCCGGACCCGCGCGTACAGGAGTGCCGGGGCGCGACTCAGGAAGCGGGACCGTCCGCGGAGAGGCAGGCGGCGCGGGTATAGATGCAGCAGTGGCAGGCGAACGCGCTTCGTGTCGGCGCGGCAGCGGTGGCGGCGCAGTAGGCGGCGGTGTCGGTGTGACTGTCGGTTCCTCCGAGCTCGTCCGTGCCACACTGCGACGAGGCAAGGGCGGTTTCGAAGCTGGCGGGTTCGACATCGTCGGGTGTACGGGTGGCGGGGACGGCAAGCCCTTCTGAATCTCAGGTAGGGTCTTCTCCGCTGATGGTGTACTCTCCATCGAGGGCGCCTTCTCCAAACTCGGCTTCTTCGACGGACTGGACGGACTCTTAGAGCCATCGGTCCAGCTCGCCGCGCGCTCACCTAGCGCACTCGCCATGCCCCACAACCCGCGGCGGCGTGGAGGTACTGGCGGCTTCTCGCCCGAAGGTGTTGTGACCGGCGATATAGCAGGGGGGATATTCGGAACCTCTTCTTCCCAAACCTTGTCGACAATGCCGGTGCGGACAAAGGCCCACAGGGAACATGTCGTGCGCATGCGGGAAAGACACCACCCATCTGGGCACAGAGGATAGATGGTTGTTGTCGTGCTAGAGTGGGAGTGGCTGTGCGTGTGGCCGTTGGTGTAGGATTGTGGAGAGCTGAGCGCGGATGAGGAGGGGCGCCCCGGCGATCCTGGGCCAGAAGATATGCCGAGAGGCAAAGGTATAGATGCTAGGGCGCCGGTAGATGTACCAGTGGGGAAGGTCAGGCGGAATATGAACACTTGTGATGGGAGTGGTTGGGGTGTGGTGGGAGACGCCGGGTTGCCCAACGCAGTTCCGTTACTAGACGCGAAGGGGTTGGAGAATTTGGACCACGAGCGGGCATTGAACTGTGGTAGTCCGGATATAGAGGGGTGTTGTGGTGGCTTCTGTAGCGACTCAGAAGGCGCGGAGCAGATGACCGTGCCACACATGGCGCACGAAACGGTGCCACCGCCGAGCACAGCAGGGACCTCCTGTGCGAAGGCGGCCGCAGACATAGGCTCAATAGTGAGCTGCCCGGTGTGGATGGCAGCGAGGACAGAGCGTCGTGAAAGCCAATTGAGTGACGGCGCGAGGTCGAGCCGAAGCGTGGGTTCGCTGGAATTGAGCGGAGAGTGAGTAGATAGCTCGGCAGAATATGCAAGTCACGCACGAGTCCTCGTTCAGCATGCGCGCGAGGAACGGCAGCTGCAGTAGTGTTGTCATCGCTGGCGCCTGCGGCGACTGAGGGTGGATGCTTCGAAGGTGCGCGACGAAGAGGAGGAACTCCTGGTAGGGGGAATGCGAGCTGAGAAGGCGCATCGGTTTGACGATATCCTCTCCGCGGTCGGCCCACTTCCCCTTGCCCATACGCATCTGCGCTTCGCGTACACGGCGCATCGCAACTTCCTTCTCCTCCTGCAGCGCCTGCATCTGCGCCTGCATCATTGCGACGGCCTCCTCCGCGATCTTGAGGGCGCGTTCAGACTCCTCAACCTTGCGCTCGCTGAGAGCACGCTGATAGCGTGCCTCCGCGACCATGGTATTGGCCTGGTCGAAGAGACTAGCGCTGAGGTCGTCAAGGTCCTTCTCAATCGCTATGCGGGCACTCTCAGCCTGTCCGCGCTGAGCCGCCTCCTCTGTCGCCTTCTCCATGAGACGGTTCAACTCCGTCGTGACATGGGACTTCTCGACAAGCAGTCCGGTGTTGAGCGCGGCGAGGTGCTGAGTCCGTTCGTCCTCGAGGGACGAGACCTTGGCGGATGAAGAGCGGAGCTGCTCTGTGGAGACATGGAGCTCGTCCTCGAGATCCGATACGCGGTTGTAGGACTTGACGAGCTTGCCGTTGAGCTGGGTGACTTGCGTGAAGAGGTCCTGGACTTGGGTGCGGAGGGAGTCGATGACCATGGCTTCTGCCTCTGAGTCGCGGTGCTTGTAGTTCTCGCGAACGGCGTCCTTCTGAGAGTCATGGGCGCCAGCGCCGTTCACTTCGGCGTCGCCGTCGGCGGCCATGGCGGTGATATGTGGTCAAAGGCAAGTCGTGGCGCGCACTTCGGCAATTGCGCGTGAGACGAGAGAAATTCCACGTGGCCTCATGTCATTATTTGATTTACGTCCGAAAATAGAAGGCTTTGTTCTCGAAGTTGTAAACTCCCCAGACGTTGATATTACGCTAGTGCGGTCACCGACTCGCCTTGAGGATACAATTTGAGAGTACAATTTCAACACATCTGTAACTACGTCTTTCCCGACACAATGGCCAGAGACACCATATTCGACGCGCTAATCGATCCTACAACAGTACAACTCCGAGTACAACACCTTCATCGTTTCCGAGCAGAAGCTTCCACCCGAGCGCAAAAATAAAAAGAGGAAAGCATAGAATGAGTAAGAAACATGATACAAGCAACACCTTCGCCTCACTCGATGACCGCGCATCGCGAGGCTCGAGCGTTAAGTACTACTCGAATTTGGCCGCGCGGATACGCCTGATCTGCGCCCTGCAGGTATCCGGGTCCCACGTGCGGTACTTTTCGTCTCCAGTATGCTGAACCATGACGTCGGGGGCAAGAGCGCGCTGGAACATGAGACTGATCTCGTTGTCCTTGTCCGCATCATCATGATCAATGTCGTGGCCTGGGTGCCAATCCCCCATGGGCGAGGGCGGTCCTGGAAGCGGGCGGGGATCAGGTTGTTTCCCCTGGAACGCTGCCTGCGGGTCCTGGGCAACACCACTCGACGCCGGTGAAACCTCGAAGGGAGAGAGGTCTGCATCGTTGTGCGACTGGGCCGACTGGGCCGCGTAGAGCGCGAGCACACGATACTGCGCCTCGGAGAGTCCCAGCTGGGCAACATCACCAAAGCCCGCAGTCCACGCCAAAGAGCGCGCAGCGTTGTTGCGAATATAAGCCTCATGGTACGGCAGACTCAAGCCATCGACAGCGACTTCCTTATTCGACGGCTTGCCGTCGATATGGAGAGCGGGGGAAACCTCCTTGCCGAAGTGCGGATCGGTGCTGTAGCCAGTGGATACGGCAATACGGGGAGGAGAGGCCCCTTCGCCGAAAGAGATCGGCGAGAGCGTCGGCGACGACACTCCGTGGTCGAGGTGGTTGAGTGCGTGCGCCGCAATGCCCGCCTTCACGGCGGGCGAAGCAAGCTTGCGCGCGACGCGCTTGCCTAGATGGTCGCCGATGACGCCAACGCCGCGCTTCGCGCGGCCGTTGTGCGCGACGATGATATTGTCCTTCTTGTAGAACAAGTCCTCGGAAGACCCGGAGCGGGGCGGCAACAACGCGATCTCGCGCCCGGCGCTCTGCTGGACGTGCAGCGCGTTCGGGATGGGCGGCGTGTACAGCGTCATAGCCAGGTTGCTGTCCACAGGCATCGGGTACGGCGTACCGGGCACGGCCTCGAAGAGGGCGGCGGTCTGGGGGGACGCCGCGTGCGGGTTATGTCCGCCCCAGATGGAGGTGGGCTGGCCACCCCAGATCGACGCGCCCGTGCCGTAGCCCCACATCGAGGACCCATTAGCGGGAACAAAGGGGGAGACTGCTCTGTCGTAATACGTCGTACCCGACTGCGCACTTAAGGACGTGTCGGATGAGTATGACTGCGTGTGAGTCATCCTGGGCGCGCCACTCGACGGCGCGTCCGACTCGGCGCATTGGTTCAGCACGGCGAGCTGGAGACATGTGAGGGACGGCGTAGTGGTTCGCGTGACGTGATATTGTTCGTAATAGGCTTCCGCGTTCTTGTTGCGATCTGTATAATGCCGACGGTCAGTCAAGGATTTATGGCGCAGACAAAGATAGCAGTTAGCTGAACGCACAATTGTCTGTAGCTTCCGAGAGGTATGCAGAGTCAGAGTGAGATGGCTTGTAAGGCCACATGAAGGCCTCGGATCCTGTGATGGGTGGCTGGCCGACGTATTCCATGATGAATGGCGCCTAGGGTATAGCGGATAATCGGAGAGTGACGAGAACTTGGTGCTTGCTTGAACTTGCTTTCGAGCTAGCCTCAGTCTAGTGCAATCTGCGGATCGGTGTAAGTCAACGACTCTGGGTCGCGTCGTGAATGGGCACGAACGCGAGGCGCGACGCGCTGAAGGACTTGACGGACCTAGAGACTGCACTGAGCCTTATAAGCGCTCAAGAGTGCCGTGAGGTGAAGGGGGGTTAGACTGGTAGGCTAGTCTGTGACGCTCAAGAGAATCTGGGAGTGGGAGATGAGGGTCGAAGGCAAGGGAAAGCAATGAAAGGACCTCGTGTCGGGGATCATAGATCAATGTGACGCGTAGTCACCAGTGACCTTCTTTGTTGAGTGTCACGGTCATTATGACCACGTGACTCGGTCCCATTGTTCGATTAAATCGGGTTTATTCGTCACGCAGTCAGCCCTGAGGCTGAGCGTCCCGCGTGTCGAATACCCGATACTACATCAAGGCTACTGTACAGTAGGTTTTTTCTGCCTTTGCACTCGTTCCTTCATGGTTAGAGGCACGTCTACTTGCCTGCTGCGAGGAATTGCGTCCACCACTCCTCAAATCTGCACGTCCCCAGGTCTCCCAAGCCATGTTTCTCGAGGTACGCTTCAGTCTCCGACGTGTCAAGGTGGCAGTCCTTCGGTCGCGACGCTGCACTATCACCGCTGGGTTCAGCTTCGCGAAATCATTAGTCAACGCTGCACAAAATGGGCGCATACTCTTGTACGCACTAGCATCCGGGGTAATGTGTGTGATGGGGAGGTTGAGGATCTTCCCATAGATTTGGCACATCTCGTATTTGGTGAACACCTCATTCGCAGAGTAGTGCACGATGCGCGGTACGTCAGCGAGGGATCCTGTTGGGTACCAAGTCGATTAGCAACGGCTCACAAGCGAATCGACATCGAGGGAGTACGCGAGAGCATGGAAGCTATGTAGCGAACGTACCGGAGATCTTTTCCAAGAACTTTCCGATATCCAGAACGTTCGTAGGAAAGCGGACAGCGTAGTGGTCCATCTTGTACGTCTTGCCGGACTGATCCTTGACGATGTCGAGCAGGATATTTATGGCTGATTCTGAATTCTTTCCCGACGGTATAGGACCATAGCTGAAGATAGTCGGTCAGGCCTCGCTCTCGCGGGCTTCGAGGAAGGGAAGCGCACAGGACAGGTATGCGGAGGACCATGACCTTTGCACCGTCAACTCCTAGAGCCGCATCCTCGCCATCCCGCTTGGTGATCCCGTAGAGATTCAGGGGGTTCGTGGGGGAGGAGGGCTTGTACGGCGGGTTCTTACCATCGAAGACATAGTCTGCACGACGATCAATTCGAGTTCATAAGCGTAGCCCAAGCCAAACACATCAACGTACCGGTTGAGATGTATGTCAGCGTGAAGTTCAACTTCTTGGAGAGCGTGGCGAGGTACGCTGGGACAGACGCATTGAGCTGGATTGACATGCTGATCAGGGGAGGTCACGACGATATGCAGGGCAGGGCTTACCTTGCGGGCAGCCTCAGGATCCTGATCCACGCAGAGAGAGAGTCAGCTAAGGCGATCGGAGAGCGTATCGCGTCCACGCACCTTCGCGGCCACGTCCGGTCGGCGCTCAGCGGCGCAGTGGATGACCCCTTCGCATTGGATTTGTAAGCTTGAACGGGGGATATACCGTATGCAAAAGCGTACAGTCAGGATTCTTGCTCACGAAGAGCTCCTCAACCTTCGCGCTGTCCGTAAGGTCGAGGGGAACAAGACCGTTCCCGGATTGCGAGTGGGACATGTAAGTGACTTCATAGCCTTTCCCAGAGGCTGATTCGAAAGCCTTGCGGATAGCAGAGCCCAGGACCCCAGATGCGCCTTGTAGATGGCGGGATCAGCTTAGAGAACACGGCCAAAGGTGGGACTGCGCGCCTGTGATGATGATCTTCATTATTATGAGCAGCGATGATGGGCGTTCGGATGACAAGAGGATCTCCGAGCAGTCCGCGGCGCTTGACGGCATTGCCCGAGAGCGGAAATTCCGCGTCGCGCGAGTCGCGAATTGTCCAGCTTGCGTCCGGCCAACGACGAGTCCAATGATCAGCCCAGAATCAGCCTTCAGACTGCGACTGAAAAAGGGCCGGCCTTCGTCACTCTGCTGCTTTGGTACACAGTTGCGCTGCTTTATTTCGTTGAACAGTTGGATCAATTTCTGGCCAATCTCGCAGCAGCTTCTCGCTGTAGTCCAAGCTCCTCGTTTTCCCTTCTGCAATTTGCTCCAGCCTTGCTATGGTCGCTCCCTTTGCGTCCAGCCCATTCCAAATGGTTCAAATTGCGCCCATTCACTGGCGATACTCAAACTCTATGTAGCAGCATGCGGCCTGAGCCTCGATCTGCCTGTCCTCGACCTCTTAAAGGGGCTCGCGTACTACGAGTCTACGACTTCTTTCATGGGCGCTCTGAACTCCTTCCGGGGGTTCTCTCTGCTCTAATGTTCTCGAGCGCATCGTTGGAACCTTCGTACACCTGTGGGCAGATCCCGAAAGGCGTTCCCTTTGTCCTCCCGTAAAAGGGCTTGCCGTCTGTCACCATGGTCAACTGTGGGCAAAATGAACTCACGCCCATGCTCAAGGTTAACGTTCAGGTCCATGCAGGTGCGTGCTGTCGCGCGAGTTGGACCTGTTGACTTCCTAGCGCAGACACCCCTTTGTCCCCTCATTGGGAGACAACCCGAAGGAGCCAGCTTTGAACGCCATCATGAAATGGGACGGACTTCGACTTCGACTTCAACATCTCTTTTATGTATCAGCATGCCAACAGCTCAGCCCCGAACGAATGTGCGGCCTTGGGACGAGGACCACTTGAACGACTGTCCTGGAAGTTCGCCACCACGACGTCGAAATTCGTCTCGCTGCGCTACATCACGTATAGATGAGTACTTGCGGTTGTTTGCCGGCTAACATGATACCAGGAGGCGAGAAACGGGGTCTCGAGCCCGCCGCCCGATTGAGGCGCCATATCTTGTGATGCTTCTGCGAAGGTCATGCGGCGAGTCCTTCAGGAGTCTTTCAATGTTGGCCGTTGGCAACAGCCGGCTACCATCATATCGCGGTACTTACTGCCCTCTTTCTCCGTCGATGGTCGTTGTCCGCGATTTGGAACAAGGCTTCTGCGTGACTCAATGTACGGGCGCATGAAGATTTATTAATTATTAATCGACCTTCTCAAGGCCATCAACTTCCGTTCTAGCGGTAGTTCGCACTGCCGTTTACGGACCAGAGGCGATGTGATAGAGGCAGCGTATGCTCTATGTACTGCGAGCTTGGAGACGGCGAGCAAGTAGAGGACTCCTTGCCAGTCGCGCCATTGGACGGAGGCGCACAAATGGCGCGCTCGCGTGTGTGGTGCCCACGTGGGCTAAGTTGAAGTGACCGTTTCACGCTGTCTCTGTTCAGGTACAGAGAGAGGCTGCTTCAAGAGGCTTCAAGCCTCCGCGCTCGCCAAGCCCTCATCGCAGAAGTTCCGCAGAAAGTCGTCCAGCCGGTACATATGATATGTACAATCGACGAACCAGCTATCAAGCAAAGTGTCTACACGACATCAGGTCGGTTCGAAGACTTTGAAGCTTCTTTGCGGGCGTGGGAAGATGTACTCCGCGCCCATGTTACTTTGTTATACGTACCGATCTAACGGAACCAGAACAACGGGATATGATGACGGTTTAGTTTGCTTCCCCACCAAACCTTTACCCACCTATCTCGTCCCCTTCCACTCTTTCTCTTCCTCTGCGCGATGTTAGGTCGTCCGCCTCGCCGCCGCTTCCACTCGTTCTCCGACTCGTCCAAACAACAACCTCCGTCCGCCTTCGTGCCCACACCGACGTACCCGCATGTCTCCGTCTTCCGGTACGTGGGCAGGCGCGCACTAGGTGATCGGGTGTGCTGA
Organism: Schizophyllum amplum; assembly: GCA_007026445.1. Lineage (NCBI taxonomy): Eukaryota > Fungi > Basidiomycota > Agaricomycetes > Agaricales > Schizophyllaceae > Schizophyllum > Schizophyllum amplum. The sequence goes on along the minus strand of VDMD01000009.1, from coordinate 839,542 downwards.
CGATAGCCGCATCCCCCAGCTCTCTGCAGATGGAAGTGCGGGTGTACAGTCCGACCATCCATGCCGCGAACGGTAGCAAACCTATGGCCGCGTTTACCGACCGCGAACAGGTGGGGGGACGCATAACCCTGGATCCCAGCTGTTGCTCAACCGGGCGGCTGACGATTACGGTGCGTCATGCGCGTAGTGACACTCCTGAATAATTTACCGATCGCGTCCCATAGCTCGAGGGCGCCTTCCTATATCCCGAGCGCGAAAGCAAGCACCGCTATATCCAGCTTCATGACAAGAGAAAACATGTGTTCTTCACTACGTCGACGACCATGCCCGTGTCTCCAGAACCTGCACCATCCATCCAGCGATCTGCCACAGCCATACGGGAAGCCCTCACGATCCGTCGCCGGCCTAGCGGATCCAGTCTACGCGACAGCGTCTTCCAGCAGCCCGAGCGGTCGTTCCCGTTCTGCTTCGAGATGCCGCAGTCGCAAGGCGTGCACGAAGAGCTTCCGCCAACTCTGTCTTTCGTGAAAGACGGGGAGCAGCCATACGAGGTGAACTATTCTATAATAGTGCTATGGGAAGCTAGCGACGCATTAGACGACCGATCCTTGTGAGTTCTGCATGCGCCGTGCCTTTATCACCACACGCCATTCTCACCCCTTGTCTTCTGGCAGCCTCGAAGTTCCCATCATGATTTATTCTGATGTAGACTTTGAGTCACTGGACGGAAAATCCACGCGCAGAGATGATTCGTGGTTAGAAATGCCGCTTAAGTCGGATAGGCCAATCCCCTTCCGTTGCGCCGTAAGTATCTCTTCCCGCTGTCCTCTGCGCGACTTATAGCTGATCCACCTGCAGATTACACTACCCACGGATTTTACCTTCTCTCGGAAATCCCAGATATCCTTCTTTGTTGTTTTCACGACCACCCCACGATCCGCCTCATTGGCCCGAGAAATTGCTAGCGACGCCACCGTCTCCGTATCGCTCGTCCGCCAGATCACCGTCAAAGAAGTCACGGGCAGCCCGCCGAACTCGCCATCGACGAGTGAAGAGTCCGACGTAGCTTCTGCGGGGTCGCGACTTCTCAAGCGCGTGGTCCGCCGTGCGCCAAGCTCACGACTGGGCAGCCAGTCATTGGACGACGAGGAGATGCGCCGCAACAAACCTCTGCCCACCGTACCGCACAAGGTTTTCTCGGACTCGCAGAAGCTACACGCCTGCATATCGGTCGGCTTCCCGAAGCGCCCTCGCAAGCACGCCGGGACCGACAAACACCCACCTCTAGAATCCCAGATGTCGCTACCGGATGGGTTGTATAAGGACAAGATTGCCCTCCAGAAGACTATGACACCGTCGATCTCCTGGCGTGGCGTTACGATCAAGGTCGGTCGCACCCTGCTGCGCCCCGCGCTCCACGCTGACCTTTTGACAGTATTATCTTGACGTATCTGTATCTTTCGGACAGGACGAGATGCGCGGACGCATCCCTATCCGGATTGTGTAGGTGGACACACCCGGGCCTGGCATCGCTCGCCCGACACTCGCTCGCCTGACGCTCATTCCATCCTGCACTTCACGGATCATATTTTACACTTGTTCACCGTCCTCGCGCTTGTGCTTGAACACTGTAATGTGACTAAACGCATACTGTAACATTTATTCACGCATACATACTTGCTATCTATCCCGTGTCGTGCACCCTTCGCTCGCCGTCGCTACACCTTCTCTTGCATAACATGTAGATAGTTCACACGTAGGGCTGCATGTGTCTAGCTAGAGTGAAGGCACCGGATCTCTCACATCCACGGCGGCAGTCTGACATACACGCGATGCACTGTGGCCTCTCTGCCTGAGCTTTTTCAGGACTGAGAGGAATGGGGACGGCGCCTGCAGCGAGCGAGACACTTGGGTGCCGTACGCGACGAACAAGTCACGTGATCGTCCGCGACGCGTAAGCCAGATGCGCTGCAGACGCGTCTTCCTCTACGCGCCCATCGCACTTGTCGACCGTCTCCTCATTGGTCTCGTCATCTAGTATAACGGCTCTATATCCTCCGTCATGGCAGAAGACACTCCCCTTCCGATTCCCAACCTGAAGGTTCCTCAGTACATCTATATTCTCAACCAGCCGGCACTGGCATCACGACACAAGGAAACTCTCGAGTCCTTGCTCGCCGCTATTCAAGAAGATGAAATGGGCCCTTTCTACGCGATGCTGACGACCCTTCACCCCACTATAATTCCCCAAGACAAGTCCGTGTTGTCCGCGCTGCAGGAGAAGAACACTGCACGCCTGGCCGAGCTCGACAAGAAGCTCGAGGAGGCGCAGAAGACAGAGGGCGAGACAGAAGTCTCGGACACCATCAAGGAGAAGGCCAACTACCTCGTTCGCATTGGGGAGGAGAAGGACAAGGTAGTGAAGGCGCTTGAGGAGGCGCTGGAGAAGACGAGCGGCGCGGGGAGCAAGATCGACTTGGTGCTCACACTTCTGCGCATCGCGTTCTTCTGGGGAGACTTTGCGATGATTGACAAGGAGCTCAAGCGGTCGGACGAGTGCGTGAACCCACGCATACCTGTCTGCGTCCGTATTGATGATCTCCATAGGCTTATACAGAAGGGCGGCGACTGGGACCGGCTCAATCGCTTGAAGGTCTACCGCGCGCTCCATCTCATCTCCGTCCGACAATTTGGCAAGTCCGCAGAGCTATTCATCGATGCGCTGAGCACATTTACGGCCACCGAGTTGATGGACTACAAGCAGTTCGTCGAGTTCACCATTATCAGCGGGGCTGTCAGCCTGAGTCGGGTAGATCTCAAGAAGAAGGTAAGCGTCTGTTGTAGCAACTTTGCGTTTCCCACACTGACTGACCATCTCAGATCCTCGCTGCGCCAGAGGTTTTGCAACTGCTCAGTGAGCTGCCTGTGCTCCGCGATCTGATCACGAGCCTTTACGACTGTCACTACGACAAATTCTTCGTGGCGCTCGGTATGTGCCCTCATTTAACATGACATGAACCACCGCTCACTTATCTTCAGCGTCCCTCCCTGAATCAACATTGCTACCATCATTGCCACTATCACCGCATTCAGCGTACATCGTGCGCGAGTTGCGCATCAAGGCATACAATCAGTTGTTGGCAAGCTACGCCAGCCTATCGCTCGATGCATTAGCACAAGCGTTCGGCGTGAGCAAGGCGTGGGTCGAAACGTGCGTCCGCAATCCCATCCCCCCGCTCGTGTAACTCAAGTCGGTGCATAGTGATTTGGCGCGGTTCACGTCAACCGCGCGCATACATTGCACCATCGACTCCGTGAACGACATCGTGTCGACGACCCGGCCATCGGTGCTGTCATCACAGTTCGACCAAGTCATCAAGGTAGGCTTCCCGTATACAGAACGTTCGATAAGCGAACTGACTGGCTGTGATACAGGTGGGAGACAGCGTATTGGATGGCGTTGGCCGGCTAGGGAGAGGGTTGTATTGATCATGCATACCTGTCTTACTGTGATGCCTCGCCGTCGCTGTCGGTGATATGATAAACGAAAATGTACTCTACCTAAGCGTGCACACATAAAACGACAAAGGTTCTGGAGGAGCTCCGGACTGAGCTGGAATGACGCTTCGAGAGGCCGCCGCAATCAAGAGATTCTGGAGTGCTGAACGTGAACGATGGTGAGATGGATTTCGAGCAGGGCGAGAGTCGCATTCAAGAACCAAAGGATACAAGTAGGAGGGACAATACAACAAGAGTATAGGGTAAGTAAGCCACCAAGAGCGAATAAAATATAGCGTGGCAAGCCATGCTGAGTCGCGCTATCTTGATGAGCCGCCACCCAACTGGTAGATCGTGTCAGAACGGTGGCATCATGCAGTTGACAGGAACGCACCTGTTCCAAGTGTGCATCTATTTGGTCGCCATCTTCCATCCCAAGCTGTAGCGGCAAAGTCAGCATTGTGTGCAACCGAGCATTAGCGCCAGTACACGCACCCCTGCAGGTGTGTCTTCTTTGGCGACGCGAGTTCCATCATATGTGAACTTGAACGTGCCGGCTTGCTTGTTGAACTTTTGCTAACATAGAGATGAGAGGGAGTACTCGGTCCGCTACACCATGGACGCGTACCTCGACAACGTGGAAGATCTTCTCGAACTTCATGTTTGCCTTGACCTTAACAGTCACAGCTGAGTGTACGGTTCAGATATGCGCCGCGGTTGCCTAGAATTTGGACGTACGTGTACCGTCGTAGGAGATTGTTAGGTTGAGCTGTTCGCTAGTTAAAGGCAGGACAGGAGTATACAAGCACTTATGTAGACGCACCTTCGGCTTAATGTCCTTGCCTTCATCGGGGGGAGGTGTTTGCGACATTTCAGTAGCGGTTGAATGAAGAACACGGTGGCGCACGACACGACGCGGTGGTGGAGATGGAGACGAATGTGACTGAAAATGGTGTGACTTACGCGCACGGGGACGTGACCAGTCGTGACTTTACGTGATCCGGTTCGACTTTCCCTCTCCTTTGTACGTCCACGTCGACGAACGAATGTCGTTCAAAGACTGCCGAAAACAAGTGGGATGCACCCTGTCCCTTTGCAAGACAGTGTGGATAAATGTCCCTGATTCGCCTTACGCATCGTAAGCGAGTGGAGTTCGTGTCGACAGCCATCGCCCCGACCGGTATCCCTCTGGCATAAGACCGCGCTAAGGCGGGTCACAACACCGCGGGCGCTTCCTTATCTCAGTCTTCAAGACGAGATAAGGCTTCTATCAAGTCGAAGGGTCAATCGATGCGTAGCGGCCTGCAGTGCGTTCACGTCGTGTCCTACACGCGGCATATGCACTTTGCTCTGTAACACTCACGAAATGGCTCACCGTACTGCGATCGCAGCGAGAATTTCCCCGTATCCGCGCTCTCTTGTACCGCAAGCGACGGATGGCACAGCTGATAGCCGCAAGGCGAAGCGGGCAGCTAAGAGGCGGGAAGCGCTTGCGGGGAGGCCGGTGCCGCGTCCCGTAGAAGAGCCGCGATTCAACGTCGGTCCCAAGAGGACTGCAGGGTCTGCATCTTCTACTAGACGCACGAGACGCACGGGGATCCCTGGACGCGACATGAGCGGCAGCCTTTCGAGTGAGTGCTGCCTCGTTGGGTGACCGCGATAATTTAGCTGACGCCGCCCCAGCCGATGAGGACTATCCGGACTATCCTCCACCGAGCTTCCAAGAAGCTATGCAGGCCTCACAGATACCATCTACAAGTGGCCACATACAGCCTCGTGCATGCTCGCAGGTCGACGCATCTCTTTCAATGTCCACACAGTCATTTCACTCTGCTGCTGAGCGGCGCGTGGAATCGCCGCCACTGGACTCGCCTCTTTCGGACAACAGCTCGACGGAGTCGCTTCAAATTCTTGACGAAGATGGTCGGTCACGCACGCCGGAATGCCGCTCGTGTCGGTGTGGCTCCACCCGACGGCTCGACGACAGTGACCTGCGTCGCGAGGTCTCCATCGAGCATCCCCCCAGCAACTCCCCTGCTCCCCTCACGCCAGAGGTGTCCCCAACGCCGACCAAGAAATCGCATCTGTGGCTCGCTCCGTTGCGCACTCTCATTCCATCGCGTCTGAACAGCAGTCGGACTGACCTCTTGTCGCCCACCTCCGCGTCTGCGCCCGTCACGCCATCCGCACCATCAGTCCGACACAACCTCTTCGAGACTGCCAGCGTACCGGCGCCGAAGACACCTACCCCATCCTCGAACCGCACCCCACTCTCGCCCGTCTCATCACACTCTTTCCGGAAGGACAATCTCTTCTCCCGCCGCCTATTCTCGAAGCAGAGGGAGGCTGTGACCCCGGCACCGTCGGTTATGGACGTAGAGTCCCCGGTCGAGGACAACTGGATTGTCGTCGACCGCGACGAGGCATGCGAGGAGCCGGAGGACCCTCGCGCCTCCAGCGACTCCGTCAACGCCGGCATGGAAGTCATGCAGCCGCAGGTCGTACGCAGACCTGCGCCCCCGCGCATCCGCACCGACTTTTCATCGCGCACGGTGCAGGCGAATGAATATTACGCCCCCGCGCAGGCGACCCTTACCCCCGCCGTCTACTCCTCTACCACGCCCGGGCTCACAGCCATGACGAGTACCCCCACGATGACTCCTGCTCTCGCGACTCCGACAACGGCGACATATATGACGGCTGTGTCGTCCCTTGCGCCCATTCGTCCTAGCTGTAATCAGGAGATGCACCGGCCGCTGGCGACCAGGCGCTCCACGCGCAGGGTAGTCGATTCGACCTTCGCACCCGTGGAGGACTCGGAGGCGTATTGGAGGAATGAGCGGATGCACGGGCGCGTCCCAGAGGGAGTGCTCATCGATCTCGACCACGAGGAATAGGCTGCACAGTGCGCGCCACGGACCTTTCACCCATGCTACTTACCTCCTTCACGTACTGTCTGCATCCGTGACCTTCTTCATCCATACTATGTGTCTGTTTTTTGCAGGTCGAACTGGTTCAGACATGCGGACTGCCTATGCATCATGAGCGAGCTTCTAGTCCGCGACTAGACCTGTATGATATCGGGCTTCACTCGAATCGCGAGTCGACAGAATAGGACATGTACGGGTTGCATTATATGACTAGCGGAGGGCAATGTACTCAGGAAAAAATTACATTAGGGCGTGTAAACCCGCAATAGTACAGTAGATCTGTGAAGGAGGCGGATATACAACGGGGAACACATATATTGCGAAGCATATGCAAACTCGAGTGAAGGTTGCGCTCAAGTCGCGTAGTCGTACGAAGGCTGAGGCATGCCATTCCAAGCACCGGGGGCTGGGTAGGCCTGCGCCGCATAGTAAGCCTGAGCGTTGTATTCGTAAGATTGAGCGTTGTGGTCGTAAAAGTACTGCTGGCGGTGAGGAAGGTTGTAGGAAGCCTGCGATAGTCAATTCAGTAAGGTCCACGTATGAAGGGACAGATGCCACGTACATCGCCTGCCACATTCATCGACCCATTCTGCACCTGCCCTCGCTCGCTGCGCGCAAACATTTGGTTGCTAGGCGTGTACGAGCTGGAGGAACCGGCGTGTTGGGAGTATGCGTCAGGGCCCAGAGAGTCCCAAGGGACAGAGGAGAGGTCGCGATTGGCGGGCGGCGAAGGCGCGTAGGAACGGCGCCTCTCCAGCTCTTTCAGTTCGGGGGTCATATACGCATTGTGGGCGCTCGGTGGCAATGCATGCATGCCATGAGAATTCCAGTCAACCATTGCAACCTTCGAGGACGTCGACGAAGCGCGCATGGACGTCGACGACGGCGGCGACAGGATCGGGGTGGAGGGCACAGAAGGCGACGTCGGCGGTGGCATGCGCCGACCACCCTTCCTGGTCTTGTCGCGCTTCTGCGGACGGTACTTGTAATTCGGATGCTGTATGTGATGTAGCTCCGCCAGGCGGGCCGCCTCGCGTTCGAAAGGAAGCCTGTCCGCCGGGGACATGCTTCTCCACACTTCAGCTGCCCCCATGCTGATTTCCTGCTGCTTCAGCTTGCCAGCAGACTGCTGCTTCAGGAAATAGGAGCGGAAGACCAAGAAGCAGTTCGCTGGGCGCTTTATGTGCTCTGGATCACTGCCACGACCAATCCTGCTTTCGCCTTTGGGCACATACTCAACATAGATATCCATGTCGACTTCTGGAGTAGACTTCGTCAGAACAGAAGAGACTGGGGTGCTTTCGACGACATACCTTCATATTTGACAACTGTTCTGTTGAGCAGTTGGCTTGACGGACGGGCACGAGAGTTAAAACGGGTGACAGACATGGCGTAGAAGAATGGGCTGACAATGAGACGCTGGGGATAAAAGGTGGTCGTTTCGGACCCGCCTTATAAAAGCTCTGACTTCGGTCACAAAGCTGGACCCACATACAGCATCCAAAAGGGACAAAGCACCAACATTCAACATTGCCATAAATGGGAGACATACACGAGGCATAAGCTTGGTCCTGCACACAGCGTTGTGACCTTCATAGCACCATGACCGCTGTCAGATATGGGTGGGACGAGTCCAAATGTAAGATCACAGTGATGACATTCAAGCGACCCGCCCGGCCTTGATCTTCATTGTGGCGCGACCGGGCTGAGAGTACCGTACACAGGGCTTAACGAAGTTTCGAGGTAAGAGCAAGGGCGCGCAGTCCGGAGGTTCAGAAGATCGGTGCCATGGAACGCACTCTTATTCCAGTGGATTTGGACCTGCTGTGACCGACTCAGCAGCCCGTTCAAATTGCTTGAAGCCTGCGCAAAGTCAGCGGAACCAACTCATCCTGCATACAGAACGGCATACGCCGAAGGCTTGTTCGGAGAGACGGGTCACAGTTAAGCGAGGGAGGGACGCTGCGAACGCCAACTGCGGAGGATGGCAAAGGCTTGCAGAATGCAGACTCGGACGATCGAATTACTAATTAGGTCCAACCACGCGTGGGAAACCGTTGCCACGGCCAATTGTCCCACCCCTATTTCCATTGTTCTCCATTCCGGGTAACTGGGCTTGCTCGCTCTCTCGCATCGCATTATTACCACCCTCCTGAGCATTCAATTCTGCACTAAGGTACTATTGTTTGCGCGATGCACTGCGCAGCTAAATCCTTTTCGTTCCAGTAGCAAGATTCTTGATAGCTTGTCAATGCCTCGACGTCGACGTCCTGTCTATGTCTATCAGTCTAGTCTACAATCCAATTCTCCATAAGTCGTCTGAAAGATACCGTTAATACCACTCCATGGTAAGCTCTCTGCAGTCATGGTTCGTGGTTCGTGGTGAGCGTAGCGATGTTCTCGCATTATTAAACAGCTGCCTGCTGCTTTTCGGCCCTCTGGCCTTCGCCTTCCTTGGTCCCCAGCGCCGCCGCTGTCGACGCCTGTGGTTGAGCAATGCGCTTGCTCAGGCCAGGTATCGACACCTCCAGCTTGAGCCCGCCCTGCTGGCCCGCCATATCCACATTCATCCCCTTCGTTTCCGGCAACCAAAGCACAAACACGCCCACCGACACCCACGTGCATGCCGCCCATAAAAAGTATGGCCCATTCGGGTACGCCTCCAGGAACATCGGTGTCGTGAAGGCGACGATCCAGTTGCAGCCCCAGTTCGTCGTGAGAGCGAGGGAGGAGACGGAGGCGCGCGTCTGCACGGGCTGCGCCTCGGAGACCCAGATGCGCATAAGGATGGCCCAGGTCGTGACGAAGGCGATGAAGTAGATGAAGATAAAGGCGATGACGGCGTGGTTCCCTGCCGTGCTACGAGTCGCAGTGGAATATAGACCACCGATGCGATGATGGACGTTGCTGTGGCCATAACTGTGCCACCCCAAATGAGCGCTGTGCGGCGGCCCCTTCAAAGAGTCAGATACATGATTGTGAATGATATGAGGAGCTGGCTAGACATACCATCGATCCGATATGGACTGGCCGACCAGCGTGAAGACGACGTTCACGATACCGGTCACACCACTGGCCAGGAAGGACGCGCTCTGGGAGGACAGCCCGGCCTGCTCGAACAGCACGGGGGAGTAGTACAGGATACCGTCGATCCCGCCCAGTTGTTGAACGGCCAGCATGAAGAGCGCCATAGACGTGCGTCCACGAAGGCCGGGCGCGAATGCTTGCTTGAACTGATCCACATGGTGCCTCCAGCCGCCTCGCGCGGCCAGTTCTTGCGCCGCCAATTCCTGTGCCATCTGCTCCTCCTCGCTGACCGCCATCGAGATAAATTAGTCTTTGCTGATCCCGAGTCGCTGCATGGCAACCTCCGCCTCCGCGCGGCGGCCGACATGCAACAACCACCGCGGCGAGTGGGGCAAGAAACGCACGCCGACGGCCGTGACGAGACATGTTAGGCATTGCAAGATCCACGGAAGACGCCAGGACAGCGAGCCGTCGATGTTCAGGGAGCCGTAACACACAAAGTACCCGACCATGATCCCGATGCAGATGAAGAGCTGCATGATGCACCCGACTCGCCCGCGTTGATCCTGCGGTGCAACCTCGATGCCATACACGGTAACAGCAGACAAGAAGATGCCTTCGCCGGCGCCTGAGATGCAGCGGCCGACGAAGACCATCGCCAGCGCGGACGCCTGCGACATTTTTATGCCAGCCAACAAGCAGATGAGGGACCCAGTGCCGTACACGGCACAGCCCAGCGAGATGGCATGCGTGCGCGAGATGCGGTCTGCGATGGAGCCTGAGCCGAAGGATATGATGGCGGGGGGGATGAGGATGGCGGAGACGAAAAGTCCCTGTACGGTGGCAGAAAGCTTGCCAAATGTCGGCGCGAAGTCATCCATTTCCGTGATGGGGCCTGTGAGGCTTCAGAAACATGAGACGATGGTTGTAGGCGTCGACACCTACCGATCGAGCCTGTGTCAAAACTTCGGTAGACGGACAATCAGTCTGCAGTATGTGAGGAGCGAATCGTACCCATAGACATATGCTGCAATACGATAATCACTGTCAATATGGGATCTCTCGCGCGCGTGGAGAGGAACATACCAGCAAGAGACGCGAAGCATACACACCGCACATACGGCGGCATGTACAGCGCGCTGTACAACTAGGTGGAGAACCCGTCCATCCTGTACGCTCGCGGTGGTGAAGAGGGATGGTTGTTATGGGAGAAGGGGGGAGGGGAAGAGATCGTTGGGGGAGGGAAGGGAAAGACACCCTTCAGACAGTGCACCGTCTTCTCAGAGGTGCAGTTATAATGCCCTATGGGACATTACAAACGCCAGTGATCACTTACATACTTATCGACAAAGCATGGCGTTATTTGCAAGCATACTTGGTCAAGTTCAAGGGTACACTTGGGCATCGAAGGGCTTCTGAAAGCCTGGAGGAAGCCCCATCCATACCTGGGGCCCGCTGAACGAACTAAACTCGCTCGAGTAGTCAGAACAGCGGCTCTGGCGCTGAGCCTCTTGTCATGAATAAGATCGATATTGCTCAGGCTTGCTAATGTGGTGAAAGCGCGTGGGGTCTGGGTCTAGAGTCGAACATCGAGAGCGACGTGGGGGAGGAGATCAAGTGGGACGACGCGTCCAAGCGGCTCATCATTCCCTTGTCCCCGACCGTCACGACCTCGCCATGCCTCATCACAAGCATGCCGCGCCACAATTGCCTGTGCCCGAGATGCGCTTCGAGCAAAAATATATGTCCTCAATAGCACCGTATATTCAAACGTCCTGGAGGCCCGTGGCTGAGCAAGAAGCGTCACTATCCGAAGAGGAACATCTGGGCGGCACATACGAGAAACTCGAACTCAAGGAGAAGCGCCGCGAGCTAGTGAAAGAGACACGGATACAGTGGGGACACTTGGTCCTCAAGACGACGTTCGACCAGGTGATCAGCCCGATGCTCCAGGGCCTTGTTTTGTGCGTTCGCCTGGTTCCCTGTTTTAGTCTACGCTTCCGTTGACCTATTCTCAGGGCTGTACTTGGTCATTGGATCACGCCCGTGTTGCAAGGTGTGCAGTCAGGCGTGAAGACCCGTGTGTCAAAAGCGGAGGGGTCGTTCTCCAAAGGACTGAGGTCGTTCGTCAGTGGGCTAGGTGTCAGCACTGCTGGTCACGCTTAGTAGGGTAAGTTCTGCATCTCTTTTAGAGCAAACAACACTCATGAAGCTATGTGTAGCAGGGTGATTCGTATGTCTAGACCAATATAATGTTGCCTGCGACACCGGAATCCTCGCAATGTCTACCCATGCATACATCTGTCCGCCAATCTCGTCAGGCTACATCGTCTACTAGACTTCGCACCTGCCTCTGCAAGAAGGGACGCGACATGTAACGTGGCCTCCGACACCTGCCATCCCGTCCTTGCCGAAGACTCGAAAAGTGCACAGTCCAATGCCCCCGCCATGAACAATCCTTCCTCTCTCGCGACTACCTTGTCCTCCACGTCGCACTGCGCTGCTACCAAGGCGCACACACCTACTGTCGGGCTGGACCTGGCGCTTTTTACGAGCTTGAATAGGGCTACGATATCCTCGAAGGAGTGTCGCACTCGGACGGAATACATGAATATGTAGGCGTCGCAAGCCCTACATCACTCGTTAATCGCGCACGCAGCTCGTACAACGGACCGACCTTATCGCAGCTTTTGCTTGGACGTTGTCTGCGATGGACGGTCAACAAACAAGGCCGGTGGACGGGCAAACTCTTACCACCAGCGAACGTATCGCATACAACAACGTTCACAGGCCCGGGGTCTGTGTTCATTGTCATGAAATAGCGGTCGGGTGGCACGATGTTATCGTCTCTCTGCTTGCCCAGTCACTATCATCCGTCAGCCAACATCATGTCGAGCATCCTTCACCTCTGCGGATTCCTTGTCAAACCTCGCCACTGTTGCAGCGCTTGAATACTCAGGTGCTTACCGTCGAATACGTTGTACGCCAGCTAAGTACTAGTGCGTCAGTCTCCCATTAAGCCTGTGAACATGATGCGTGCCATACACGCTGTGCGAAAGCTGTCTTCCCTACGCCGTGGTCTCCCACCAGTAGAATCTTTTTGGCCCCTTCGTCCTCAATCCGTCTGTTTGGCGTCAAGTGCATCGAAGTCTCGGGCTCGAGATCAAGTAGAGATGTGCAGCTGGCCTGAGTGACGGGATGGACGATGGACGAGAGGCAAGAGGGTGCCATGCAACACAGCACGCACCGGCCCGCAGGCGACGTAACCAACACCACAAGGCGTGGTCGCCAGAGGTTATCAGACGTCCAGGAGGAAGCGATGGTGTTCAATATGACTTGTGCCTCACCTGGGCTTGCTGCGACGGCAACGCTGTCTTCCGCGTCGTCGACCATCCACGTGCTCGCACGCAGAACAATGACATATTCCGAACGGGGAAGTTCTTGTTCTCCATATATGGGTGGGTAGTGCTCCGGCGCGCCCTCAACTTGATAGGCAGCTGATCCCCGCTGAATTCAGCTGCCTTGACGCGAATAAATCGTGAAACATGTTGCCCAACAGCTTCCTCCTCGAGACCCAAGCCGCAGCGCTATTCGTGCATGAGATTGGACTTGAACACAGCTTCGGCATTCTCCGCAGGAAGCAAATTTCCCCAAGGATCATCCCACGCTTTTCCAACCGCGCTCTCTTCCAAGTTCCCACAGTCATGCAAAAATCTCGTCGGCACACCGTCTACGACCTCACTGCGCTCAACCTTCACGAAGATGGCTCGCGACTGGATCTAGATGGTCAACTGACCTCCCGGCGCGCTTTTGCTCAGCGGAGCCGCGCCGTGCGCGACGCGCGCGGCAATATCATTGCACGCTCTGTGCCTATTGTGCCGAAGGTCAAGCGAATTGAAATCGACGATGATGGTGCAGAGCATATATCTCTAGACGATGAGGAGGGTCCTGCAGACGGTATGAATGACGAGGAAAATATTTTCGGCCCCTCGAGAAAGCGACGAAGACTGCACCAGGTCGACTCTGATAACCTTGACTTTGGCGACAGCCCTAGCAACGACGACCTTCCTTCTGGCGTGAGTGGCGGCTTTGAGATGCTATTCGTCTGCTGGCAGTCTAATGATAACTCAGGACCTACTGAAATGCATCCACCACTTCGCGAGCAAATACTACACCGAGCGCGGGATGCTACTCAACTCCTCGAAGGACTACCGCCGCGAGAGGAAGGAACGGCAGCAGAGTCGGCTGCAAGAGGAAACGCCCATAGACGAGAGTGTGGACGACGACCAGTCAGCTCCGCCGGGTAAGCGGCGCGACAGGGGCAAGGCCTACGCCGAGTCGAGCAAGCAGACGAGGGACATGTACAAGGTTATGGACGGCTCGGCTCTGATGGCGCTTGGTGGGCAAAGCCTGTGCATTATATGGTTATGGCTGACGCGTACCTAGGTCTCCTGTTACAGGAGCACGTCGCGCGTACCATGGATCTTTTCCCTCCGGATGCCGGGCCAGACGAGCCGCTGGATGTGGGGAAAGAGACTCGTGAATCTGATAAGGAAGACATGCCCGGGACATTGGACGGTCAACCTGAAGAAGCAGGCCTCGATGCTCTACAGATTATGTAGGATCTTCCCATGACAGGCCGACTTTGAGGCGCAACGAGAGTTGAACGCTCACCCAGCAGTTGAGATACCCATGGCAGCAGCTCGAGTCGGGCATCGGAATGCGTGAATGTCATATATTACAACAGAGTTCGTCCGCTCAGGCGAGCGTGCGTCTTCTTACAGTATCGTAAGCATGTAAAAACCCGTAAAGTACCCAAAGAAGAACCGAGGACAAGTAAGCAAACAGATCATAGCTTGGGCACTGTTTCAATCATGTTGATGGAATGCTGGGACGACTGCTTCTCTGCGTCGTTCAGCGGTGTCTTGCCGATGACGCCCTCCGCTTGCCGTTGTGCAGCGTCTGCGATATGTATCTCGGCGTCCTCGCCGTCGAAGAGCGCGGCAGTTTCCTCGAGGGACTTGCCCTTCGTCTCGATGACATAGCGGTAGATGAAGGCGATTTCGAAAGCGATCCAGCAGACGTAGACGAGGTAGTACTTCCATGCGATGGCCTCTGCGGGGAGACGTCAGTGTACAAGCGCGCGGAAGAGGCGGCTGAAGCGTACTCAGAGCGACGGGGTTCACGTATTGGTTGAATATGAGAGCGCAGGAGACCGTGAAGTTGAAGATCGTGAGGCCCTTTGCACGCAAATGGAAGGGCAGAATCTCGACGGTGTAGCTGACAATGAGCGGGCTGTATGCGATGCTGTGAGAGCGATCAGTATGTGTCATGATAACTGAGCCTTTATGACTTACTCATAAGCGGCGTAGAACAGGAAGATGAACGCAACGACGGCATGCGCAGCCGCATCGTTCCCTTCGATAGCAAACCGAGCAGAGCAGATGGTCTGCACCGTGAAAAACAAGAACATGCCGATGGTCGACCACAGGAAGAGCGTTCGACGACCGATGCGGTTGACGAGCAGGCCAGCGCCAAGTGCCCAGAACTGATTCCATATCTGCAAAATACCGTTGATGAGCAGTTGAGTTGTTGGGTCTGTTATGCCGATGGAGTCTGTATGGCGAGTGAGCAACACATCATGCAGCTAGGCTGAGGGAAACGTACCAAAGACAGCGTTGAGGTAGTACGAAACGAGGCCGTTGCCCGACCACTGAGAGAAGAAGGCGAGGGCAATGATGATCCTCATGCGCCTCCTGTTCCCGGGAGTTGTCCACAAGGCCTTCCAGCCGACGTTTCCAGCGACTACTTATCGTCAGCTAAAAGGTACTTGGCGCACGGAAAATTGAGGCATACCTTTCTGGTCGAAGTCGAGAGCGGCCTTGATCTCCTCGTACTCGTAACGAACAAGAGGGTCGTCACTGCGGAAACGTCAGCGAAGTCGGGGGAATCATGTCTGGCTACATACAGATTGCCATCGGCATGGTAGTGGGCGAGCACTTTCAGCGCCTCTTCGTCTTTGCCCTTGCTGATCAGGAATCGAGGCGACTCCGGCACAAACCAAATGAACATGATTTGGAGCACGGACGGCAGGGCCTGTAGGACACTGGGGATGCGCCATGACCAGTTGTTGGCAATCTTGAACGTGCCGAATGTCGTCCAAGCGGCGCTACATCATGGGTCAGATATCATCGAACACAAAACAGCTTGACCACGTACATGATTGAGCCGATATACCAAAGAGAATTGTAAGCCGAAGTCAATGGGGCGCGATATGTTGGGTAGGCAATTTCAGTAACCAGCAGCGGTGCTGAGTTCTGGGCGAACGTCAACCCAAAACCGATCATGAACCTATATGACTTCGATGAGAAAAGTGAATTGTATGAAACGAGAACACGCACCGGGCAGCAATAAACATGCCAATTGAGGTCGAAGCAGTCTGAAGCGCCGTCCCACCGCACATAATGACGGCACCGATGAGGATCGCCGACTTGCGACCTAAGCCGTCCGATAGGTACGGGGCGAATGGGTACGCGCACAGGTTTCCAATGTTCTATGTCAGTCAGTATTATAACAAGTTGAAGACTACCGAGAAGCGTACTTGAATCGCATTCAAGAGTCCAAGGCGAGATCCCTCCGGATGCCCGAAGTATTCCTTCCACTGGTCGACCGATTGGAACGCGTTCATGACACTTCCATCGTAACCATTGGTGGAGGACGTGATGAGGCTGCACACGATGTTCAGAGCAGGGAACCATGGAAGTCGAACTGCGCTCACAGCAAACACGTCAAGATCGTTAGGTTGAAGAGTCTGCAGCAAAATCAGACACGTTCGCGAAATGGAACAGATGTGCTTACCGTCGATTGTTGTACCATGTCTTGTTGGGGTCAATGACGTGGGCAAAGCCCGAGTCGGACACGCCAGCGACGACAGCTCCGGCACCCATTGTGTTTGTGTATGCGGGAGAAGGAATGCCTTGCGAAGTCCACGAATCCGGAGACCTTATAAACGAGGTCAGCGGCGGCCTCTGGGCGCGTTCCGTGGCCACCTGACCTCGCCCAGCACCAGCATTTCTCCTAAGGTACGCCGTATGTAGGTGGCTGTATCCCTTTCGGACTAGCGTTTGAAGGTAGGTGGCAGGGCGACCTGACTGGAAGGTCACGCGGGCAACACGACGGCGGCAATGAATGGATTCGCTGTTCTCGATCATGTCTTCCTCCCGCTTCATCGAATGGACTGCATGTCGAATGCGGATACACCGCTGGCTGCGCGCTAAGCGTTGTTCGACTTCGCGATATCCTGTGGAGGGTCTTCGAGGCAATTAACGGTAGACGCGGGCGTTCTGCATAACAAGTGAACGGACCTTGTGTCCTTCTTGAGAAGCCGTCGAGACCCGCTGCTGGTTGCTGGCCATAGAGGGTTTGTGAAGGCTTACCCCATGGAAATTGTGACGCCCGACGGCTACCCCACAGCGCCCCGCGCCCCTCCCCACCCCCGCTTCCCCGGGCCTGCCCATGGCACGCCATCATCAACGATCACCGACTACATTTGTCGCACCGGCGCGCAGCGGCACGCCCGTGGGCTCTTGCACAAGCGCCGCCGGCGGGAACAAAACTTAAACAGGATTCGGATAGAATCAGACATACCGTCATTGCCGACAATTCACCGTAGCCCTGGTCCAGCCCTAGTCACAACAAGACATGAGGGCCGGGCCGGCAGCCGTGGTGGCTAGCCAGTGTTTGGTTGCAGACTCCTAAGGGAAAGACCGGACACAGGGGTTGAAGGTAGTCGGACAAGAGTGTAAACCGGTGGAAATTATCGATTGCAATGCTAGGGGTTGTTTCCGAAAGCGATCCTTGGGTACAGAGCAGATAATGAACGAATAACTATGAGGACAGATCTCACCGAATATATTAACAGGAAATAATCTAGAGCTTCTTCAGAAGGTCCGTTGCCTTTATGGCCGTCGTGGTCGTAGGCGAGTCTGCCGCTTCGTCGAGAGGCGAAGGGGGCGCCCTGACGCCTTCGGGAATATCCGACTTTTTCCTGCGGCCCCAAGGCATTCCCCAACTGTCCGCGAGGCTGAGGAGAGTCCCTTTAGCAGACGCCGTCGGTCGTGAAGAGCGCGCTATGGTGGCCGTGTTCGTACTAGTGGCTTCAGACGAAGTGCTGATGGCGAGCGGTGAATTTCGTGGAACGTGATACGACATCGTCCGCCGCCGGTGAGCGATCACGTTCGACATTCCTTCGAATTCGCTCTCATCGGGTGAAGGAGTGGATTGGCTATGTGAGAGGGAGCCTTCGCGAGGTGAAGACGAGGCTATAGGTGGTGTTTCCGAGAGCGCGGTTGTTGGCGCCGCTTTGGGCACGCCTCCGCCAGAGGACGGCGAGCCGAAAGTCGGAAGGCCAGAAAATCTCGAGGCGCTCGATAACCGTGACGCCCGAGAACCAGGTCGCATGGGCGACGGTTGTGACGACATGTGCTTGGGGAGCGAGCCGACTTGGGCGGAAGGTGAAGACGGCGGTGGGGATTTCGCAGGCGACAGCGGCGCCATGGCGGGGGACTTCGACCTGACGGGAGACGGCGTCCTGTCCTTCGAAAACGCCTCGATTGGTGGTGGTGACCCGACGATCGGGGTCTGCGCGCCAGAAGATGGCGGTAAGGACGCCTCTGGAGGGGCCTGTGCGAGAAGACGAGATAGTGAAGACGGACGGCTAGCTGGATTAGAGTTCGTTCTTTGGCGAGTCGGGAAAAGCTGTGAGGAGGGCGACTGCATAACGCGGAAGGTGTCCTCGACCTCTGGCTCCGGAGGCCCTGACGGAAGCACGGTGGCGTCGGCGTTCTGAGGCTCTTGTTGCTTACTGGTCGCCGCCTGGTTTTTAGCCGAGACGCGGCGTTTGGTCTGCTGCGTCCAGTCTTCAACTTCGAGCATATAGTATTTCACGCCGTCGCCCAGACCGTACGGATTGCTTGTTGGATCCTGCGAAAACCCTAAGATATTGGATAGCAAATAAATCAGAGAAACGTACGGCGTGATCCACGACCCTCTCCGTGATGGACGTTATCCGCGCCACAATCCATTCCCGAGACTGCAGCTGCTGCGCCAAGTGCCCCGTGGCATGCAAAAAGTAATGCGGGAACGAAACTGGCAAGCGTGCCTCAGTCCGATGTTTCGCCCGAGATACAGATCGCCCACGTACCATTGAATGCAGCCCACGGCTTAGACACGGAATTCCGCGTCGGGAGGAACAGGGCGAGATCATTCTTCGCGAAGTTCCTGAACGAGATCTTCCCCTTCGCCCGCTCGCGGTACTCCTTACACTGCTTCTGCCACTTCCGGATCGTAGACCCCATCTTCTGAATGGCCTCCAGGAAGTGGTCGTGATCGAACGTCCGAAGAATGTCCAGAGCCGCGCTAGGGTCTGACGGATCGATCGGCGACGGTTCCTCTGGCTGGCCGATGATACTATGGCGCAAGGGCGGCGAGAAGGCAGACTCGGTCATCCCACCCGCATTTTTCGAGGAATGCGGGTGGACGGTCATGTTCTGCGCAGTGGTGAGCGCCTTGACGTGCGCTGAACGGAAGGCTAGCGCGACGTCCAGCAGCTGTGCCACCAGCCTAGTCTTGTCCTCCAGTTCCTGTTCGAACGTTTCCTGTGACGACCTGCCCGTCCGCAGATCGTCTCGCAGTGCCGTCTCGTTGGACTTCGTATGGCGCAGGTCATGCTCCGCCGTACGCAGAGCCTGTTCCGTACGCTGCAGCGTCGCACGGAGCTCCACCGCATCGGACCGCGACACATCGAGCGCGGACTGCAGGTCCTTCACGTGACGCTCCAGCTGCCGATAGTTGTTCTGCAACTCGTGCACCTCCCGCTCCCACACCGCACGGTCACCATCCGCCTCGGCCCGCTGGTCCTTGATCAACCGGTCGTGCTCAGTCGCCTGCGAACGCAACAGGCGATCCTTCTCCCGCCGAGCATCTTCCAGCGCGCGGTGGATCTCGCCGTTCTCTTCGCGTGCGCCACGAATCTGGGTCTCCAGATCCTCTCCCCGCAAACGTGACGCCTCGAGATTCGACAGCATCGTCGCCTGCTCGTCAGTGACCTGCGCGAGCTGCGCAGACGTGCGCGCTTCCAACGCCCGCATGTCGGCGTATGCGGCGTTGGCGTGCGTAATCTCCTGCTTGAGCGCTTCGGCAGCCCTGCTCTGCGCAGTTGCCTCGCTCAAAGCGCGCGAAAGCTCTTCGGCGTGCTTGCCCGCGTCAGCCCGCAGCTCTGCGTTGCGCTGCTCCAGCATCTCCCTGGCAGAGATCTCGCTGTCCACTTCGGCACGCGCCTGAAAAAGCTGCCGCTCCAGCTCGTCTGCACGCTCGCGTTCGCTAGAGTACGACTCCTCCGCGTCGCGTAGGTCCCGATGAAGTTGGTGCAGTTCCGCTTGCAACCGCTCACGTTCCTGTTGATGTTCATCCTCCCGTTTAGCTTGCGCTTCTTGCTGTATGCGATGTTGTTCAGCGAGGTCATGATATGCTGATTCGTCGACCTCGGTAGCTGCTGGGAGAGGTCACTCAATCGCCACAACGGCGTATATGAAATGCGCGTACATTTCCTCTTAGACAGCGATAGCCTAGACGCAGACAGCACTAAACGGACCATCAGTCAGTATTGTACCCTTTCAGAGAACCTATGACTCACAAGACCGCTCCGCAATCCTGTCGAAGCCAGATTCCAAGCCGTCCATTTTACCAACGAGCTTCTCCAATGCCCCGCGACACTGCTGTACAGCCTCGAGGGCAGGAGCATCGTTGATATTCCGTGAATACTGCTCCAGGTCGTCCAGCACGGCAAGCAGGCCTACCCTATATTAGCCGAAGTTACGGACATGAGGCAGTTTACACACCATCCACGTCTTCCCGCTCAAGGGAATACGCCGTGTCCGTACTCCCAGTCGGAGAGAAGTCGATGGTCGGCACAGGGTCGTCCATACCCTTTAGGTCGAAGGGTAATTGCCCATGAACGTCGCTGCGGTAGACCTGCCGACGCTTGCGTTCGCTCGCGCTACGATATGCTCAGTTCATATACGGGCCATAACCCGTATGGCGACGTACGACAGCTTAGCCATCACTTCCAATATGCTCTGTGCACGTTGGTAGAAGAACCGGGCTGGACGAAAAAATCAAGTCAATAACGAGATGAGCAACAAGTGCCATAGTCACTCACAAAACTCCTTCCTGCGTACTATCTCAACGACCGTCGCTCCGTAAGCGTACAGCATATGATGCAGCCGCTGGATGTGAGAGAAGCTGTTTCTTGTGCGGAAGCTCGCTTGCAAGGTGCTGAGGTAGACGGTAAGAAATGGGAACAAATGCAGAATGAGGGATATGCGGTCAGATAATGCTGTGTAGGGACGATGCTTACGTTAATTCTGGCGGAATATGAACGATATCGTTGTTCAAGACGCTGATGCGTCGGAGAGCGTTGATGCAATACGCCGTGGACTTATTCTGAACCCCAGTCAGCATGAGTTCGCACATTCACGTAAGCACCGTGCCTACCTTGATCTCAGCCATGGCCTCCACCTCATGCCGTAAGGCAAAGTCTAGCTGCTTGTGTTCTGCTGATGTCAGCTTGAACGCACTACCGTTTGAGATAATGACCGCACCTTGCAGAATAGCATCGGGGTCATGCATAGGGCGCTCAAGCTTGCCTGCGCAATCACTGATTTTCTCGTACAATTCTTTGGCGCGCTGAAAGCAGGCCTCTGCCTCGTCGGAGATTCTGGCAAGTTTATGAGGACAAGCAAACGACGAAAGAGATATACACTCACTCAGTCTCGTTCACAACCGCCCGCACCGCATCAGCAGCCTCCTGCAATCGTGCAATTGATTCTTCCGCGCCTGCGAAGCGAGTCTGCAAGTCCTCGTGCGTTCGCGAGCACGTGTCCGCAACCTGACGCATTTTTACGTTCGAGACGTAGTCCCCCAGTGTGCGCGGCTTCTCCCCACCCTCAATTGCCTTGCGCACCCCCGGCGACACGAACTCGAGGTGTATGCGCACGCGCGCGATGAGGTCGAGGTCCGCCTGCAGCCCGTCGAGCAGCGCGGCCTGCCGCGCAAGCTCGCGCCGCGCGCTCGCCGCCACGCCCTCGAAGGCGTTCGCAATCTGTAGCACGTTGCGGTCAAGGCTGGTGGACGCGATACGTGTGGCGAGGTGTTGAGTGTGGATGGAAGCGAGGAGGGTGCGGGTTTGCTCGACGTGGGTGTGCGCGGTCTGGTGGTAGCTTGAGGCAAGTTGGCTCGTGCGGAATGGGGGTGTCGCGGCGATGATGGTATCTTTGGCCGCGGTGAGCGTTGCGTACATGAATGTTAGGTGCCACACACCTTCGATTGGGGGTTGCAGTGGCGGGTCGACATGTAGCCCGCGCAACACCTCGTCCAAGTCATAGTCCAGGTAATATTTGTTGAACACGAATATCATCTAGGCTGAGTTGAGATATCGGATTGAAGAGCAGGCTAGATCTGGCACGAGCCACCCCGCGTTCAGCTACCACCAAACCACGCGCACCCACGTCCTGCACACTTGCGCCCTCCTTGCCGCTATCCACACCAAGCACCGCGCCTTGCGCATAGCGTCCACCGGCCTCGAGTCCGTAGCAGGCTAGAGCACTCACCTGGTCGTCAGAACCTGCCAGTTCGCGCAGGTTTGCGTTCGTAAGGCGCGTTCCGTCCGAGAGATACGCGAGAACAGCATCTTGTTCTACGCTCGTCACTTGCTGTACGAAGAGTTCCAGACTCCCGAGTCTACACAGAAGGTGAGCTCGAGGGGCACCGCGCTCTTTAAGCGCTGGACTCGCCGTTCGATATCTCTTATGCCCGCTTGCACCTGCGACTGCATTACTACACATGTACTTTGATGAAAGCGACAGAGATACGCACCTGAAATGTCTGGCCGTCCTCCGCGCGGCATAACTGCAGCATTTCGAGGTGGCGGTAGAAAGCAAGAAGACAATGGACAGGCCGCAGAGTCCGAATCCGGTAATTGACGTTGCTTACAACGGTCATCGTCTCTCCTTCAGTCGCTCTCCTCTGCAGCGATGGAGCACGCCTTACCCCCAGAGCTACTGCATAAGGTCTGTACTTGCTATCTAATCGCCGCTCCCCCAGCTGACGGATTCAATGCTCATCGGTTAGAGTGCGTCTCGATAACAATGGCGTACTTCCGAGAAGGCTGAGCAACGGTGCCGAACCGCCCGTAGTATTCACGCTGGCTAGCGAAGACCTCGACACGAATCTATCGCTTCTACACGTCTGCCACGCCGCGTACGACTGGGTCCTCCCCCTTCTCTACCACACCATCACCCTCTCCAGCCACGCTCAGATTGTGGCCTTCTTCGTCGCGCACAACACCCTAGAGGACGCCGACACGAACAAGCTCCGGCTGGTACGAAACCTCTGGTTTGGCCCGCAGCGAAACACCAGCGACTCGTCGCTCTTCTACGGCTCCTCCTCCTGGCCGCTCACCATCATCCACCGCGTCCTCTGGTTCTGCACAGGCCTCCAAAGCCTATACCTCGTCAATCTCGACCAGAACGAGTGGTTCCGCCTCGAGAACGTCATTCCCTCCTCCGTCACCCGCATCGCCATGGGCCCCGTCCACGGCCCCTTCATCCTGCGCAACCTGCAACACTGTCCCCGCATCGAGAGCTTCACGAGCGCGCTGTCGTTCATGCGCGACGATGAGGTCCGCGAGATCGTCACGTACCCGCACATGCGCGAGTTTCGGCGCATCCTCCAGGCGCATCCGCTAGCCTCCGTGTCCGACATCCTAGTCGACCAGCTGCCGTGTGTGTCGGACTCGCAGACGCTGCAAAGCATGCGCTTCGAGATTTGTGGACCAAGGGAGCGCGCACAAGGCTTGCTGAGCACGATCAAGACGAAGATACAGGAGCGACAGTCAGACGCACGTATAAGCGCCAGTCGGGTTGCGGAGGACGACTGGATGGTCTACCTTCATGAGGAATTTCACTTCATGAAGAGGGCGCACCTATGTATGTCCCCGTCTTGTATTCATGAACGATTGAGATTGATACTGTCCAGGGCGATTGGCTCGGTCGTAGACTCGTAACGGGAAGGCTTGGTGGTAGGAATATATGTATAGCTCGCCCCGATGTGGTCGAAGATTGCCTTGGCTCAGTCATTGCCCTATCTGAAGTATGATGGAATGGGCGTTGTATCAAGCTTGAGGCAGACACGTTGAATATAATCAGACGCATGCAGCATTGCAAAGTACTCGTGCACAAGACGAAAATCTACTCCTCTGCCTCTGTCTCCTCTAGACGTTTCTTCGCCATCGCCTTCATACGGCGCATATAGCTGAAGATATATCTCGTCAGTACGACGCGCAGTAAGGATGAGGGGGAACAGGAGAGGCCGGAATGGAATAGGGCGGGACGAAATATGACGGGCAAGACAGGATGAGGGCGGGACATAACATGCAGGAAATTCGATCACGTACTCCTCGTACTGGCACCTGCGCACGCATGTCAGTCACTTTTATCGCGTAAATTAGTGAGAACACGCACTTCTCGTATGTATGCCGCTCGTGGTCGCACTCCCATGGCACGTAGAACGATTTCTTCCGGCATACGTTGAGCGGGATGAGTAGACTGTGGTAGTCGAATGATGTAGTGCACGTCGTAAAAGCAGTCGTGGCCCCGTTTGCGGTCCATTCAATAGCACGGCAAGGGGGTTGGCGGTAGCAGAGAACGGAGGCGCGGGAGCGGCGTCGGATGAACGACGAGGAAGCACATGAGTCGCGTCAGCAGGCGCCAACCACCAAACACATGATCACGCACGCAGAGCACTGGTCTCTCCATGCCAGAGGGATCTTGTGGGCCTTCATCTCAGCCTCCGAGGCCGTCGTCGAGGAGGCCATGATGAATGCAGGAAGCGGGCGTGTGACGTGACGCTTGTTCTCCCGACGGCTCACAAGCCCGGGCGAGTGTGACATGGTCCAATGGGCGGCTCGGCGTTAGCCGGGCGTGCGTTGAACTCGATCATGAACTACGCTGCGGCTCCCTGGACGTTTTGCAAGGGACAGGATCATTTTCCAGCGCTGGATACCTCCCTGCTTCACTTTGAGTCCTTCAGGCTGGTCCTCGCTCAGCCACCTTTCCTCTTTCTCCTTTGCCCGCGAACAATTTCAGGGCCCTCAAGTGGCCCATTCATCTAAGCCCGCTCTCCACTCAGCAGTGGCTTGTGGATTGGCGGTTTCTTTACTGGAAATAGAGATTAACCCGCTCAAGATGAAAGGACGTTTCGATCCGACGACATGCCACTGCCACTTGCATGAAGTATAAGATGGCTGCACCGTCGAACGCCGAACTCCATCTTCCCGCCCATACATCACAGGTGGGTCTTATCATGACATACATTCCCTTTGCGCTCACCTTTCTCCAGTGCCTTCCTCAAGCCATGTCTGACACCGAAAACGACAGCATCACCGCCCAGTTCGCCGCCATCGCCGCATCCCAATGCTTGCGAACGGGGTCTCAGGAGTACTGGACGGCGCGCCGTGCGTTCATTGCCAACGCCGTCAATACCGGCTTCTCCCAGAACTTTGGCTACGATGACTCGGACCTCCGCGCCTGGCAGGGTCTCTGCAGCACAGTCGGCATCGACAGTGATGAGCTGCCGAATATCAGGGCGTGCAAGGAGGTAAGTAACGCACCGGTATTCTTTCGTACCGTTGGTCTTCATACTCTCGGACTTTCTGACTGTAGTCGTACAGGCCCTTGCGAACGTGCACGCCAATATCATCGACCTTGTAGACGCCGCCAATGGACGCACGACTTGCCGGACGTTTCCCTCCGCGAAAGCGTGCGCAATGTACACCAGGCAGACCGGGAAGTTCTACCCGAAAGATGAAGCGAAGGAGAACCCCCTTCTGCGTAGGTTCCTCGTTGAGGTCTTCTGAGCCATCTATTGTCAATGCGAGCGCCACCGGCGCCTATGTCTGCTGCCACCGCATCATGTTCCGGCTCAGCTATCTACGTTCCACAGTAATAATATTGTTATACGAATTTGGACCGCTCCTTTAGTTTTCAAGAGAATAAGACGCAGCCCCTGCGCAGCCCCAAGGTCATAAAGGCTACCGTGGGAACCCGCAAGTGCCATGCGCCCACATTGGCTCGGAAAGTCCCGGGTGCCACTGGTGACTTCAACTCGAACCGTCATCTCGCACCTGCGCAACGCCATCCCCCGACTTCTCTCCCTCAGTGGAACTCACTTCGCGCTCAAACTTCATTGTGGAATGACTCCCAGACTCTCTTTAGCTAACTCTCTCTCTCTCTCTCTCATAGCTTCAAGCCTTCAATTACTTCCTGAGAACGTCTTGCGAACGCTGGCTCAGCTCCCGCAGCGCGACGACACCCTTCTTTGACGTGTTCTTGATCTCGCACTACTTATCGTCATGGGTCCTGTCCCATGTCTACGCTCTTTTGACCCTCGATTGCACCCACAATTCAAGTAGAAGACCCGCAGGTGACGAAGGCGGCGTTCTAAATCCTAGGACAGCTACTGCCGGCATACACGCCGCCTGCACGACCCGACCACACCGAAGATGTATATAATTGAGGGCCATTGTCACACCATCGCAGGCCCATCTCTTCTACTCCCCCACTTTTGCCTCTCGGTGCGTCCCGCTCATGCTGAGCAGCGTGCACGACTTGCTCACCGTCGGCCATCGCAGTCGGCGCCTTGCATCATGTCTCTGGTTCCCATAGGGTCTCAGTCCCAGGACGTCCTCGTCCGATGGGACCAATACGCTCTGGCAAATGGCTTGCACAGAACCATGGACGAATATTGGGAGGCCCGCCGCCTGTTCATCGGGCGGGTCGTCAACGCCGACTTCAACGAATTCTTCGGTAGCGATAAAGTCGACTTGAACGCATGGCGCGGCCTCTGCAGGACGGAGGGCATCGACGGCGCCGACGAGCTACCTACCGTCAAGGCATGTCGGAAGGTGCGCAAATCCTCACGCTTGCGATCCATCTTCTGACGGCCGTCTACAGGCTCTCGAACATGTACACTGCAACATTATTGATCTCGTCGACGCGGCTAGGCAACAACAGATATGCAGGACGTTCCGCCATCCTGATGACCTGGTGAGGTACTCCAAAGATGCTGGAAAGTTCTATCCTTTGAAGTCGGCGAAAGAGAATGAGTTGTTGGAAATGTTTCTTGTGGTAATGCAGGAAGGCAATACTGCCAATCTGCAGCCTCGTCGCCCTCGCCGCCAACGGCGATGACCGCGAGACACAACTGCATACGCATCGTACATCTTGCACTGTACTTACAACATTTCCATCTGTATCCACCTGTCTGCTATACATAGTTGTCTTTCTCACGTATACAAGTCGTCAGTATGCATCAGTCGCTTGATGGGCGGCGGGCGCCGGACTCAAGCCGGACTTGCGCGAGACGCGGCGTGAATGAGCGGCGGCAACATACTTAGAGAACAGACCTGGCAGGACGCTCAACGACATGAGCTGCAAATGTACGAAGCTGGTTTCTAAGTTTATCACTAAATGACCAAGTCTTCTATCGACCTCGAAGGTGATTTACGCTGACGAGCTAGTGGCCGCGGGAAAGGTTCCTCACGCGCCCACACCACCGTGGCAGTTCGGAAATCTCCGGGAGCTCCTTGAAGTCGAACGACCAAGACGCTGGCGCACTACTGGCATTCCGTCGCGACAGCACTCAGACCAGGGAATGCTCTGGCAGCGCGCCTTGCACCTCCAATACGGGTGCCCAGTCAAATACGCAGCTGTTCGGGCAACGGCGTTGGCTTCAAAGCTCCTCTGAAGCGGCCTTTCCTCCTGCTCTGGCTTTGTAGACCAGGCCGGGGACAAAGGTTATTCATGAGATCACACCGTGCACACTACTTCGCTGCAGCACGGCCTCTGATGCAGTCTTTTCGGGTGGCCTCCGATCCGGCCTTCTCAGGCGCCGATGCCCTTTCTCAGCTCAGTGAATGAGATCCTCGTGCCGCGCAAAGGCCGTCCCGCAGCCTCAAAGCCTTTCAGGCGACGACGAATTTCCTGGGATGTCCATCCAGTGCGCCTCGCCTTTCACGTACACACCGGCTTCTCCCGCTGCAGGTTACTATAAGTACTCCGGGATTGTACCCAAATTCCCCAGGATCACCAGTCCCCACTGCGCATAGTCGACCTCGTCTCAGTCTGGTGCGTCTTTGTCCTCTCCTTGCTTGGCGCCACTCACCGCCCGTTGCAGCGTCTAATCACCTAGCCATGTCAGGCGTGGACGATATCGTGTCCCAGTTCGCCGCCCTCGCTGTGGGCGCGGGGTGGACGGAGGGTTCGAACCGCTATAACAGGGAGCGGCGCTCCTACATTGCCGACGCTACCGCCAGCGGTTTCAGGTCGAACTTTGGCGCCAACGAGGTGGATTTGAAAGCGTGGCAGCGCATATGTACGACGGTCGGCGTGCCCAACGCCGACTCCCTGGGGAGTATCAAGGAGTGCAAAAAGGTGCGAGCAGCGTCCTCGCCATCCGACTCGAAACTGACCTGCGGTATAGGCTCTCAAGGGCATATTCGTGAAAATCGTCGACTTAGTCGATGCGGCAAACGCTGGCAGGACTGTGTCCAAGACGTTCAAGTCCAGAGGGAAGCTGGCAGGCTACACGACCTCTGAAGAGAAGATATTTCCGAAGAAGAGAGCGAAGAGCAACCCATTGTTGAAGCACTTCCTCATCGTAGTATTTTAGTACTTGAGAGATGGTTGCCAGACTGCCTCTCGCAGATTTTCTTTGTTGTTTGTCATGTTGGCATGTACCCGACGAAACCACCGTGTATCTAAGTCCTGTGTACCCTCTCGGTCTGCACGCTAGCTCGTGGAGCACAACCCGGTTGGACTGATTCGGGACGGTAGTCTTGAGCAGCAAGAGTCATGTCGAGTCACTGTCGCGTGCTGAATCGGCCCGACTTCCGATCCCATTGTACTTCTGAGAGCGAACTCTAGTCTCTCACCAAGTTGTCACCTGCTACGGCCGCCATAGTCTCGTCCCCATCCGCTGTGCCGCCTCCGGCCCGGCCCACGTTCTCCATCAAACCAGGAACAGAAAAAGTCGGGGCAGGAGGGCGGCACAACGTCTGGTGCATTTCGGGCCTCCTTCCTAGGGTGATGTCATAGGTGAAAAAACAACACGCGCGCGTGGTCGAGCGTCGAGCGACGCGAATGCACTGAACGCGAGCACTGGTCAGCTTCGAGAGCTTTCGTCGCAAAGTGGCCCAAGATACGCTGGACTACAGATCTGGGCATGGCCGCCCCCTTTGTGAGAGGAAAATGACAAGGTTGGGCGCCAGTGGGTGGCTGACTCAGCCCTCGTGCACTTCGTCCACGTGGCGGTGCGTGAGATGTCGACGGTGACGGTTTGCGCTCTGCATCGCGGAAAACCCATCGTGTCGGCACTAGCATTAATTCTGAGGTGTAGTATAGTCGCGTCTGCGACGCGGCGGGGTTTCTCACAAGGGTGAGGGCTGTGGCTCCCGCCCTTGCTGGCAAAGCCCTCTTAGGTGCTAAGATCACGTGACACCACGCAGCCCTCGCGCTCCCGAGTCCCAATGGACGCGTCGCTGTGCTGCCAACGGAGCCTGCATCGACGCGGGGGGTACGTGGGTACAGCTATGTATGAGGCCTTAGTCACGAACTTTCCCTCAGACCGCTCAACGCATCGCGGTTGTCGCTCGCGAAGTTCGCGAGACAATCGAATTTCACCTATGAGGTCACCCTAGGAAAGGGCGCCCGAATGCGCCAGACGTTCGCTGCGCTCACGGGTTCCAACTTTTCAATTCCGCTCAATTCCGCCCTCGTGGGATCACGTTTCTCACGTGGATTAGTGGGTCCAAGTAGGGGAACCCGTGGCGCGGCGAACGGCTGGGTTCGAGACTACGGCCGCCACAGTTTGGGGGTTCGCTAAGGGTTCGCAGCTCGCCAGGCTTCCCTCGCGACCGTTCCAGGCATGGGCTGCTGCTTGGTTGCTGTCTTCCACATAGACTCCGACGACTGCTGATCAAATATGCAAAACCGCTTGGCGTCTCATCGTCTCATCGTCAGCTTCCACCTTTGTCCCTGGCCTCATCTATTGAGAACTGCGAGTAAGCCTGAAGCCTGCGAACCGGTATCACACGGGTAAACGAGAGGTATGTCGCGCGATTTTTACAGGATGAGGCGTGTCTTACCCGCCTGCAGAACTGACGCGCCATCATGAGCGTGCAGAAGGATGTCTTTCTGGTGCTCGGAGGGGACAGCTTTGTAGGCGGGCACGTCGTACAGAGACTGAAGGCGCGCGGAGACAATGTGTCTATCTTTGACCTAGTAGACCGCCAATACGCCGTTCCATTCTACCAAGGAGACATCTGCAGCAAGGACGAAGTTTTGAGTGCCATACGGAAGGTGCGCCACCGTCTAATTCCTTGGCGACGAGCGCTACTGATGCGTTTATCTCTCCCTTTTTTGACTCTCCACCACTCTCGTAGAGCGGCGCGACGTGCGTCATCCACACCATCTCACCATTGTCCATTTATCACCAAGACGAGCTACATGTCTTCGAGCAAGTCATCGTACAA
The DNA here is from genome assembly GCA_007026445.1 of Schizophyllum amplum. Lineage (NCBI taxonomy): Eukaryota > Fungi > Basidiomycota > Agaricomycetes > Agaricales > Schizophyllaceae > Schizophyllum > Schizophyllum amplum. Next base: position 809,440 of record VDMD01000009.1, on the reverse strand, counting down.
GGAACGAAGAATGCCATCGACGCCGCGCTCACTGCCGGTGTACAGAAGCTCGTCTACCACAGCAGCTCATCTGTCGTCTTCGACGGGTCAGACATAGTCGACGGCGACGAGACGCTCCCGTACGCCAAGAACTTCAGGAGTATCTACAGCAAGACCCGTATGCTCGCAGAGAAGGCGGTCCTGGGCGCGAACGGTCAGGGCGGCCTTCACACAGCGGTCATTCGGCCTGTGGCCACATTCGGGTAAGTCTTCGCGCAGTCAGTCTTTGAGCAGTTGCTGAAACCAATCCTACCAGTGTGGGCGACCGCGAAAGCATTCCCGGCTCGTATAATAGCTGGAAAACCGGCCGAACTCATGTCCAGCTCGGCTCTGAAAACAAGCTCTTCGACCGTACGTACGTCAGTAACATCGCCCTCGGCCTCGTCCTCGCCGCCGATCACCTTCCCGCACCCTCCGTCGCCGGTGAGGTCTTCTTCATAACCAACGGCGCTAGCGGGCGGCTCCCGTTCTGGGACTTCGCGCGCGCGATATGGCGCGAAATGGACGCTGCGTTCCCCGGTCGCACGCCGCCAGCGAAGAAACGTGTGGTGATCCCGCGCTGGGCGGCTTTGGTCATCGCGCACGTCTCACTGTGGATGGCGTGGTTGCGGGGGACGCAGGCGACGCTGACGCCGTACACGGTGTCGCTGGTGACGGCGCAGCTGACGTTCAGTGACGCGAAGGCGAGGCGGGTGCTGGGGTATGAGCCGGAGGTTGAGGTGGAGGAGGGGCTGGAGATGACGATGAAGGTGAGGATGTCGGGGCTCTGCTGTAAGCTATCGCTGATGCACGCTGCAGTGGTTTAAGAATGAGGTGGACGCTGGCCGGTTCGAGTAGTTCTAACAGCGTCTGTATTAGGGCGATGCATCTTCTCTCTTGTGTCTGACCCTTCTGTCTGCAGCGCGTCTTTGCCGTCATTTGCTGTTTTGCGGTGTTACGCAAAGTGAGGTTATAACAGCGTGAACCATTACAACTCCCTGCTAGCTCAGTGGTAGAGCGCCTCACTAGTACCTCAATGGATGCTATGAGGAGGTCAGTCGTTCAAGTCGGCTGTGGGGAATAGGATAGATTGCCAAGTTTTTACCTGCCTTTTTCCATGGTCGACGAGCGTATGCAAACAGGCACGTATGGCCTTTCAGGCTGCGAGACGACGGGCACAGCGGCCGGTGTCTTCTTTTGCTGAACGAATGTGTATACAGTGTGCAGACGCTTACTGTAATGCGCATCACCGACTTTGCAAGTACTTCTCCGCGTCCTTGTTTGACTTACTTCTCCATAATGAAGCCCGTCGGCAAACCTGCAAACCTGCACTCGCCGATAGGCTCGTGAACCAGCCCGTCCTGCGTTTGAAATTACCCCGCTTCGCGGGGCCGTCCGCAGGACGGGCTGGGCTCATTGGAAGCCAAATCAAGGGGGGCCATGGGACCCCCGTCTGACTTAGTGAAAACGAGGGGCAAGCTGTGGCACATGCCAAACCCGCGACGACTGTCCTCCTCTCTTGACCTGTCCAGCCGGCTGAAAACATACATATTATGGTAGACAGTATTGTAATGTAACATCCTGTACCCTCGCGAGATGGAGAAATCGAGTTGTACTGCATGTATTAGGTATACTGGCCTGAAATACGCCTATAGTCTGGGTGAAAAACGCATTCACACAAGACTGTCGCCTTCTGAGAGATGCTGAGGGGCCGCATTGCGCCGTCAACGGGGCTGCGCGCCACGTGCACGATGCCTGCAGTCAACGTCCGGCCGACACGACAAGAACCTCCACGAAGACAAGGGGCTCCAAGGCGCATGGTGTCGGCACGCAGCGCCGCGGATACGTTAGGTGCGAATTCTTGCTGTCCCACGACGTATGCTGGCAGAGGTGTACCGACTGGGGTGGCGTAAGAGTGAGAGGAAGGTCGAGGCGTGTTGCTGGGGTGAGGAGGGGTTGCATGGTGCGTGTTTGATTGTGAGTGTACAGCGTCGCGAGCAGCGGACGCGTACCCGTTGTGATCTGCGACCGGCGGTCGAAGATATTCTTGCGTGTACATGGGCCGCAGATTCGGCGTGGCCAGTGATAGAGACGATGGTGGAGCACGCGCCTGCAGCGGAGCGAGTGGCCGACGGCTGGTTGAGGGTGGTGTGGGAATCGATGCAAGCGACGGACGTGGTTGACGGCTTGGGGGTACCCCATCCCTGTATGCCAGGCCTTGCCCACCACCATTGGATGGAGCGGACACAGCCGTGACGCCGGTGCGAGCCCACCGTGTGTCGACGCGCGGTGGCGGACATGGCGTCGCGAACGGCACACTCTCGTCGTTCGTATGAGTGTGAACGTATGGTCTGGTTGATGGTGTCTGATGAATGGCTGCTGCGCGGGACGCTTGTGAAGATGGGCGTGTATCGGGCGTTGCGTACGAGAGGTTGTAGGGCGACTGTCCTGTCGTCCGAGCTCCGTCGGAGCCGATTGGATGGATCGACGCCGAGGATGGTGCTTGCGGTTTTGCGCGCGGGCGAGGGAGTGGTCGAAGGGGGCGAGTGAGAGGCGAGGGCGCAGCCGCAGGCGCGATCGGATGAGGGTTTATTCGTTGCTCTTCGTGTTGTGCGGATTCCTGGAGCGAGAGCGGCGGTGAGCGCGGTGTCTGCAGGTCTGGGGAGCCCTGGAAGCAACTGTTAGCTATTCTGCCGAAGCGCGCAACATCAAGACGCACCTGTGCGATGCTGATAGCCTCCCCGCCCCTGCCTTCTCCGTCATCTGTTCGACGTCGCTTAGCGCTGCGCTCGGGTTCGCTGAGGCTTGACGTGACATCTTCGACTTGAGAAACTAGGGTGACGGAGCCCATCGAAGGCGATGGACGCTCGCTTGTCCCGGTCTCGCCATGATGAGGGTAAGAAGCCAAGATGTGATCAACGAGATTCTTTCCCTGCTCATCCCACAATATCCATTCGGATTGTAGAAGCTTGTTTAGATGCTGGTTGAACTTGTCCAGCTTCAGACGCGCCACTCTGTCCATGATCTCGTTAGACAGAACACACTCCGGGCCCATCGCTTGCCATGCCGCGTGAGTCCGAGTATACTCTTCTCGCCAATCGTCAAGGATATTCCAAAGCGAGCGAGACTTCTCCTTCTCAAAAGCCAGGCGCGGTCCGGAGGTTTCCTTCTTGTTCTTGCCCGGGCGCACGAGATCGAGGAGCGACGGACAGCAGACATCGCAGCATGGTACGGGATATTCTTCGAGACACTCAGCTGACTGCCCGTGAATGAACCTCGAATGCAGACATACCTTTGGCTTTCGAGTCGTGAAAGACTTGGCAAAGAATCTCTCGCCTGCACGTCCGGGACTGCACGAAGTGATACATGCCCTCCGTGTCGTCGTCTTCTTCAATTGGGAGCTGCACCCACTCGGGCGAAGGAGGGAAGACGTCCGCACGGCCATTGCGAGCGCCGCGGTACCGACCGTGCGCACGCCCGTACATCTTCTTCTCCTTCTTGCTCGCCTGCGTCGTCGCCGATGGTCGTGTTCCTGAAGAGGTGTCTCCCGATGCCTTGTCTCTTCCGACCACGGTAGCAATGTACACGGTATATGCAGCGGGCTCTACAAGCATGATCGCGAAGCCTGCACCCAATGCTCGTGCTGCTCGTCCCGCTCGCTGCATGAAGCTGGACAACTTGTCCGTCTTCCTCCACTGAATGACATATTCAATGTCGGGTACGTTGCAGCCCTTGGAAAAGAGTCAGCTAAATGCGTACATTAGCTGGCAGAAGCCGAAGTGCTCACCATACCAGCCGCATCCGTGCAAACTAGGACACGGACGACTCCTGACTTGAAGAGGCGCATCGCCTCTTCGCGGTACTCTTGACTCAGCACCGCGTTGAAAGGCCGGATGACGCCGTGAAGGTGCTCTGGCACGAGTGAGCGCAGATGGTTCACAATCTCGTCGCCTGTCTTGATGTTGTCGACGTAGATCCAGGTCTTCGGTATATCTGGCGCCTGGGAGAGCTGCGACGGTATGACGAAGTCGAGGTCTGTGTAGGTGTTCATAGCATTGAGGATGGGCCGCACGATGAGGGAAACGTTCGCCCTGTCGTTGCCCATGTTCAGGTGAAGGTATCTCCGTTCTTTGCTTCGGTTGAGTTGAAGGGTGTCGACGACGTTGCGCGTCACCCGGCGAGTCAGCGTCGCCGAGACCGCTATGACGGGAACGTCGGGAGGAAGCAAGGCGCGCACGGTGCCGATTCGACCATACTGTTTGCGGAAATCTGCTCCCCAGTGGGAGATACAGTGAGCTTCGTCAACAAAGATTGAGTACACCCGAGAGCGAAACGCAGGCTTGCGTATGACGCGCTCTATGAACCGAGTAGACAACAGCATCTCCGGTGAGAGTAATACGATGCGGTATTTGCCTGTGACGATGTCCTGCACATGTGAATTAGCTTTGTATGGGACGATGAAGGACCACGGCCACGCACGCGGAATAATGCGTCCGTCATCTCTACTGCACTGCTAATGGCCACTGCAGGCAAGCCGAACTCGTCTCGGAAAGTCTTCACCTGTAATCGGAGCGTTAGTCGAGCCTCGCGTTCTAGTGGAAGGTTCGCACCATCTCATTCTGTAGCACTATAAGCGGCGAGACCATAAGCGTCACTTTGTCTGCATTCTTCTCCAGTGCATACGGCGCGGCAGCAGCGCCTGTCTTCCCTTGACCCGTGGCGGCCTGGCAGACAGTATCTTGCCCCTCTTCCTGAGCCTGAGCGAGGCGGAACTGAAAGTAACGCGGCTCGCGCCCTTTGAGCTGTTCCACCATCCGCTCGCGAAGGTGTCGAAGTTGCTCCTCGGTCAAGGCCGCACGTGTAGCCGGTCCGGTATGTGTATGGGGTGCACGTATGCGCTGTCGCTTTCGCGACTTCCGCTGAGGGTTGGAGGGCTGTGCAGCTCGTTTAGGTGGCATAGTGAGGAGAGGACGAGGGGGAGAGGGAGAAAAGGCAGAGGCCGATAGTTTGCTTCCGCGAGATCGGTTGCAAGCCGTCGCGGCTCGATAGACAAATAGACGGCTTGTCTTCAACGCTTTCTATTCAGGCGAGACATATAGAAGTGCAGGTACAAGCCACGGCCTGGGATACTTGTGAGTCCAAAGGCCAGCATGGAGAAAAACTGCTCACTTTGCTGCAAGTCGGCGGGATGTCTGGAGGCGGCAAGCGCCCCGTAACGCCCGTCTCATGGCCGCTCGACGGATCGGATCGACCACGTCCTTCGAGCCCGTTGTCATCGCTGCCCAATACCTCACCTCCACGAACTTCCCCCACTCCAGGAGAAGCACCTCTGCCTCAAGCGTCCACATCGGCGTCCCATCCTTTCGACATCCTGATGGAGGATGCAGTCTATTCTTTCGGGAATGAAAGTGAAGGATCACAGGCCTCGCGTGAGTAGCTAGAACAAAATGCACTTCGCGAGCTCACCCGGTATTTCGTTCTGGCAGCGAGTCCAGCAGACCCACGGGAGCTGCCGCCGCTGTCCGCTCCGACTGCGTTGAAAGCCAGTAGCCACCCACAACCTCCTTCCCACGCTGCGGCAAGCGCCAACCCACGTAAAACCAAATACCTCCCTCGCCGATATGCCAATCGCCCCCTCATCGGTGTCGACAGCCAGGATTCCGGCGTCTATGCAACCTCTCCAGACCGGGGCCCGGGCACCGTCGATCGTCAGCTCAAAGGCCAGCAGAGGAACCGCGACCTGAACGAGGAGAAGAGAGAGCTCAAAGCTCGCGCAAAGCAAGACGCCACCGCTTTAGAGGCTGCCAAAGTTGCAAGAGAAAAGGAGGAGGCCATCAACTTCATCGTCGAGCAGCTCGACGAGTTCGATGTCACTCTGGGCGATCTCCTGGCGCACACATTTGGCGACGGGTGCGATTCGCGCTGGCGCTGGAAGCACTTCTATAAAGACTCGAAGAACGTCAGTACGGTCATCAGCGCTATGGCGTCAAGAAGAAATCCTCCGCAAGCGCGCAGGAAAGCTGAGACGGCCATGGTTGAGGTTGTGTCCCACGTTCTGGAACACGAGGCCGCCGCCGTCACGAAGCAGGGCATTCTCCGCCCGCCCGCCGAAGTCGATGAAGGCTTCGTGTCCGGCCTCGAGCTCGACAAGCTCCCCATCCTGCTCAGCCCACTGTGCCCTGCCATCACCAAGCTCCTGCATAGCATTGCACAGACGAAGAGACAGCTGGATCACTGCACGGTACGCCGGCTTGACCATAAGAAATTTGTAAGCATTATCTTCCCCCACTAGCCGCCAACTCACCTCGCCGCTTAGATCACGGCCATGTGTACCACTATGCTACTCGGAGAGCGCAGCCAGCACAACTCGTGGTTCCAGCACATCTTCGGATTGTATCTGTATACTCAAGGAGCGACCCGCCAGCTCATCACGGTCCTGAACCATATGAGCGTCAGTGTGAGCTATGCGTCCCTAGCTGGACGTGGGGGCAAGAGCGATGGATCGATATGGACAGAAGACGAACCTGTGTCTCTGCCGACTGAGGATACGACCCAGGAGCCGGATACTACTGCCACGATCCCGGGCCGCATGGCATTTTCAGAAGTGTCGGCACCGGCACCTAACCGTGTTGCAAGCCAGCAAGAGGCGAACGGCGCTGAAGCGACATCAGGCTCCGCGATACATCCGCCGACTGTCCTCCCGGAGAACGGCGACGTGCCTCCAAACACGAACACGACGCCTAAGCAGCAACGTGCCGCCCCGGGAACGCTCGAGCGCCTCTCTTGGGCCATGCGTAGACTCTCCCGTCAGGTCGCAGCATCTCGCCCGTTCATGGTGGTCTACGATAACATCAACATGATGTGGCGAATAGCGGAGCAGGTCATGGGACGCACCGGTGGGTAACGCATCGCTCTCACGGGTCGTACCGACACTGAATCAACCCACGCCCAGATTCTCTGCAGAGCGGGACATGCGCCACAATGATCCCGCTTCACGCGGCAGACCCTTCCCATCTCCAGACAGCAGTCCTCGCCAAGCGCGCGGACGAGGCGCCGGAGCTGGATATCAACGATGTCAGACTCTCACCAGCTTACAAGACGAAGCTCAACGAATACCTCGTCTTCGCGGTCCTGCGCATCATCGTTCGTTACGGAGGCGAGAAGCTGCAGTCCTTCCGGAACGAGGTGTATGAGAACGAACCGTCTACGGATGACAAGATCACGACGCACCAGTCCGACGTTCACCCTCTCCCAGCTTTTCACATCGACGAGAGCTCGAAGGTGGGAAATGCGGAGGTGATCAAGGCCATCATGGAGGAGCTGGGAGAGCCGACGTTGGCCACCGACTTCGCCGAGAAGGTCCGACTTGTAGCAGGCGATCAGCTTTCAGTCGCGAGACTGAGGGAAGTCGCCGCAACGCGTGCAGGGAATGAAGGAGGTGCAGCGTCGCTTCGCTGGGCGTTGTTTGTCCCGGGACTCTTCCACTACAAGATGGCGGCCACGAGTGGGCTTCTGTTGGCACATCTTGGCAAGAAGAATCGTGACACCACGAACCCCGCGTCTCTGCATGCCCACAATACCATCCTGGGTCGCAAGCCGATCGTCGCCACGTCGCTTCCTCCTTTCCGTACCGGCCGTGACCTAATCTTCGTGTCGCTGTACGCGCGCATCTTCCACTGTCTTCTGCTCGTCTCGGGCAAGAAATCGCTGGAGGAGTATGGCAACGACCCGGCAACCACCTGGGACTCTCTGAAAGCCCACGCGGAGGAGATCGTACGTCGCTTCGCGGACCCGGAAGTCGCGAGAGAGTATCGCAGAGCGCGTGACCGCTACGGCGCAAGCCAAGGCGACATGGTGTTCGAGAATGCGATATTATTCATGCGCGACGCGCTGCTCCTTCGCGAGTTCACGGACGCGATCAAGGCCGGCGACTCAGGACGTATTCTACATGTCCTCGAAAGCTGGGTCCATGCATATCGCGCGCAGGGTCGAACGAAGTACGCGCACGAGACTCTGCACTTGCTGCACAATCTCAAGCATGTATGGCCCAAGGAAGTTCGGTGAGTCCTGTATATCTTCAGACATCGTACGTTGGACTGATGTACGGTACTCAGAGATACTGTCCTGCGCAACTGGCTCGTCAATACGACGAATAGACCGTACGCGTTCCTCGAGGTCGATCTGTTGCAAGAACATCTGAATTACTGGATCAAGGTGAATGAATCGCGGCGCCTCTAGTAACGTCATTGACTCATACCTCGCGACTAGAACTACTTCCAAGCGCACGGTAGCAATGCGTCGTGGCCGTGGCTTTTCACCATATCCCCCTGTGTTGGCATTCTGCGCACGCTAGCCAAACAAGTCCACAAAGCCCTTGGTGGAAAGCAAGGCGGACGCCATGCTGAGCCTGATCTCACTAATGACATCGCAGAGCTCATGAATAGCCTTTCCCAGCATAACGTCTACATACCACAGAGGGGCCGCGAATTCGACGCCGACGACGACGCCAGCCTTGTTCTCGACGCGGTCTCCGCCGGAATGAACAAGCTTATCGGTGGCGGCAAGACTTCGTCGCCGTTGGCAAACTACAACACCGCCTTCCGTACCGCACAGAGAAGCTACCGCATCGAGCCTCTTGTGGGCGGTAAGCAGAAGGAAATTGACAGTAATACCGGTGAGCAACGCGCTTTGTAGTGGAGTTAAGATTGATGTTCTTTGACAGCTTCTGCTGGTGCCAATAGCGCGGCTGACGGCACTGACGCGGCACCAGAAGATGCGGCGACCGCCGAAGACGACGATTTTGCGCCTGCAGAGGGCGAGGACTCTGAGGGTGTGCAGTCGGACGATGAACCGAACGAACCACCAGAGGTCACCTTCGACGACGCGGAGGACGTCGCTTTGGATGATGATGGGCTCTCTGACCAAGATGCCGAAGGCGAGTCGGACCTCGACAGTAATGCCGACAGCGACATCGAGCTTTTCGAGGAGGAGGAAGACGCTGAAGGCTTCGATTCGGACAAAGACGATGCGCCCGGGGGCGACGCGGACGAAGACGACGTATCTGGCTTCGATTCGGACACCGCTCGCGATGTATAGCACCTTTCATATATCTGATGTGGTACCCCGTGTCTTATTACTTGGTCTCTACCGGACTCGAGCGTCCTGGGCAGCACTATGTGAAGATTCGTCGCGGACTACGCGGACACAGTGCTTGATTTCTCTAAGTCAGACGGGGGTCCCGTGGCCCCCCTTGATTCGGGCTCCAATTAGCCCAGTCGCTCGCAAGCTCGCGTTCCAATTTGTCTTTTCCCCACATGTCCCATGTGCTCGCCGGGAAAAGACAAATGGTTCGTGAGCTGCGAGAACGAACTGGCCACGCGAGTCTAACTCGCCGAAGGCGCTCCCGAAGTCCTACGCCCGCCGAAGGATGTCCGAAGCCCAGACACGATACGGATCGCATTCTTGACTTCTAGCCGGATTTCTGTGATTATCAGCGTCGGTCTAATGAAGCGAGGCGCTGGATCCGTTGTCGAGGCGCTCCGTTTTGCAAGGCGCCCACAGCGCCGGTCGCAAGCGGGTCGGGTGACTATCATCCTGCGCATGATGGCCGTACAATTTCGGTGGCGCCGAGCGGGCTGCTATCCTTCGCGGTCTCTGTTACGGTAAGTCTCGTCTTCATCCTCCCTTCATCTATTGCTCGATCCGACTGTTTCCCAGCTGCCAGCTCGACACGCCGTTGTCTCTCTCCAATCCCTCTCGGCAACTTCAGACGTTCTCACCTTGGGCGCCCTCATCACTGTTCATCATGCATCACCACTCACGCGCATGGCGCACGCGACCTCGAGTCAGCTTCCGCCTGTCCGGCCTTAAGCCCCGTCCTGCCAGCGCGGTACGCTAATCGCCGATTCGATGGATAGGCGACGGGCCCGGGTGGCGCGCCGAAGTTCGCATGTGAACGTGACGGTGTTGAACTTTGTGACTTCAGCGACGGACACCGACTCGCGGCTCGCCTCATTGTCCTCTATCGGTTCTCAAATTTCAGCCATGGAGACTGTCGGGGCTGTCCATTCTCACCTCACGGGCCGTCCGTCCTCAGCTCACCTCATCAGGTACGTCGTGGTCCAAAAATGCCTCCATGAGCTCAACATGACCGGTGTGTGCCACTGCTCTGAATTTTTCAGTGAACCTGATCGTCTTTTTTTCTCTGCTGCTGTCAGGAATCGGAGTTGGTCCGCAGTTTTGGAAAGATGAGCAAAGGATGACCTTGGCGTGGAGTCTGAGTCTTCCTTCTCAGCGCCGACACGCTGGAAATCCCGCTTCAGACACAGCCTCTAAGTTTTTGCTGCGTATCGGGCGTTTACTGGCTGACGGATACCGTATGTTGCGGTCCTTTGTCGTAGAGCTTGTATGCACCCCGAGACTTCGTGCGCTGGTCGCCTGATACCTTCACCTGAATGGCCGTGGGTCTCGTTTTCTAAGATGCAGGTAATCGAGTGGTGCGATGTACTACTCGCCGTCGATGCGTCTATTCAGTCTCTGCATCAACGTCATTGGTGACAGAAAAGAAGGTCTTTCGGTCCATTTCGGGGTTGGTTTTGCGTCCGCCGTGGTCCTCCTTCTGGAGGTTGCAAAGCGAGACGGAGCAACCCAGACGCGAGTCAGCGCCGTCCGGAGAGCTGCTGCAATGTTTCCGGGAAGAGGCGGAGGACTCGGAGGGGAAGTTCAGGTCACTGAATGAGATGTCGATAGAGCAGATTGATCTATTTGTGGTGCCGAGACGCGCCGGGCTCGAATGCGGGGCTGATGGCTCTCCCCGCGCCGGCCACCTTTCTTGTCTTTTGCGCTCATCGCCCTCGCCCCTCTCGCTGTTCCCGTCTCCAGAAACGCCGCGAGCAAGTCCCAAAAGGACGAGCCAGGTCCTATATCCTTCTGAGACTATTGGTGGCCACTGGTTGCCATAAACGCGCTCTCTGTTGCCCTCGAAGTCTTCTGCGCTCATCGCAGTCGGCGACCGCGACGCACACGGTCTCCCCAGCACGCCATGGAGCACCCGCAGCGCGCGCAGTCTGTCCTCACATACCAGCGCTCGTCGCAAATCCAAGTGCGTTGTCATCATCCGCTTGTCATCGCGTCCGACTCACGCCCCCTCTGCGTCAGTTCCGCGCCAGCAAGTTTGTGCACAAGATCGCGACGCGGGTGCTGACGTTCAAAAAACGAGACTCTCACGACTCTTTACCCTACATGTCCAGGCAGTCCATGGACGTCACGAAACCATACATGTCCCAGCCGATGATCAATCTGCACGCCGGTGGACCCAGCACCGACGGCAACGACTCGTCAAGATCGGGATCCCCGTGCACAGTTGCCCCAGAGCCACTCCTCGCTCGCCATGCCATATCGTCTGGACTTGTGCCCGGAATCCAAGCCGGCGTCGTCGTGGGCGGGCGTGGTGTGAGCATTGACCTCGGCGAAGATCAGCACAGACGGTTCCGAGATACGGAACCGCAGGCTAGTCCTGACGCCACCCCGCTATCGAATAGCGCGCCGCGGATACTGGTCTCGCAAGCGACTCCCCCGCCGAGACTAAAACACATGAAAGATACAATCACAGAGCGCATCAGCCTCGACTCGCCATCAGGACCCCCACGACAATCTCAGGATGGTAACGCTCAGATTAGACTACCCACGCGGAAGTCGACAGAAATATCTGGACTGCCTGCCACCTCCTCTTCTTTAGACCAGGTGTCCCAACCGTCGACGAGCAGGCCGAATCCTGCGCGACTGCCGCCAAATCCTGCACAGTTGCCCCCTTCAATATCGAGGCGAGCTACGCCACCTAGATTAGACCCGCTTCCATCGCAAGCACTGCAGCAGCCATCGCAAGCGCTGCAGCCCGACATGCGACAGTCTGATGCGCAGGCGACTTCTGTGCCTGCAAGAAGCACACGAGCCGCGAATATCCCGTCCTCGTTCGCTCGTATGCCATCAGGAGCTGCGCGCCTATCCCCCTCTGTGCTCACTTCATATCGCTCGCCACCGGTTCTCAGGCTGCCCGTACTTCCACCACCGACGCCTTCTCCCCCCGATGATGCAGTTGGGCGACGCGCTCGCAGCGAAGCACTTCGAGGCGTAATGCCGCAACTTTCCTTACAGGGAGGTAGTCACGAAAACGATAACGACGGCGACGACAGCTCTAGCGACAGTGACGAAGGAGAAGATGATGACGAGACAGAAAGGGAGCCCTCGAGGCGGAGTGCAAGCAGCTCCACGGAGTCCTTTCATTCCGCTTTGCAATCTGCGCGCACCTCACGGTTCTCCACGCATCCACCAGCCCTGCCGGAGATTGATTCATCGGCCTTGGACGTGTCCTTTGACGACGCGCCAAATGTCAAGGTGGCACGTGTCGAGCCTATGAAAACGCCAACTTCGCGCGGGGCGCGCACGGCGCAGGAGGGCGACTACTTCTCCATCGAAGCGCACTGCCCCAGCTCACGCGATGCGGATAGGACGCCTGGGTCTCCGCTACGCACACCGAGGCCGCGGGATACCCAAATGCCTTTCGCGTTGACGAACATGAAGCCCATGCCACCCCTCCCGACACCCGGCGGTGATGGTCGCCCCACTATCTACAAACACGCGTCGCGCAGCATGATTGACATTATGCCGCGCTCGCAGACGCCGGAAGAGGTGCCACAGCCGAAAGCAAAGGTCAGCCCTCGCCCGACGACGGCCGTTGGGAAGACGCGTCCCGGGAGGAGGCAGACCAAGACGAACGTCATTGGGAAGGATGCGCCTAGCTTGCCATCGTCCACGCCCGCGGTACAGCAGGAGAAGAAGCCCGTGGCACCACCCATCCCCACGTATGAGGCGGCTAACGGCCTCAGGCGCCGGCGGTCCATGCCTACCTTCAGCGGCGCCGGGTCGGAACCGCCGCCGTACCCTTCTTACCCGTTCCCCCATCCGCACCACCGGCCTCAGCCGCATGAGGACGAGGGCCGCGAGCCGCTGCCCGCCTACAAGAACGACGTCTACCTGAAGGCAATTATGCCCCGGAAGATGGAGTTCTCGAAGCCGGGGGTGCAAGCGCGCGACAGGAAATGGCGGCGCGTCATGTGCGTGCTGGAGGGGACGATGTTCCGTGTCTACGATTGTCCCAAGGAGATCTCGGGCGTCGGGACGCTCGAGGACTGGTGGGAGCGGAAGGTGGGCGTGGGCGACATTGCCATTGGGCAGCCGGGCGCGACGGCGGCGGGTGCGACAGCGAATGGAGGCACTGCGCAGGTCTCTGTGGCCAATGCCCCGACGGCGTCTCAGGCCCCACCGCCGGCGAAGATAGAGGAGGGAGGCTCGGGGCCGGCGACGGCCCGTCTGACGGTACCAGTAGCGCCCCCGCCTACCTCGTTCCAACAGCCGTTACAGCCTGCGGCGACGCGCTCGCGATTGAATATTGTGGGCAGGTTGCGTTCGCGGTCGCACGGCCGTTCCGTCAGCGACGTGTCGCATATGGCGAATCCGCCGCCCGTGCCTTCACGTTCCTCGCTGTCCATCGCGTCGGGCGTCGCCAACGCGAACGGGATCACCACCAGCCCATCGGATACGGAGAGCCGCACGAGCACCTCGCCCTCGCACTTGTCGGTCGGTGGCGTCCCGTCCTCGGCGTCGAGCGCGAGCAATGTCAGCACGCGCTCGTCCAGGCGCTCGAGCTTTCTGTCCGGGTCGCGCTCGGGTGGTCAGAATCCGAAGGCGGTGCCGGACCCGTCGCCGTCCGACCTGATCAAGATGTACACGCTGCAGCACGCGGAGAGCGGTCTTGGGAACGACTACTTCAAGCGGAAGAACGTGATCCGGGTGCGGATGGAGGGCGAGCAGTTTTTGCTGCAGGCGAAGGATATCTCGGAGGTGGTGGAGTGGATTGAGGTGAGCTTTGAGTGCGAGATGGGGAAGTGGGAAGCAGGCGCTGATAGTGGGTGCAGGGGCTGCAGGCGGCCGCAAATATCGCGCTCGACTTGGACGAGCGACCTATGCCGCGCGGGCCGCTGTTTCCGAGGTGGGTGCAGTGGTGTTTCAGTGATGATAATTAGCTGATGTGTTGCTGCAGACGGCGACGACGCCGCGGGCCACGCCGCCCTGCGGAAGCGGGTGGCGAGAACCAGAACACAAACACGAATAACCCGCCGCGGAGCCCGCCACTTATTTAGATTCGGATGGAATGGATGCCACTCATCATCTCTGACTTTGACTTGCTCTCGTTCTTTACTACCCATTTTCTCATTGTGCACTAATGGCCCTTTTCGGTCGGGACGTTCGTCGTGCTATCGTTTGTTGGTGCACGCCGGGGAGTCCCTTGTTGTATCATTGGTCCACAGTTATGTCGATATATGGTCCTCCTACTCTAATATACTGTACAATATGGTCATGAGAGTGAAGTGAACAGGATGACTGTCGGTGCGGCGGGTATCGGCAGTCGTGGAGCACACAACAGGAGTGGACCCACAAGGCCACGTGGAAGGAAGACTGATGGAGTCCGGTTTGGGAAGGTCGCGCAGAGTTCGCTTGGACTGTTATCTCACCGCCTCGTTCATCGATACTCAGCCCGTCCTTCCCCGCCGCCGTGCACAGCGAGCAAACGCCCTTTCCCGCTCCTCCCGCCGCCCTCCTCAGTGCTGCCCGCCGGCCGAGCCTCTGAAAATCCAGCGCAAGCCCTCGGTCTCCAAAGAACCCCTCGGCCCGTTGCAAATTTCTCTCACCTTCAACAACTACCAGCCCGCGACTCCCCGGACGGTAGTAACGAGCGTGAACGACCCAGGCGACAGCAGTAGACGACAGCCATGGCAGACTCTCAGACGGAGATCGATCTCGACTCGGTCATTGACCGTCTACTGGAAGGTGAGTGCGCACGCAGCAGAGTCGGCGGCGGCCCGGAGGACGAGCTGGGCGGGCGAGAGCAGCGCATGGAGGGCGTTCAGGACGGGCAGCACGCTGGGTACGCAGAGGATGTTGGATTTGGCGTTTGGTGTGCGGCGCCTTGACTGCCGCGTGACAACAGCAGTCGCCGTTCTTACAAAGCGGCTGTATGCGCACACGCATCCCTCCATGTTCAACGACTCGACGCCAACGATCTCGTCGCTCTGGCTGCCCCGCGCCGTCCCCTGCGCCCATATGTTCGACCGTTGATGCTGACGTCGGCCTTTCTCCCAGTACGCGGCAATCGCCCCGGAAAGCCCGTTCAGCTGCAGGAGTACGAGATCAAGTATCTTTGCACGAAGGCGCGCGAGATTTTCATCAACCAACCCATTTTGCTCGAGCTGGAAGCACCCATAAAAATCTGCGGTGCGTCACAATTATCGGCTGCAAAGCCGTACGGGAACTGATAGGGTGCTGCAGGCGACATACATGGGCAATACTACGACCTTCTACGTCTATTCGAGTACGGCGGGTTCCCGCCAGAAGCCAACTACCTCTTCCTTGGCGACTACGTGGATCGAGGAAAGCAGTCGCTAGAGACCATCTGCCTCCTGCTCGCATACAAGATCAAGTACCCCGAAAACTTTTTCATCCTCCGCGGGAACCATGAGTGTGCGAGCATCAACAGAATATACGGCTTTTACGACGAATGTGCGTGGTTTTTAGCTCATTGTTGCTCTTGTCTCACGACTTCCTTCAGGCAAGCGCCGATACAACATCAAGCTGTGGAAGACCTTTACGGACTGCTTCAACTGTCTCCCGATCGCCGCCATCATCGACGAGAAGATCTTCACGATGCATGGTGGCCTCAGCCCCGACTTGCAGTCGATGGAGCAGATACGGAGAGTGATGAGGCCAACGGATGTGCCGGACACTGGTGAGCGGCATGACGTCGTTGACGGTCTCTCCCGATTCTTATTTCTGGTCATCCAGGTCTGCTTTGCGATCTCCTATGGTCCGATCCGGACAAGGACATTACGGGCTGGTCGGAGAATGACCGAGGCGTGTCTTTCACGTTTGGCCCGGACGTCGTGTCCAGATTTTTGCAGAAGCACGACATGGACCTGATCTGCCGAGCGCACCAGGTACGAATGACTTTCCTTCTGGCTAGAGACTACCTTCTTATGCCTTTTAGGTCGTCGAGGATGGCTACGAGTTCTTCGCCAAGCGGCATCTCGTGACGCTCTTTTCCGCGCCCAATTATTGTGGCGAGTTCGACAACGCGGGCGCGATGATGAGTGTCGACGAGACGTTACTGTGCTCCTTCCAGGTACGCCTATCGATGCTTTGTGCTAAATTCGGTCTAACCCGCCCACCAGATCCTAAAACCCGCGGAGAAGAAGGCGAAGTACCCGTACGGCGGCATGAATATGGGTCGTCCTGTAACACCGCCGCGCAAGCAGAAGAAGAAGGACAACAAGATGGGCTAAAGGGCGGACACCCGCCTTCTTCATTTGGTCCTCCGTCTTCGTCTTGGTGTCTAGTCCTCCCCTGTCAATATTTGCTCCACTATAATCATATTCCCCGACCTACGTTCCTTGGCTCGGCTACAACGGGCAGGCGGGCGTTTGGCGAGCGTGTCGTTTGGGTTGCGCGTGGGGAGGACTTGGGGGTTGTTTGGGGTACATAGGTCAGGGAATGTGTGTTGTGTCGGGGAATGCGCCTTGCGTGGGTTCGTACTCTACCTCACGCAGCACCGCCAGCCCGTCCGTGTAGCAACTGGAGTCGAGGACCGCATATCATTATTTCCTTCCTCTTCGACGATGCGCGCGACGACCCCGCGCCAACGATGAACGTGATGACCTCTGATGCCTGCCTGTCCGCGTCTGCTCGTTGCATATCCGCCGCCTCGGAAACTTGTATGTCTCGCGGTGCTCTCTCCTGGACCACATTTCCTTTTCTACTTTGTCGTCGTATGTCATACCATACCGTGTACATCGTTCCACATCCACTGATATCCATGCCTCGTATCCCTCACTTTATCATCGTTCTTGGCTCGTGTTGTGTCGTGTCTATCGTATAGGGCGCAAGGACGTACAATACCATCCCATTCATTTCTCCTATACATCCCATGGACATGCGTAGAGGCTTCGTGTAGTTGTGGTTGCATGTGTGAGGCATCGAGAGAAGTTGAGGACGAGGACAAGGCCTGCCTTTTGGGGATACCGGTCACGCATTCAGTGTTCGTGCGCTGTTCACGCAGGCTGAGGATGCGCTATCATCCGCTGACCAACGCTCACGATTGTTGCTCTGTCACTGTGGGACGCTTGACGCCACTATGTCGCGATCTAGCTGAGCTGACCAGTCGCCAGCACGGTGACAGCACCCGCGTCAGTCGTCTGTCAGGGGCAGGGCCGGGTGTTGTTAGTTACGGGTTTACGGGCCGGGTTGCTATAGCGCGGAGACATAGTAAGCAGATCCAGCAGTTGCTTCTTGTTCCCTTCCGCCATCCCCTCTGTACATCGATTGAGCAGCGAGCGCCATGGTACGTTGCTTTCTCAGGCCGAACGCTGGCAGTCATCTGATCGACATCAACAGGCCGAGCACACGTACAAGTTCGACGTCAAGGTGGGCAGAGCGCGATCTCGAGTGCAGGGCAAGCGCTGACGGTGGGGTGCGTGAACCCAGATGACCTGCGGCGGCTGCTCGTCCGCGATCACTCGCGTGCTGGAGAAAGCGAAGGGGAACGGTGCGTAGGGGCGCTCGGCTCGGCTGCACGACGACGATGCTGAAGCGGCGATGGCTTGTAGGTGTCGACGACTTCACTGTCACCCTGGACACGCAGGAGGTCATCGTCAAAGGCACTATGCCATACGATGATGTGCTCGCGAAGATCAAGAAGACCGGGAAGGAGGTACGTGGGCTTGACCCCCAACGAGACTCGACGCTGATGGCAATCGCCGCAGGTGCGCTCGGGCCAGGTGCTCGAGTAGTTGAGAAGTCGTCATGATTGACGAGGAGGGATTCTCCTCCTGGGTGTCGTTCCCGTCTGTCCCACCATCTAGTCCTTATCTTCGTCTTTATCTGTGGTAAATTAAGGAAGGTTTCCAATCTGTGCCCGTCGCTTGCCAATAACCACTCGAGAAGTGTCGGCCGAAGTCCAGCCATGGTTTGTGCGGTCAATAGCGCCTCGGATCTTGCCAATCGCATCCCTTCTGACACCACGTCGCCTTCGGTGCCTTCATCCTTGTTGCACGTACTATCGGAGTGCCGACGGACGGCCTCACGGTGCGTCAAGCTATCATGTCCTTTCTTGATCTCCCGCTCAAGTGATCGACCTCTGCCCAGTCACCATCCTCAGCCCAAACAATCTATAATACAGGACACACTCGAACGCGTGGCCTACGTTGTACAACCAAGTCAATACACCAAAATACATCTCCGGGTATCAAGGATCCTGGCATCCTTCAGCAAACCCGTCTACTTACAAGCGAGCTTCACAAGAAATTGATGCAGAAGGGGGTTTTCCTTTGCAGCTTTTAGAGGATATATCTTATCCGTCTCAGCCGTATACTCCGCCAATAACTTCTTGCGCGCAAAGGTCTCGCATATCGTTGTCTTGGCATTCGCTGCATCCACCAGGTCGACGATGTTAACGTGTACGCCTTTCAGAGCCTACACAATCAGAGGCTCCGTCAGTCCTACACTCGCACGGCATGCAAGTAATCCAATCCGGGCGGAGAAGTCTATCCGTACCCTTCCGTATCAAGTGCATGCCACTCACCTTCCTGCACTCGCTCACGCTCTTCAGCTTGTCGACGCGACTGATGCCGATGGCCGAACAGAGACCTTGCCATGCACGCAAGCTATCTTCGTCCTTGCCGAACTTCTGCAGGAACTCCTTGTTGATGGTGTCCTTGACGAACTTGCGCTGCTCTCGCTTGTAGCGCTGATGATTCTTCGTTTTGTCGATGAGGCGGGCCTCGGCGATGGCAACGAAGCGGGCCATGACAGTTTTTGCGGCCGACATTGTGGAGGGCGCTGAAGATATTAAGTTCGGCAGAAGAGGCTGAGCGACTAAAAGCTCAGTCCAGGAAGGGGACGGCTCACCAGAAGCGCTTTGCGAGGAAGTGGGACGGTGGGTTCATGCGACGCAGCTTTTGGGCTTCTACTTATGCGTCTGAGGGGGCAGCGCAGCATCAGCATGGCTTAGGCCTGAACGTTGTTACGAAACAAGCCCTAACGTTCAGGAAGCATTGACATGCTCGCTGTGGGCCGAAAGCTTGAGGCAATAGAATGGGACAACGAGTCTAAAAGCGGTGTCCTGTCGATTTTGCATCGTCAAGTGTATTTCACGGTGATCTGCCGTTACAGAAAGCGTTAGCAGAGGGTCGTGTACGCTCAAGGCTAGAAAAAGCGGGGTGGAAGGCAAGTGACCCGGCAGGTTTCTCAGGGACTGCTTGGGTAATAGTGATCACCACCATACCACCAGCAGCGAGTCGCGCGCGTACACGCTACAGTTCTTTTGACGCACACCTGGGGAGTCATTCCTTACTGATCATCGATCATGCCTAATAGTGAATGGAACAGTGATATGACTGAGTGCTGTTCTAGAAATACATTGATTTATGCCGGATGACATCCACAGAAGGGAATAACGGGGGCTCTACTGCAGGTCTCTCCGGTTCGGGTCGCTCTCGAACTTCTGTGCGAGGCTCTCACCCTTCATCTCGCGCTTGGGTTTTGTCTCTCCCTGGAGCAAGGTTAGTATCGTATGATGGGCTAGGGATAACAAGGGGGATCCACTGTCGCAGAGGGATTGAGCATTGTTGTCTACACGTACAGATTTGGCTTCGTCGAAGTACGCTGCAGGCATATGGTCAGCAACCCGCATTCTGCAAAAGGGCTTGTAGACACACCTCCTCGCTGATCCTTCTCATCGTTTACGACAGGGATATCCTTGCCGACCGAGTTCACGCTTGACGCGCCCATCGGGACCTGCTCGCCAGTGGCTTCGAGCGAAGGGGATTGAGTGCCAGTGCCAACGCCGCTAGACATGATGATGATTGATGAAGAAAGTGGTTATGCAAATGACAAGTGGGCGGGTAAGTTATGTTCTCGACGACAACTTGGCGAGCCTTATAAACGAGACGGAAGCGGGAAGCACGCGCAGTGACGCGATGGAGGTATGATGTCATAGACTGACGCGCGACGCCACACGTCCCGTGTTAAGCTGGCACGGTCACATGATGCTTGAGTACGACGCGTTCGAGTCGCCAATGACGCGCGCGTGTTCATCGCGCTGAGATATTGATTTTGGCCATAGCTATGTATCGAGGCCTCTTGAGAACACAACAGCAGTAAAGACACCTGCTGGATGTGTGCTGAACACTGTCCCGAACAAAGCAGAGGACGCGTTCATTATTCGGTGATAGCCGGCGACAGGGGCGGCCACTGCGTTGACAAACTAGGCCACGACCTTCACCGCCTTGTCACGAACCGCCACCTTCGCTCAGTCGGCCTTTTATCGCCACAAAGGAGAGATTGCGCCGATCCCTTTGAAGCTGAAAGGCCCCGCTCCCTTGCATCTTTCCCCATCCAACATGGCCCTTGTACTCGAGAGCTATCTCGCTGAAAGCATGATCCTTGACGCCGAGGGCCTCATCGAACATCTTTTCAGCGATGAGGTGCTTCCCGCACCCGCAGAAAGGCTATACGAGACTTTGCAGGAGATCATACAGCGCCATTCTAGTGATGAACATCCGAACGCACCCAAGAACATAGCAACGGCCATGGACGCAGTGCTCCCCCGCTGGAGCGAAGCAGGCGATACTAGTGAGTCATCTTCACCCCCTCATCTCGTTACATGAACTAAAGACTAGTGCAGTGCTCGACGATGAATACATGGACAGCATTACTGCTGGCCTGGCTGAAGCCCTCAACTTTTTGAGGGAACGGACCTTGGAAGCGCTGCAAACACTTCATGTTGATACCAAGGACCTTCCGGTCAGGACTTGGTCGGCCATTCGGTTTGCAACTATGGACCACGCATCCGACAGCGACGAAGACGATGCTGATAGGCCTTGTCCGTTGCCCGACCTTGTTCTGCGGGTCGGCGATGCATCCACGAGTGATGATCATGAATGGTCCTCAATCCTTTCCTGTGCCCATGTGACCCCATCAGCTCGAGATGTTGCGCACAGGCGACCTACATCAGCTATTTCCTTCCTCTCCGAAGGCTCATTCGATGACGGGACCATCGAGGTCGAGCCCGTAGTCGATAAGCCTGAAGACGACTTGGAGGAGGGCGACTTGGAAGACGACTACTCGGAAGAAGACGATTCCGCAGAGTATGGTCCGCCGGATCCTGAACCAGACGACGGGATACCCAGCGCTTTGGAGCGCGCTATCGACGCGGGAAACCCGATGTTCTCCAACCAGCCGGGTAGGCGCAACATTCCTGGACTCACTCTGTGTGCCAACGCGCTACGCCTGGTCGTCCTCGACCATGGAGGCATCGTCGCTTCCGCACCCATCTATCACACCATGCAGCCGCTCCTCTTCCTCCGCGTCCTCACCGGCTTGCTCTTTTGCACGCCCGCTCAGCTCGGTCTCGACACCACCTTGTCTACCAAGATCGACGAGCGAGAGTACACCACCGTTGGCGGGCAAGAGTACGAAGTGCTTGACACCGTCTTTGCCTCTGACCGCATTCGTGGCGCAGGTACCGTGTGTCGGCGAGTGCGGCGTGAGGGTGCCGAGCTCGTCATGAAGGACACATGGGTCATCGAGGGCAGCGTTGACTCTGAGATGGAGATTCTGCGAGAGCTTGACGGCTCGGTCGAGGGCATACCCCGACTTGTTGCGCACGAAACCGTGTGTGTTGACGGCCAGTTGGACTCGACAGCAAACATGCGAAAACATCTGACGGCAGGCGATGGCGACCTGCAGTGCGAGACGCGGCTGCATCAACGATATGTGATGTCTCCCTTCGCTGAGAAACTTGAATGCTTCGAGAGTAAAGAGGAGCTGCTCGGTGCATTTGTTGATGCTCTCACTGGTAAGTTGGTTATTAATGAGGCACTGCTGTCGTGGCTGATACTACGACAGCGCATGAGAACCTCGTTGAGCGAAACATCCTTCACCAGGACGTCTGGATTTCCAACATCATGCTCTACCGCCCGACGCCTGACGCTCACCTCGGATCGCGAAAGCCCCGCCGCCGCGGACTTCTCATCGACCTCGAAAAAGCCTCTCGCCTTAGCGCAAATGGCGAGAGCTTACAGACAGGCATACGCACAGTCAGTCTTATTCTCTCACTACAATCGATCAATCAGCCACTGACCACTCTTATCACAGGGCACTGTTCCCGCCATGTCCATCCGCGTTCTCGCTGACGACAGTGCGTCCGCCACACACCGCCCTGCAGACGACCTTGAGTCTTTCTTCTACACCTTCCTCGCCATCTGTGTTACCTTCACCGGCCCCGGTAGCGCGGAGATCGTGCTCGCGGACACGGCAGTGGGCGCCTGGGACACCGCTCTGGGCGTTTGGGATGACGGGAGGGAGTACGCCGAGCTCGCGAAGACTAAGGCCGCCCAGGTGTACTCCTCCTCCGCCTTTGAACGCGTCCTGGACGATTTCACGCCGTACTTCCGCGATATGAAGCCGTGCGCTCGCAGGTTACGGGACGCCATCTTCGGGCACGACTTGACCTTCGTGGCGGACGGGGCGACTGCGGCGGACGGTGAATCGACTATGATGTCGGGCGAGGCGACTACCAAGGACGAAAAGGTGCATTTGGTCATGCCGGAGACACCGAACGTAACGCACGACGCGATCCGGCGCATCTTCGAAGAGGCGATAGAGGACCAGCGACGACGGGCGTCTCCACGGTTCAGCAGTCCCCGCCTCTCCGGAAGCAAACGCACCAGTCCTTTCGCTAGCCCTGAACGGACGTTCGCGAACATGCTGGTGGACCCCGACGACTCGCTCTCGCCCCCGAAGAGCCTGTTCGGTGCGAGGACTCCCTCAGGCAGTCCAAAGCGTCCATTTGCCAGTTTGAGCCCGCTTGCGAGCCCGACAAAAAGCCCATTCGGTGGGCCAGCGCAGGATCCGTTCTTTGGTCCTGCTCAAAGCGACAAGCGGAAGCTCGACGAGGGTTGGCTCGAGACGCCGGAGAAGCGTCCACGGGTTTCCGAAGGATCTCCTTGCACACTACTGTTCAAGGCTTCGCCGCCGGACTTGGGTAGGCAGCGGAGAGGGAGTTCGACGTGAAGAAAACATCTGTATGAACGTGGATCGTGTTCTGGCACAGCAGTCTTGCACCCACACCTATGCAGTTACGTTGGGCGGTGAATACAAGTCAAACTGAAAGACTGGCTGTGTTATTCCCGTATATGGCGGACAATACATAGAATTACAGAGGTGTCATAAAGTACAACGGTCACTTCCAGTGCTCCGACGTCGACTCAATATCTTGCTTGAGAACGCTCGCATCGTCCGTCTAGAACATGGTCAGCCACATGTACTTTCTTCCCGATTAAGTAGACTCACCGTCGCGTCCTCACCGCTAGTTCTCCCCCTTCTTCTTTCCTGCAGTGGTAGAGCAAACTGCATCGCGGGCATAGAAGCTGTTCCTTCTGTATCGCAGTATCGCGGCCCGTCCGTCTCGCGAAAGCGCGTCCCTAATGTCGGCGCGAAGGAGTGGCCCGACATCGGTAGGTCGGTCTGATCGCTCCAGAAGACAACCTCTGTGCTCCCCTCAAGGGTCTGCCTGTGCGCGTTTCGTGCGTTCAGAGTGACCAGAAGCGTGTTGGAGTATCTGTTGGGGTCGTTAGCGTTGCCGCAGTGCTCATAATAGGCAGACTGGACGCATCCGAAGGACAGTAAAAAGCGTCAAGCAAACTAGGCGTGTCAAGAAGAACGTATACCCACATCTTCATCAGAATAAGAAACCTGAGCGTGGCATTCAGTATACCAGACATATGATTCCAAAGGACGACCAACATCATGAAGTGAAACCGTGTCATCGGCAGCGTCGCGCTCAACACAGCACTGACGGCAGCCGCAACCGTCGTAAGCGCGGTTGTCTCCATAGTCAATGTAATGATGCGCGAGATGAGAGGCCGGGTGTGCATCATAGCAAGCTGGCTTTTCGCACGAATAAGCTGGACCGGGTATGTGAGCAAAGTACGCGCACACGATGAAGCAAACGGACGACATGAAGCAACGCTCCAGACACCAGAACATCGCAGAATGCGCTGGTGCTCAGCCAGGTCTGGGCATTGTTGATGAGCTGTGCACCGGCCGCGACGCGTAGAGAACATACGATGTATACGTTGTCAAGCGCACCACTGACGTCCATGAGGGAAGACGCTCTGGCGAACTGGTCGAAGGTCAGTCATTACCGGGCGCGACTATGACTTGTCCAGCGCACCTTCGTGCTGACATAAAAGCATATGCCCAGCTGCGCGAGGGAGACCTAGACGGAGAACCTTCAACTCGTGTGCTTAGCGCTTGAAAAGGCCATTCTCACGAAGACGACTGCAGCGGGCACTACGACGCTTTCGACTAGTCGATGAATCCGCCATGCATAGAAGAAGTGTATGCTTGAAAAGACTAGGAGTTCAAGTATAAGTGGGAGCGACAGTGCCATGAGAAGGTGGACGCACGACATCCTGCAATGGGGTTGAGAGCGGCGGACGACCCCGGGATTCCCAGCAAAGCCATCGGGTTCCCCCATCCAGACACAAAGGTTGCCCAAGCAGAATACGTCATCAACACGGTGGTGAGGCACTCGACCAGGAAGATGGCCAGAACTATGGAGTGCGCTGTAAATGATGATCGGTGTAGAACGGTAGCAGGGACGAACCGAACATCCTCAGTGCACGACCATCGGAGGGGTATCGTACATAGTACAGATCTGCAGCAGCGTTAGGACGAAGAGGGAAGGGGTAGAAAATACGTTTACGTACATGTCTGTACGCCCAGAACGCCGAACAGGGCGTAGCTGAAGAGGTATCCGACCAACTACAGCTCGGGATAAGTCCGACTTCGCTTTGCACAGAGATGTTCACCTACGTCAGGACCAGTCCTATGTGAGTCCTCGTTAGATCCTTCCCTACGATCCTGGACAGATCACGCACAGAAGCAACGGGTTGAGCGCAGGTCCCGACGGTAAGTCGGTGGGAGGGGCTGCGGAGGTCATGACGGGCACAAGGGAGAGTATCTGGCGTTCGCATGCTCACCGTCGAGCACATATAGCGTGGCTATCCACAGGTGACCGAGGGTATAGAATTCTGAGCCGTGGTTCGGTCCTTGGTAGATAGATGGCATCAGGCGCATCACATTTCGACCAGTCACACTCCCGACCATCCAATGGTATAGAGCTAGTAGCGAAGAGCTAATACACGAGAGTTTGACGGGAGGCAGCATGCAGCTGTATGAGCCTCACATCTGCGGCGGTCCGTTTGTTCGAGGAGAGGCTAGGAGAGATCCGCCGCGGCCGCGCGATAAAGCCGTTAGATGTACCTACAATTGCGCTTCAGCGCGCCAAAACTCATTGGTTGCTTATATCGAGCTAATGAGAGACGTGGAAGATCAGAATGCAGCGTTCATGTAGGGAGTGCTGATGGATAGAGCTCTGTATCTTGGTTGGAGTCGAATAGTGTTGCCGACGAGTCGAGTTAACTCGGTCATCGAGTCGAGTCGAGTTCAACTCGATGATGTGTAGCACGTGGGCTGCCTGAGGCAACGCAGCGCTGCACCTTGACCTGACCTTGACCGACGAAGGCGTAAGGAGAGAAGCGAGGTCAGACACCCCAAGTTGACGATGTTGACCAATACCATTATTTCGACGCAAGGGAGGGCTGTTCGACGAGGACTGTCCTTTCGGCAGTTGCCGCAGCATGATAATCGAGGGCCAGAACTGTTCAAGTGCCCATGCAACGCTGTTGGAGGCCCTCATGTAATGTTATGCACAGGAATCTCATCCGGGTGAGGGCTGTATGTCGTTTTCCGACGAGGGACTACCAAGGGTTAAGGCCGACAGCCCTTTCGGCTTTTGCCGCGCGCCAATCGAGTTACATCATCGAGTTGCAAACTCGACTCGAACTTGAACTCGACTCGTCGGCAACACTAGAGTCGAACGTCGGATAAACGCGAGACTCCGTGGTAAAGTCACATGCCGCTGCTCCCACGGTCATCTGAGTTTGTTATCTCCTCGTACATGCCGCGCGGTGTAGGCAGACTCAGAGCTCTCTGCAGCCGTCCACCAGCTGATCACTTCATAGAACTGCCACCTTTCTATTAAGCCAGACATGCCAGGGCAGCGTGAGGGCAGCCCTTGGGCAGCCATGCCTTTTGCGAAGGCACGTCGCGCACCGACGGCCGTTATATTATAGTACGTATCAAAGTCTTAGCCGCGCTTGTTTTATGAACTGTTTACAAACTGTTTATCTTCAAAAGAGTCACTAGAGAAAACCTTGTTATGCAGTCCATGCGTAATCTAGAGTATGACAATGGAAGATGGGGTATGACTGGAACTGCGAGCGACAGGAAGACGTAAGAAATCAAAAGGAATCGTACATTATTATGTGGTACACCATGTTATCGTAAGAATGCAGTCCGTGCGTGCGACTTGCGTGCGACAGCAGGGCAGCCCTAGAACTCGGAGGACGTCATTCGCCTGTGACGGAATCGCATGTCGTCCCCGGCAGCTACTCGGAGGCCGTTGTCCGTGTTGCCAGATTGCTCCATGGCAAGCGAGAATGCCAGAGGGACACGCCACTGAGCTTTTCAGGCGAGCGGGAGTCACAGGGCTCATCTACTGCTCTGCGGTGTCTGATTCTGTGGAGTCTGATTTGGGGCGGAAGCATTGCCGCCTTGTGCGCGGGCGGACTATGGTACGATCATGTCAGCACTGTGCTTTGAGAGTTGCACATGCGAGGAGCAAGAGATCGAATGACATGGATATCGAGAAATGGTATAGTTGTGGGAGCATATACAGCGGCATGTGTGGAAGAGCTCGCGCCCTGAAGATGAGAGAAGGGCCGGGGTCGGGGTACTCACATGGCTGGCTAGTTTTTGGTTCAGACTATGAAGGTCCGACTCGCTGATACTCCGTGCTGAGGCGGCGCCTGCGTATGCTGTGATTTCCTACTCAATACGAGGAGTATACCACCAGAGTCCATCAACTCACCAGATGGGGTACATGGCGGAGGATGCGGCGCTATGAGCGCGTCCGCTAGTGGGGTCCCAGAGCCACTCATGGGCGTGTTGACAGACGGCAGTGATGAGGGAGCACGGTTAGAGAACATGGCGTGGCAAAACAACCGACGCGGGTCGCTAGAGCAGAGTCGAGCGGGCGGTCGAGGAGCCAAGTACGTCGTCCTTGGGCAGCGTGGGCGTGTAAGGAAGTTTTAGCCTTCTTCGCCCTCACCCTTATATATCGGCGCCCGCCCCCGCGTCATATCCCTCGAAGATCTTGAATAGCGTGCGGGCCCTACATCGGGTGATTGACGACACCGCGGCCTCCACGCCGCTCAGCGCCCCCATCACCCGCCAACGCGCCCTGCGTCGCGCCGGGCTACGTATGCACCGCGTGCGCCGGATGAGTCAACCGCGGGGAAGAGGGTGCTTCTGCCAGTCGGTCGGTGACGAGACGCGTCCCTTGAACGAGGCGCCATCTGTTTCTGCAGAGCATAAGCGCCCTGCGCGTTGGCCTATTGGTGTTGGGGTGCCTCTGGGGGGTTGTGTGTGACCACTTGCAGGACAGACTCCAGACATCGTGTTACGTTGCGAGCTCGGTGACGTCCGGTGGGTAGCCGCAGGGTAGGCGTCCAGAGTATCGTGATTCTGCAGGCGATGACAGAAGGTCGAATGTGACTGTCAGTGTCAGTCTGAACTGAACTTGTGCACTAGACTGCTTTAAATCAAGCTTTTGTGCTCAGCGAGAGCGCTTCTCGGGGTACATCAGGGATACATCGTGCGAGGACTGGCATGGTGATGCTGAGAGACTGGTAATACGCGAGACGTGAGAGCTTCACGAGAGTCAGAACCGAGGTCAGTTGACCATACGGTCGAGCGTCAGCGTGATCGAGGTTTAGAGCGACGAGACCATCATAGCACAACGTAGGGGCGCTACACTCAAGGCGAGATGGCCGAGCGGTCTAAGGCGCCAGACTAAGGATCAGCTAGCATCTGCTGGCACATCTGATTCCCTCCCGAATCATCTGGTCCTCCGGGGCGTGGGTTCGAATCCCACTCTCGTCACATTTTTGCTTTTTGCGCCCAAGTGTCAGCTACCAGTAGGCTATTGGTGGTCAGTATCCAACGTTCAACGTTCAACGACTTGCGGTTCGTCCCATCTGGCGCGGGCCACACACTGCGTTTCTCACCGTCTTCTGGTCGCGGGCATGGTATAGTGAATTAGATGTCAATAAGTAGTCTACGTCCCCTTCGTCCATGTAAGACCAACGGCTACCCGTACAGTAGGTAAAGAATGTCAGCGATGATGCATAACACCGTCCTTCCTGACACCCGTGGTGCGTACATGCAGAGCTAGTAAATATTATTCTTGTTCGAGTCGTGTGTACCTAACTGGTACCTAGTCAGTGGATGAAGGTCTAGTGCGTGAAGGAAAGCGACGTTAGGTGGCGAGGTCGATGTTAGACGAGTCAATGATAGCTGAGGGTATCGAGAAACTGATAGCGCGGACGTGTTGATAGAGCAGCAGAACGAAAGGACGAAGGCGTTGTTGATGGCCGTTTAGCACGTCCACGAATCGTCCCTCTCGCTCGGCTGGCCGGTGCTCTGGTACGGCTCCATACCGAGGCACTCTATGAAGGTGTCAGGCGATACAAGGGCGGACGAGATGCACCGGACATACCGGCGACGGTGACAAGCTTGTAGCCAGCACCCTGGAGAAGGTCGATGGCGTAAGGCAGAACGTCATAGCTGCAGATTTATGAGAACAAGCCTATGGGAACGGGAACGATGGTAACGCACGCAGTGGACGCTGCAGGAGGAGGTGCGGGTCAGTATGAGACAGCAACATCATGGCCAAAGTACGTACAGTAGATCTCGTGGTTGAGTGCAAGAATCGTGTCCGGGTGCGAGGCGACCGTATCATCGTAGCGCTTCTTGCTGTCCTCCTCCGAGACACCAACACTGTCACCAGAGCTGGAAAAGATGCTGATGAGTACCGCCCAAGGTTAACGTGAACCTAAACGCACTCAAAGTCCCAAACGATGACCTTCTGGCCGCGCTGCTCCGCGACCTCAAGAACTTGGTCATTGAATTCGCCGTACGCTGCCACGACAGCAAGTTAGTGCACGCCCATCACCAGTCCGTGGGAAGAAGACTTACGCGGGCGCATGAACGCAGGGACCGCGCCCGTGATCTTCTGGACGGCAGCTAAATAAATAAAAAACCGCGTTGAGATGCTTGCGAAACAACCAAGCAGCGCACGCACACTCGACGCGCCACATCTCATCATGCACTGAAGGCGCGGGTCAGCCTGATGATTGCCGGCGGAAACAATAGATACACACCCTGATCCCAGGAGAGGTCGTTCAGGTGAGGGTGGGTCCACGTATGACTAGCTATTTGGTGGCCGGCGTCGTATGCGTACCTGCTAGCGTTCAGCGACATTTGTGACATAGCGCGAGCGCGACCTACTTGACACGCGCAGCTGGACAACACATGTCAGAAACAGCATACAAGGCTAGGGAAGACGTTATACACACCGGCGTCCTCATCGTAAATGCAGCCCCAGTTGTTGCCGTCTACAATGCAAGACGGTCAGCCAACGTGCAGAAGAGATGACAGTACACGCACTCATGAAGAACGTTCCCTTAGCACCTTTCTCCAAGAGCTTTCCAGAGATATCATAGCTGGTAAGGCTGGTTTAGATCGCGTTCTAGCAGTCTGGACGACACGCCTAACGCACATGTACTCCCAAGGACCATCGTCCTGGACGGTTCGAGTGAGCAATTAACGCGTTTTGGTAATAAAGAAAATCACGCACAAAGGTCAGCGCAGCCGTGTTCGGCTCTGTGCACTGGTAGATAGCACCGGCGGGGGCCCTCTTCACCGGGGTCGCGACGGCGAGGGCGCTGACAGCGAGGGTGACGAACGCAGATGTGAACATGTTGAGCAAATGACTGGTTGTAAAGAACGGTGGTTGAAGAGAGTGACGAGGAGACGAAGGAGGACGAACGGCGAGCCTGAAAGTTGGTCGAGTCCGACGGGAGACGGTGACGGTCAAGAGCAACTTGCGGAAGCCCACGTTTCCTTCCGCGTCGGATCGACATGTTTCCTGCACTCAAAACACGCGGCGATCCGTTGCCGCGGCTTAGGGTGGGGGCTTGACCTGCGCCAATGGGAGTCGGACGTGCTGGGCGATTTGAAGATGATGGTCATGGAGACGCGCATGTGAAGTACATGTTTTGGAGAATAGACGAGGTTTCACCTCTGCACCCTGGACCGCATTTTCGCAAAAACAGCTACGAGTATAGTTGGACTATAGAAAGGCTTTACATCTCGAAGTTATACCGCAAGTAAGTTAAGCGCCCAAGATGTGGGGAACCAAGGTCGAACCATTGGAATTTCAGTGCCAAGCAAATGCGGGGCGCGATCATGTGAAATACATTAGAGCGTCAGGTGACACGTCATGTGAGATGTCCATTGTTCAAGTTCAAGTCCAAGTCCAATTTGCAGCCAGACCCGCTCGCACCAGTACAGGCCGAGATCAGCGGTGGGCAAATCATCAACATGTCCACGACGCCTATATATGGTCAGATAATTTGAAACAGAGAAAGCCTGCACGTACGTCCTTTTGTTGCCTCTGGCCGACGTTCTGGTAAGCTGGCTTGCCGAGGCACTCGGCCAGGGTGACGAGGCGATAGCCCTTGGCCTGAAGCGTGTCGATGGCATTCGTCAAGACTTGGAAGCTGTAACGGCATTAGATAGCAACAGAAGTGAGATATGATGCACATACGCAGTCGAATAGTATGTCTCGTGGTTGAGGGCGAGAATGGTGCTGGGGTGAGTATTGGCGACATCATTGTATCTCTGCCTGCTGTCGGCAGCAGAGACACCGGCAGAGTCGCCGGAGCTATGAAGAGATAAGATTATGCGTAGAACAGATATGAGAACACGTACTCGAAGTCCCAGATGACCACGCCCTGGCCGCGTACCCCAGAGGCGTCGAGGACCATGTCGTTGTACTCGCCGTAAGCTGTTTGACCTGTCAGTCATGGTGTACCAGACTTCTGAAAGTGCTTACGAGGGCGCATGAACGCGGGAGTGACACCGACGATCCTCTGCAAAGCAACTATCCAAGGGGTAAATCAGTACAGGCATATCAAACAGATTTCACCTTACGTTCGACGCGATACATCTCGTCATGCACTGTGCACAATGGTTAGATTGGTTACACGCTCCAGGTCCCTGCTGAGCACAACGTACCTTGGTCCCAAGACAGCTGAGTGAGATGCTTATGCGCCCAGGTATGCGAGGCAACCTGGTGACCTGCGCCGTAGACATACTGTATGCGAGCAACTGTTAAGAATAAGACAAGAGGCCGACGCGAGGAGTAACAATTATACTGTTCGCGTCCGAATAGATGCATTGATCTACGAGAAATATGAGCGAGAAAGCAGCGACGCAAGATGGTGGCGTACAGTTATTCCCGTTGAAGAAAAAGGTGCCCTTGGCGCCTTTCTCGAGCAGCTTGCCGGAGATGTCGTAGCTGCACGCGCGTCAGAAAACGACTCGGCGAATGCTGCATAAACCCTGGACGAACATGTAGTCGTAGGGGCCGTCATCCTGCGCCAGAAATGTCAGTCGCTTATTCTACGCAATGACTCCAGGCTCACGAAGGTCAGGGCCACCGTATTTGGAACTGTGCATTTGCTGTACACCTGCGCGCGAGCGCGAGTCTCCAATGTCGCGTTCGCCGGCGTCGGACTCGCACCTGCGATGAGCGCAAGGCCGAGCGAGAGGACGATCCACGAGATCATGCTGCGAGGTGGTGAGGACGGAGGAAGTGGGGAGGACGGAGGAAGTAGGCGGCCGAAGATGAAAGAGCGGTACGCGCGATTGTGGCCCGCAATGGATACGATGAGCGCTCGCATTGAAGGGCAATATTGCTCGCCTCTTTATACTTAGTGCATAGTCTGTGGGCTCGAGCGCCCGAGGAATGCGGAGATCCATCACGGCCTGACAGCTGTTAATTAGGCACGTATGTTTGAGGGCAGTCTTGGAAGGGACCAGGATGACAAGGGAGACTATGCGCGTGACGAACAGAAACCCGTGCGGTCTCGGTTCATAGCGCTAGCGACTTCATAGCGCACATTGAATTTTCAGTTCGAGCCTCAGATACTTATCGTCAGCCTCTGGAGGGCCGGTCGAGAGTCAAGGTTCAAGAGTTATGTGCAGCGAGAGTTCCGACATCAGGTGCGACGGTCATGGCAAGTCAATGGCTGGTCATGGACGTCGAAAGAGACGGGGGTTTCCGCATCACCGTGCCGATGTTGGCTTACGGCTCGCTCCGATTCAGACGGTCCAGCCCAGCCGGCAAATGTTAGACATCTCCCCGGCCTCTGTCAGTGTTCGATCTGCCAATCATTCGCATATGTCCGTCTTGCCTGTTGCTGGGGAGCTGGTAGCGGCAAAAAGCAAAAATGTGACGAGAGTGGGATTCGAACCCACGCCCCGGAGGACCAGATGATTCGGGAGGGAATCAGATGTGCCAGCAGATGCTAGCTGATCCTTAGTCTGGCGCCTTAGACCGCTCGGCCATCTCGCCTTGGAAATGAGGAACTGGTGGCAATTTTAGCAAGGTTCCGCTGTCGAAGCAGATCATCTTTGCTCATATCGATTCCCTGAACGCAGGCAGCTGGGCAGCTCGAGCTTCACCGGAGTGCAACGCATCGATAGTATACAATCTCCATCTCGAACATCGCTGTGACCCTCGACGTGACCACCCAGGTGACTGCCTCATCACTCGTTCATTTCGGACTCTATTCCCACGCCTTTCTCTTCCGTCCACGTCGCTTTTCTGCAGGCCACAGATAGCGTCTCGTGAAGAGCGACCTCTGCTTCTCTCGGTCATTTCGTTACGACCTGCTTACGACTCGGACTCGTGCTTGCGAAACAGTGCAGCCATGAAATTTGCGCGGTCAGTCGAACGTTGCTTCTATGATTACCGGTGGGGCTAACGGTGTCTTGGCATCGCAGATACCTTGAAGAGACCCAGGTTTGCTTTTGTTCTCTTTGGCGCGATGCAGTAGCTCATCTCATCTGTAGACGCCGGAATGGAAGAAGGCGTACATGTAAGTAACTTGATTTCCATCGCTTTTGGGATAGGACCCTAATTTGCCGTTGTAAGTAACTACCGCGCTCTGAAGAAGCGTATTACTGCTGTGCGACGAGCAGAGGAAGGTCGTGCTCCGCTCGAATCGCCGGCTTTGTCTATGGGCTCAAGGGCCGACCTGTCGTCCTTGCCTCCGCTATCGCCCTCTCCGAGGGCTCTTCACGATACCTCCTTGGGAATTTCCGAGGTTCCACAGGAGAGCCCTGTCGGGTCATCCCAGGATAGCACCCAAGTTGAAGAAGGGCGAAAGTCCATCCGTTCCGGTGATGAGCAGCCATCGCTTCCTTCGACGCGCAGCTATCGTGTCGTACCGACGGTCCCTTCTCGGCCACGAGATTTCCCGCGACGGATGTCCGCAAGTAGTCGCAAGTCCCGTCCTAGCTCTCAGCGCCGTAACACGTTCTCGATGCACGGTAAGGACTCCGTTTTGACATCTCGGCCTTCCATTGAACATACCTGCCTTCAAAATTACAGGTGCCTCCCACTATCATCGAACACCGCAGCCGTTTACAGCACCTGCGACTTATAGCGAACTGCTGCCCCTTCTGTCCTCGGATGAGCTCATCTTCTTTAAGCTTCTTGATTCGGAGTTGGAGAAGGTGGAGCTGTTCTACCAGGACCGGGAGAAGGAGATGCAAGACCGCTCAGCCCTCCTGAAAGAACAGCTAAACGAGCTCAACGATCATCGCAAGCTATTCTACGTTGGTGGATCGACTACCGGTACGCTCTCGTCACTCACAGATCACAGGCTGTACACTCCCGTAATGGACCAGCATGGGTACCCTTTGGGATCAAGCCGGACATACGACTAAGACTGCGTGCTCCGAAGGCGAGAGCCGCTCTCCCGCCACTTCAGGAATCCGTGGAAAAGACTGTCTCGAAGTCGGAGAAGTCGGATGAGGGCGGCAGCGTGCTAGACCCCAACCGAGAGCGGTACTATAAGTCTGACACTCCCGAGGACGAAGAGGGACGTCTGCCACCGAGCCCTCCGGGAACACCGGTCGAGCATTCAGCGAACCAAGTCCCCCGCAGGCGTATTATGCTTGACCCGGATGAATATCAGCACGCGAAGAAGCGACTGAAGAAGGCAATCCTTGAACACTACAGGTGCGCGCTATCGCTGCGAAGGATATAGCACCCTTGAACTTATGTGAACTGTTTAGGGCGCTGGAGATGCTTCACAACTATCGTGTTCGTACAAACTAGGATGGTTGTCTTCAAGGTGCTGATACCAACCCAGATTCTGAACGTGACCGGGTTCAGAAAGGCGTTGAAGAAGTTCGAGAAAGTCACCCGAGTAAGTCGCCCATCTTTCTCTTGGTCCCTGTCACCGAAGTCTGTCCAGATTCCTTGCATCGATCTATACATGCGCGAGAAAGTAGAGACTAGCGCTTTCGCCTCCGACATTAGAGTTCGACAAATGATGTCAGAAATGGAGAACTTCTACGCGACGCGCTTCGGTATGTATCCTATCACCCTCGACGTGCATTTGTTGACCGGTCCGCACAGTTCACGGAGACAAGAAACGGGCCATGGCGCGGCTTCGTTCGGGCACGTCGCAGAAGAGCCACCATTTCAGTAGCTTCCGCTCCGGAATATATCTCGGCCTCGCATTGCCACCCCTGATTAGCGGGATCTACTTCAGTGCGTTTCTTCTTTCTTGACTTGCGCCGCAACACGAACTGACGGTGTTGCTGCAGGTTTCCAACCTGAGGTTCGCGCAGGTTTGCCAGGTTGGGGAGCGTTGCTATACATCTATGCGGTCCTTGTCGTCCCTGTACTTCTCGCCATGCTAATCGGCGTCAACCTACTTGTCTGGTCATCAAC
The DNA here is from genome assembly GCA_007026445.1 of Schizophyllum amplum. Classification (NCBI taxonomy): domain Eukaryota; kingdom Fungi; phylum Basidiomycota; class Agaricomycetes; order Agaricales; family Schizophyllaceae; genus Schizophyllum; species Schizophyllum amplum. The sequence continues at coordinate 774,309 of VDMD01000009.1, read as the reverse complement.
GCGCATCAACTATGTTTTCATCTTTGGTACGTCGCATGCCGTGCGGACCATGTCCTACGGGCGTTGACGCTACAATCTCTAGAGCTGGACATGCGCACCCGTCTGGATCATCGAGAATATTTCGAGGTCAGACCGCCAGTCACCCCTCAAATAATCTCAGCTAATACTACTACGAGTTAGACGCCGAGCTTCCTGCTGACGACACTGTGTTGGGCTTTTTGGTTGACCTTCTCTCGCATCGGCAATCCGACAGTTTGGCCGTTAGTATGGTTAGCGCTTGTCGTGGCCGTGCTGTTCGACCCTTTGCCGGTCAATGCCAAGTCGTCCAGGTTCTGGCTGCTACGGAACCTCATGCGACAGTTCATGTCCGGGACCAGGCGTGTCGAGGTGAGTACTACCGTCTGGTTGTGTACCGCCATCTGACGCGGCGAAATTTCCAGTTCGCCGATTTCTGGATGGGGTAGGCCAGCTTCATTCCTACCCGCGAAAGTGACTCATTTACCGTCGGCGCAGTGATCAATTCTGCAGCCTCGTCTTTACGCTATCCAATCTCTACATTATACCCTGCGTCTACGCAACAGGCATTGACGATGGCTGGCGGCGATGCACTGCGAACTCGAAAAATTGGCCGGTCATGTTCGTCGTGGGGACGTTGCCGCTCTTGATTCGTGTCGTTCAGTCAGTGAAGCGTTATTACGACTCGCGGCTGGTCACTCATCTGGTCAACGTACGTTCCTTCTTTGATATCTCGCACACGAGGCTTACCGTATCTCGTCTACAGGGTGGCAAGTACGGCACTGGTATCCTGATGTACCTCATGTACTTCTTCTGGAGACATGGATGTGTGTATTCTTCGAGCTTTTACCGCCGCGAGGGGCTGATCGAAAACAGCAGCTATGTGGACCGGACCATTCTACGCGCTCTACATTGTGACTGCTATCTTATATTCATTCTACGCATGTACTTGGGTAAGTGCGGCCAGTCCAATTCGCTCTCTCAGCTGCTAATCGTACCCAGGATTTCCTAATGGACTGGTCGATCCTCAAGACTCGCGCAAAATACTTCCTTCTTCGAGACGAAGTGCTCTATACCAATCATATACCCGTGTGTTGCCTTCATCACGCAAATTGTCGCATAAACTGACAGCGCTGCAGCTCTACTACCTCGCTATCGTATGTGGGGACGTCCTGTCGTCCAGTCCTTCGTCTCACTTTTCTTCAGATCTACAATGCTTTGATTCGCTTTGCATGGGTTATGTATATCCCAGACCGTGGACCCGATTTCTTGCTCCGGACTTTCATTGTTGGAATGCTAGAGATGACAAGGCGCTGGGTGTGGAATTTCTGTAAGTGCACGCCATGTGTGTCCCTCGACAATTTTTCATGCGATTGCAGATCGCTTGGAGAACGAACATCTGGGTAACATGGTTCGTGCATATTGCATTGCTCGAGATGTAAGTTCTGGACTGATTGTTTTGACAGGATCAATATCGTGTCACCCGAGAGGTCCCGCTGCCTTATTCATTGGACGAGCTCGACATAGACATGGAGGAGGAGGCGGATGAGGAGGCTGCGAAGACGTCAGACACGCCCTGAGGTTATCACGAGTCGGATTATCACGACTGGATTCAGCACCTTAGATCTCCTATATCTTACGACGCTCATTTGGAGTTACCTGGCGAGGCACGCAGTCCGCGAGTGGCGGATAGATTTACACGATTCGTTTAGTAGTATTTAATACAGATAGATAATTCACGACCGTTTAGCTATACATACAGCGGATGAATACAGCGTCAGTCAGTTCGACATACAGATCGTCGTGTTCGTCGTCTTCTACTTCCTTTCCTACCATCCCGATCCCGGGTACCCACTTCCCCCTCCATGGTGTCCATGAGGGTGGTGTGGCGGACCGCCAGGATACGCGGAGCCTCCGCCGTACGGGTTCGCGCCAGGGAAGCCCGGCCCACCTGGTGGGCCCCCGGGGAAACCTGGACCTCCTGGCGGGCCTCCAAACCCTCCCGGTGGAGGCGGTCCTCCAGGAAACCCTGGCCCGCCTCCGCCGCCCGGGAAGCCCATGGGCGGCGAACCGGGGAAGCCTCCCGGACCGCCGGGGTAGCTGGACCCCGGCCCACCAGGGAAGCTTGAGCCAGGCCCACCAGGATAGTCTGAGCCCCCATGCGCGGCCGGGAAGCCAAGGCCACCCGAGGGCGGCGGCGGCGGCGGCGAGCCGTACGAGGGCGTATACCCTGCGTGTGACGGTCCAGTCGGGAACGAGGACCCGCCCGGCGGCGCATAGCTGGATCCTTGCCCTGGCGGAGGCCCGCTCGGCGGCGCGTAGCTACCTGACCCGTGTGATGTGTGTTCTGGCGGTGGACCACTCGGCGGCTGGTACCCGCTTCCCGGCGATGGTGACGAGCCCTGGGCATAGTACCCGCTAGCCTCCCCTCCAGGCGCACCATCCCTCCGCGGTCCACCTGGCTTCACCGCACCCTGTATCTGATTGTAGAAGCTGGTCGCTTGTGACACGCCCGGAATGCCTTGCGCATAGCCTAGCAAAGCGTTCTGCGTCTGGATGCCCTCATTGTACGCGTACGACCCGACCGCCTCGGGTTGACCGCCCTCGCCCTGCAGGCGAATGTTCTTGTGGTCGCGCACGGCCTGCTTGCTAAGGCGCTGTAGGACGGTCTGCTGCCGATCGCGGCTGATCCCGTTGAACCAGTTGGACATCGTCTGCATCATCTCGCTCTGGATCGCCGCATTGCGGTTGTACCAGTCGGGATGGAAGCTGGGAAGAAGTGAGCTGGGTTGGGGACGATGATGAACAGTATATCGCACAGGCACTGGAGGATATCCTCAGCTATAGCCTGAGCGTTATCCGAGTCGTCGTTCCACGCGTGGGTGATTCTCTGCACGGCGTATTTCTACCGAAGTGTCAGCCTCGATACATTGAGAGGGAACACGTAGACATACGACGATCGTCTTCGCAATCAGTCCAGCAGGTTCGTTCAAGATTAAATTAAAGTGGTCCTTGCTCAAGAACGAATGGGTAGGATCGGACTTGACGAAGTCATCAGTACAAGTTCTTCAGCATACGAAGGCATAACTGACCGCTCGCGGATCATTGAACACTTCGTACTGGTCTTGATTGTCAATGACCTCGCCAGAGACTGAGGACAACGCGCTCGTAGATGTCTTCAGCAACGGCTTGAGGAACGGTTCCAACGTTGTGAAGACGAAAACTAGGGAAGGAGTCAACGGTCAGACTAGAAGGTGGGTCAGTACCCTGATTTGTGTTCACCTGATATGCCGTCCATGATCTTCTCGATGAGCGGCCCTAGACCAGGGATTTTCTCTGCAAGACGCGGTCAGGTCAAAATCATCGAGTACGGGTACACTGTCTCACGCACCAATGGTCTTGCTAATTTTCTTCGCAACGGCATCGCGAAAGCTTAAGACCCGCCATAACACAGCATGCAGCTCCTGTGGACTCATGTCCTCCGGACGCTTACCGCCCGCCGTGCCCTGCATGCGCGTAAGCGTCCCGAGTTACAGCCTGGCTTCAACACTCACGTCACGCAAGCTAGAGAGATTGTCCATATCTCTCGACAGGTCCCCACCAGATCCGTCAGGCAGGAGGCCGAAAAGGTCACGAAGCGTAGACATGTCGCCGCCGCCTCCTGGACCAGACCGATCGCGCGACTTCGTCTTCGCGTTCTCGATTTCCTGGTTGAGGTCCGTCACGGATGCTTGAGACTGGATGTATGGGGGAGGTGGGGGGAGGAATCAGCATATATGCGCCATTGTAGAGCTGAGGAACGCACAAGATGGTCCGTAGCCTCTATATATGCGCGTCAGAAAACTGCGAGCGATGGTGAAATTATCGCGCACCTCCAAGCAACGAGTGAATGAAGTCGCTCGAGCCAAACGTGCCGGTGACGAGCGGGGCGACGTGACGCCCGTTTGGCGCCTGAATACGCACACCATCGCCGACATGCGTGAACACCTGGTTGTGGCCCATCGACACAAGTGCAAGCTCGCAGAAGTTCGAGTGCGCCGGGAAGTCCTCGAGCGTGTGCAACGCTTGCCCGAGGAGGCGATACGACTCGTACAGTTCGGGCTTACTCCCGCCGCGCCCGCGCCGGCCAAGTTGGATGCATTGAATCAAGGTGCGCCGCGCGAGGGCCTTGGACGTGTCCCAGTGGCCGCTCTCATTTGCGATGTAGTTCTTCATGCCGGACCGTGGGTCTATCTCGAGTTCGCGAGGCTGGGATGGGTTGAGTGGACGGGTGGGATGAATGCGAGATGTATGCGCACATCTACGGGAGGCCGGAGGCCGGGATGATACTTGCGAGGGTCCTCGTTTCCTCCATAGCCCTTTGGGTTGTCTATGTGTTCCGTCTAAGGCGCTTGTGGTTCAGTAGGATGGGACGGTTGAAGAAGAAAATACACACAGGCAAGTAGGTGCCCAAGCGCTCTGCAGTGACTTCGAATTCGTTTGTAGCGTAGCCGTGGGCCTATATACGCGTTAATTCGGGCTCAAATTAGCAGCTATATACGCACCAAGAAGCCCAAGACCATACATAGGTTGATAATGGTCTGAAGGGGAACCTTCTGCAACGATGCGATATCGACTGCCTGCGGACATTAGTTGTTGATTCCAGATGGGCGGCGATGGTGCGCACCTGACTGTAATCTCTCAACCAGTTACTGATAATATATGATCAGCTTCGATCCGAAGGTCCCAGAGCCGCCACACACCCAAAGTACACGCGCTTGATGTCCAATCCGCGAAACTTCCCTCCGCCGAAAAGCTTATTCAGCGCAAATCCTCCTCCCGCTTTCGACATCTCCGCGAGAACATCCTCGATGTCACCGTGGCGGAAGGCCTTGCCCTCCAAATAAGCGAATCTGCGGGGGAATCCAGTTTAGTCCAAAACAACCACCGTTCGACACAATAACCACGCACGATGGGATATTCCCTGCACCGAATGCAAAGACTCCATGCTGAGATATGCATATAGAAAGTACAACAAACAAGGAGACATGGAGGAGGAAGTTGTTAGCGCCCATTGTGATGAGCGCGCAGGATGAAGGAAGACTTTCTTTCTGGGCGCTGGAGCGATGGCAGTGATGTCACACGCCGAGCGGTGTTGAAGGCGACGTTACCCGCGGACGCCGCGGGAACCTCAGGCCTGTGCCAGGCGCTGCCTCGACGGACGAGCCCCGAACCAACTCAGTATCATTGGCGTAAGGCTGTAGGTACAGCAAGACGCAGCGCGCATTGCCCATACAGGCGTATAACTTTGAGAAGACTCAGCTGCGTTCAGGCTCCAGTCGGCGATAAGTACGTGCAAGGGCACTCAGGCCCTGCATTCATTCACAAGGAAATCAGACTACAGCGCAGATGTATCTTCTCGCTTGATAGCTGTGTACAGTGTTTTGTGTCAACCATCGGTATAAACATTTTCAGAAGTCATGCTCCACGTCCTTGACACCTGCGCGCGGAATCTCGACCAGTGTGGGAGGGTTGCCTGACCTATTCATTTTTCCCCTCCAGTCTGGATCGTATGGCACTCGATTGAGGGTTTTCCAAGTCACGGCACCTACTTTGATGAGTAACATATCCGAAGGTAGCCTGCCTGCGTACCATAGCTCAAGAACGCCTCAACAGCATGTACCGGGTGGAACGCCAAGGCAAGCGTCGGATAGCTCTGGTCGCCCTGCATCGCGGTGTTACAGAAGTCCTCCAGCAAGTCGTCGACGTATTGCTTGCCCTCGTCCTTATCAAGACCCATGATAGCTTCGACATCGGGCCAGACATCGTCAAGCTTGAAAACGCCAGCTTCCGTGAAGCGGAAATGGTCGTGCGGATGTTTTGCGAGAGGATCGTGCTCGACGATTTTGAAGACGATGTGTGTGTGCGAGCGGGAGGGGTCCCGCCGCAAGCCGAGCGCGTGTGCGAGCAGGATGCCGTTGGCGGGGTGCGCTACCGAAGTGCGAAACTCCTTCCACTGCGCGTAGCGGCGCGCCTCCGCTGGTGCACCGATGACCTTCAGCGCCTCAATGCGCCGCAAGGTCTGTGCGGCTTCTCTGAGCAGCGACTGATTAGGATTGTCGGCCCTTGAAGATGCAAAACATCTCTCACTTGCACGACTCCCTGCAGCTCGTAAGATGAATGCCTATACAGTGGCGTATCAACTTACTTGTGATAGGGATGGTCTGCTATTTGGCATTCCCGCGAGCTTGATAGGAACAGTGGTGTATAAGCTTCAAGAGTGCATCAAAATGACCGACACATACCAGTAGAAGGTATGTTTACAGCGAGCGCATTGCTTGACTTGCACCTGTGGTTCCCTGTAGAAGATGTGATAGGAGGACAAACAGATAGGAACGGCGGGCGCACGTTTTTCGGCATCTGCGACAGCCCCGCTCCATTCGCATGTCTGTCTTGAATGTGCGCCGGCGATTCTCCAGCCACTTCTGGCCACCGAGGCCCTGTAGGACTGGGTCCGTTGTGGGGTCTATGTCCGTCGTGAACATAGGGATCAACAAAGTATCGTCGATACGATGGGGGTTCTTCTTGAACCATCTGACCAGCCAAGCTTCCCTGAGGTGTTCGTCAACCAACACGGTCGCGATACCGCTCATTCGACTGTCTCTCACATTTCTTCTGCAGCTTGTGTTTCCGTGAGCCGACGTAACACACGGGCGAGGTAAACTTTGCATCGTGCAACCATGCCTATGTTGAGGTGGCCGCTGGGGTCTATGGTCTTGTAGAGACGGGCCTTGGCCTCGACGTCGTCTGTGCGAGAGCGTGCGAGTGCGATGGCGTATTGCATGAGCAAGTCCCTTGTAAAGTGGGGTAAGGCATGAGGATCGAAGAAGCAATGTAAGTCTGTACTGACTTGCTTTGCGCGCCATAATTAGAAATTTGTCCATGTTGTTCCTCGAACTCCTTCATAAACAGTTGATATTGGCGGACGGCTTCCGCTGGACGGTCCACTTGAGGCAGCCTGGGACAAAGGTGAGAAAGTAATACAACACAGTAAGCAGTTACTCGCACATGAGAAGGTCCGTGCCCCTTGAACGTATTACCTGCAGCTGGAAGATTCCAGAGTTAATACAGGAGCCACCGAATCCACCCTTGCACGTGACCCCTAACGGGGTTAGATGTCAAAGCGCTTCCGGAAGCTTGCCGGCGGATGCCGTTGAGGCCGTTAAATTCAACTGGCTGTCGGAGGGTTTTTATTTATTCAGTGTTTGGCTTTGTGTGCTGGCCTGGTGCTGGCTGCTTAGTGGTGGGCAAAGTTCAAGCTCACCCCGCTCACCGATGGCTCACCCATAGCCTGCTGCGATTTTTTTTTGTAGTCTTTAGTGATACATTTCCATTATTTTCCATGGATCTTCGTTGTCTGGTTACAACTTACTGACTCAATGGCACTACTAATCCTCTGTGGACATAAATACATTATATGTAAGATAAAATGAAGGGGACGACGGCCAGAGCCGTCGCCAAAGACTTGTCTACGACGCCGTCATCAACGATGTTGAAGAGGGGAGGCGGGGGAGGGAACGGGGCCCCGCGGGGGTTCTTCGGTCGGCGTTTGCCGGCTGCGCGACCTGATCGTCGTCGTCGTCGACGCCGTCGGCGCCGTTCTCGACGAGGCACCGAGCTGAAAGCGTGTCAGACGGTGCCTGCATGTATCACGACTCCAACGCACCTGATGATGAGGCGTGCAGCAGCGCTGCACGCCGCTCCCCTCTCCCGCGCGCTTCGTCGGCGATATTGACGGTGGTGGTTGGGGACAAGAACGGTCACGGGACGTTTGTTGATTGTTCGAACAGAGAATTTTGGTCAATTGACGGCGTAAATAAATGCGAAACGCGCGAATTATGGGTTTATGGAGGCGCGCGGCGCGCCACAGGAGCTAGTCCCGATTGGGAGTCACGTGCGCGGGTGGATTAGGCAAGAACTAGTTAATACGTGTCATCCATTTCACGCGCAGCGGGCTGCACATACCAGAAAGAATCGGTGTTGCTCGCCCTGACCCGGCTTCAATATCAATGTGAAGGTCAACTGTTCCACAGTCGACGACTCTACTGCGCTGACAAACCATTGCCAGGCCCATACGCATTGAGGAAGTATATCATGGGGGACTGATCAGTGGTCATCAATCGCTGGTCGCTGCTTCTGAAAAACTTCTGACCTTCTTCTGGCTCGCAATACCTCGCAAAACCGAATATGTGCGGGTACTTGATGTGGTACACTAGGCCACGATGTACAGCCATGATCTGCCCCTCGGGGGTCGCAGCGGTGGCAGCGATAGATTCGCGCGGGGAATGCATCATTTGCAGGACTGCGTTGTGTGCATCATTTGTCAAAGGCTGGAAGCAAGAAATAGCAAACACTTACTTGTGGCAGCCTCCTCCCTTACTAACTCGAGGTTAGGCAGAGCAAATTTGAACGGCAAACTGAGCCCGTTCACATAGGCGTGCGGTTTCTTGGGGGCATCACGGAGCGTAACCGTTTGGCTGGCCATCCTTGCGTTGACAATCGCGTGCACGACAGCGAGGGCGCTTGCACGCCGCGGTCGTGGTGGTGGGAGACAGGACGCGCCAGCAACGGACTCAGAGCGGTGTAGACCGCCATTCATCGGAGACTCTGGACTCGCGCGCGGGTATTGCCGAAGCGAGTAAGTACACGAAGTCAGTTGTCAAGCAACACAGTCGTTGATCACAAGCCCTTTGCAATAATACATCCACTTGCCCAGTATATTTAGTATGCCCTCAAGCACTTTACAGGATCGCACCGTCAAGGAGCTCAGCAATGCGCTCCGCGAAAACCTTGTTCGCGCCCTCTGCAAATTAAAGTCAGCTCTAGCTCAGAATAATATCAACGGCATGGGCTACTGACCTCCAGGATGATAGTCATTGCTAGAAAGCGTCACGACAACATCAGCACTATTCACAAACGATTTACATCCGTCACTCACCCCCAGAAATACCCATCCCCATACCCCGATACGTTCGCATTGAGGCCATACGTAGTCGGGTCGTCGAGCACCTCGTTGAACACTGCATACGAGTCCCAAAGCCAGGTCTGCACGCCGTCGTGTGTGGCCTCGAAGTCAGCGACGCGGTCCGCGAGCTTGGCATTGTGCACGGCGATGACGGAGGCTTCTTGAGCACGCCCTTCTTCGGTTTGGTTGAGCATCTAGGGTTAAACGCGAGGATAAATAACAGATATGAAGCGTAAAAGGAACGTTAGGACGCACAACAGGTGTGCGCTCAAGGGCAGGGAGATTGAGGAAGAGGAAGTTCCGCCCGCCGGTTTCGCTAAATTTTCAGGTCAGTTTTTCGTCGGATGGAAAGGCGGCGTTCTCGCCACGCACTACTGTTACCAGAATGTTAGCATGTGCTGGAACATGAGGCAGAGAAGCGTCTTACGAGCGTCTCGACCATCTCAAAGTCCCGGTCCAAGAGCGTGTCGGAGAACCTGTCCAAAAATTAGCCTTCTCTCTACTCAGCCGTCTCAGTACCGACTCACTCTCCCCTATCACCATCCAGCCAGAAGCTGTTCCCGATATCGTTCACGCCAATCCACACCGAGAACAGCGACTCCTCGCTCGTCCAAGGCGTCTCCTCCGGCTTCGTCCCCGCGCCCTCCGTAAACTCCGCCACCTGGTCTACGAAGCTCAACACTGTGTCCTCGTACGGCGCCACTAGCGCCGCGTCCGTCGTTGCGCCCCCATACGCGTAGTTGTACGTGAAGACGAGGGAGGTGTTGTACTTTGTGGTGAGGAAGGTGACCCAGTTCTCCCCGCCAGCGGCGGTCCAGCCCGGGTATTCTGGGTTGCCGATGGGGTTGGCGGTGGAGGGCAGCTCGCCGGTGGGGTCGAACCAGGTTTGGGAGTAGGAGTCGCCGCTGAGTGGGAGGTCAGTATATGTTCGTGTGCGATCAGATATACATACAAGCTAAACCAGTAGGTCTGGGCCATGGCAGAGCCAGCGCAGAAAAGGAGGGAGGTGGAGCGAAGCATGGTGTTGAGGATGCGAAGAGGCTGACCACCTCACCGAGAACATACCGCGTATATATACGCCTCGGGAGCGGGAGGCCCGAATTTACAGGAAGGCGTGGTTGCCGCTGAAGCTTCGGAGAGCGAGCAGCGATTCTGGGCCAGCGAACGGCGACGGGCATTCTCTTCGGTGCATCATCGGTAGTTGCCAGTGGAAAACGATGCGACGTTATGTGGAGGTCAGGTGGCTATTAGTATGCGAACAGGCGGGGGACGAGCATGTCAGGTGTGCTCGGGGTCGATCATACGCTGGTGCTGGGTGGCTGTTCCGCGGAGGCTAGATGCCAGGGCTCCAGGACAATGATAGCGCAGCGCTGCACCTGCGGTACGACAACAATCGCAAGTGATAATCGCTACAGGTGCAGGTCGCAATAGTTGTAACGTGTGCCGTGAGCGCCAGAGCTCGACTGTGAAGTCCGATGATGCGCCGGAACGAACTTGCTTCACCAATGGCGATGCGTCGAGTCTGACGGCCGGGCGGCGTCGTGTCTACATAGCGGTTACAGTCACTACGTTGCTAGATGTAAGATGTCCCATATTCGAGATACCGCCGACACAGCGAAGGTGAAGAGAATAGTACTCCTTTGCAAAGGGCAAGGGACAAGAGGGGACAAGTTCGACTCGTGGAGGCACGGGACAAGGCACGTTTTGACGAGAACAAGGCAATTTCCGGATGGAGGATCGTGGGAATATAATTTGGCCCTATCACTGGCAGGCGGATCAGCGGAAGCCAACGGCGCGAAGTCCGAGCTGAGGCTCTCGCCAGCGCCTCGCTCGCTGCTTTCCTCCTCCTCTCATCACGGTCTACCGCGCTGCTTGTTGGCTTTGCACACGAGCGTCCCCTCCTTGTAAGCCCCATTATCCAGCGAGTGGCCGGTAATTAACACTGCGTCCCTAGATTAACCTCAGTTTAGCTTGTTATTTGACAGCAGCCGCCTTCTGAATCACCGTGCATAATCAGGATCTCCGCCCCCAGTCCGCCTCCTTTCTTCCTGACCACCAACTCGACGCGTACGCGCCGATACACGCCCCCTTCCCTCACACACAGCGCACCAGCACACAGCGCCATGTCGGCCGACGACAAGCCCGTTGCGCTCGAGATGCAGGAGAAGCAGCCGAGCACCCAGCCCGTCACTGCTGTCCCCGATAAAGACCCCCGCGAGAGCGAAGAGAGCGAGTCCTCTGCGTCTTCGCATACACCGCTGCAGGATGCCGCACGGCAGGAGAGCCAGGATGGCGAAGGACTGCCGCAACCTGCGACGACGCCCAACCCCCAGCCCGCAAGGCTCTCCGCCACCATGATAGTGCCCATCTGGATCGTCCTCTCCTCCGGCGTCATCATCTACAACAACTACGTCTACAATACCCTCAACTTCCAGTTCCCCGTTTTCCTCGTTACCTGGCATCTGTTCTTTGCTGTGCGTGCCCTCGCCCGACATCTTGATCTTGCGCTAACCCCGCGCAGGCGATCAGCACGCGTGTCCTCGCACGCACGACAAATCTCATGTCTTCCCTCAAGGACGTCCACATCTCACAGCAGACGTTCTTCCGCTCCATCCTTCCCATTGGTGTCCTCTTCAGGTACGTAAGACGGCCAACAGCCACCGGTGTATTGCTGATTATAGTGATACAGTGGGAGCCTCATCATGAGCAACACGGCATACCTGTACCTGAGCGTATCCTACATTCAGATGCTCAAGGTACGTGACCTGACAACTCGCATCTTCACATCCTGACCGTGTTCTCCCAGGCATTCAACCCCGTGGCCATCCTTCTAATCTCTTGGGCCTTCCGCATATCCGACCCCAACCGCCGACTTGCGGTCATCGTGTTCATGATCTCTGTCGGTGTAGCTCTTGCGAGCGGGGGCGAGAGGAGATTCAACCTCTTTGGCTTCATCGTGCAAGCATTGGCTGTTGTCGTAAGCATGTTGTTCGGCCTTCATAACACGGAAATCCTAACGCTGTGCAGTTCGAGTCTTCGCGTCTCGTTATGATACAGATCCTGCTGCAGGGTCTGAAGATGGACCCGCTCGTCTCATTGCACTACTACGCGCCCGTCTGCGCTGCACTGAATCTGCTCGCGCTGCCCTTCACTGAAGGTACGTAGCTCAAAATGTATATTTGTCTATAACTAATCTATGGGCAGGGCTCGCGCCATTTATGGCGCTCAAGGAAGTCGGGCTGCCCATTCTCTTGAGTAATGCTGCCATCGCGTTTGCATTGAACGTTGCCGCTGTCTTCCTCGTCGGCGTAGGAAGCGGGCTTATCTTGACACTAGCGGGCGTGTTCAAGGTGCGCACTCAACCTGCGAATTGATATCCACGCTAACGGCTCATCTCAACAGGACATCCTCCTTGTCTCCGGCTCTGTCCTCATATTCGGCTCCATCATCACGCCGATGCAGGTTATCGGTGAGCAAACATCTCCGACATTCAGAAGTGGTTCTCACCCGAGGGCCAGGCTACTCCATCGCTCTGGGCGGTCTTGTACTGTTCAAGACGAGCGGCGCGAAATAGACTCCCCCTAAGGTCGACAACGGATCCAGCAAACCCGGCTCCAGCGCACACAGGCCTGACGCTCCTTTTCTTATGATATCTACTCTCTTGGCCTCACGTCCTCAGCGCAGCGCGCCGCTGGGGATGTCTTGCGCTGGTGTTTATTTATGATTCTTGTTCTCTTGATGGGGCTCCTGCTATCTAGACCAGGTTCCAGTGTACCTTGACCAGTTTTTCCGTGTACTTTCTGCCGTACGGTGTTGTGGTACTATATGGCTGGGGCGGGCGCGTAGAGGCTGCGCCCGTATATACTCATATCCGCGCTTGTGTATATTCATATCTCGCTGGCACACGGGAGGGTAGGCGTGGGGAGGGCGAGTGGGCCAGTCGGGCGTTCATGGGCGTGCGCTTCAGCTTACGGGCCTGTTGCCCACATACTCAACACCCTCGGCGCTCTTACGCTCTCAAACCTCCTTTCCACGTTCTGCGACACTGGATCCGGCGCCCTGCTTTGCTAGATTACCTTCTCGATTGAGACCTCGTTTCTTGTGAGATATCACTATATACACTTATAGTTGTACATTGTAACGTAGAAAAGACTAGAGCGAGCTCGCGCGACAGATCTGTTTGAAGCGGGGTGGAAAAGGGAAAGTTGAGGGAACTATGGAGTCGTATTTGGTCGTATTTGGTCGAGTGGACGCAAACTTCCATCGAATTCTTCTGACATTGACCTTTCTTTTCACTTCGACTCATTGTCTCCCTTCGCGCGCTTGCTCTTGTGATGATTCTCCCCCAAAAGTGCGCGACACTAGATTCTGCGGCGGCTGGACATATCAACGATTGTTGCGTCCAGACACATCGAGCCCACTGGTTAAGGGGACCACGCCAAAGCGACATCAAAGAACATCATTCCTTTTGTTCTGCCATTGACACGTCGAGGCGCGCTCGCGACGCGCTCAAGCGGTTCAGGACGCGCTCATCGACACGTTGATCCAAGCGTGCGAGCGCCCGCCCTGATGCCGGTCCGCCATGCGTGGGTCTATCGACGAGAACCTGGGGCACAGCTCTCTCTGCACCGCCATGTCCGCAACATCAAAGCCTGTAACTGCGCGTCCTCGCAAGGCGTCTACGCTTGTGAAGGGAAGAGGGCCGCCGAGGAAGGCCCTCACCGCGGTCGACACGAACACCGCGGCGTACAGCCGGACGGAGCCGTTCGAGGCCTTCAACTGTCTCCTCAAGCTGATCGGCCATCTCCCCTCCCGCGTTGGCGCTGCGCAGTACAAGCTCACGCCCGATGAGCACGCGCTCACCGTGCATCTCCTCGCGATCGTCGAGCCATTCATCAGCACCGCGCCCGAAGCGCGCCGCACCATCACCCGCCAGCCCACCGAGCTCTTGGACGCGATCGTGGGCTACCTCGACGCGCCTACGGACCTGCGCGCGCTCGCGCTGACGTGCAAGCGCTTCCACGCGATCGTCGTCCCGCGCCACGCGCAGTATCGCGTAGTGCGCGCCCCCGCAAGCGCCCTGCGCGTGTGGCATCATCTCGCGGCGAACAGGGCGCTAGCGGCGAATGTGCGTCGCGTCGAGGTGCTGGACGAGCGTGCGGCTCCGGGTACGCTGGTTGTGCCTTCGGCAGCAGCGCAGACGACGGACACGGACCTCGAGAGCACGGACGACGAGCTCGCGCGACACGATAAGCAGGGGCGGTTTTTGCTCCGAGCCGTAGCGCGAATGGTCAACCTGACGGAGTTCTCGTGGTCCAGCAATCACTCACCGACGGGCATCGACGATGTTTGGCCAACGCTGTTGAAGCATTGCTCGGGTCTGCGTGAGGTGCGCGTGCACGACAATCTAGTATTTGCTCCTCTGTATGAAGAAGGAGAGGACGCGCCAACTGTGGAGGCGCACGGTCGATCGATTGTCAGTATATTCAAGCGCTTATCTCACTTACTGACTGTGCAGTAAAGCTGCCCAACGTCCGGAGTGTGACAATCGAGTCGACGAAGCATGCCTTTGGTGCCAATCGCTCCCCCGCTCTGTGCCGTACACGCGCCGTACTGGATCATTGTCCTAATCTTGAGACGCTTTCTGTTTCGTATACCCGTCCGCGAGCGACTACGACGAACGGCGCCAATGCTCTACCAGACGCCGACGACTTTTTGCTCTACAGCCGATGGTCGCAGCTGTCCAATCTCAGCCTCGCACGGCTGCACTCTTCGAGCTTTGACGCATTCTCTTCGTTCTTGACTTACCACAACCGGCTGCAGTCACTCCGTCTGAACGGTCTTAGCGGTGCCGCCATCGCAACTCTTGAACTTCCTGTTGGTGCTCTTCCCTGCCTTCGCGAGCTTGAGGCCCCGAATGAGGTCGTTACGGCCGTGCTGGCATGTGGCGCTGTCGGCGGCACGTCACCTCTGGAGACGCTCAAGGGCGTCCGCGTCGACGCGGGCAGCAAGGGTGCCACTGCAATGCTGCAGGGACTGCGCGAGCATGGACATAACATCCGGCACGTCGAGCTCGCGGGCTACGGCGACCTGGACGACATCCGCCGCCTCGCCAGCTGCGCGCCCGACGTCACGTGGCTTGACGTCGGCCAACGCCTTGTTCGCGGTCGTGTCGCCCCTGCGGCCCCATCCGCCGCACCACACAAGGGCGAAGCAGCCGCCCCCGCCTCCAACACGGTCGAATGGGCCGCCGCGCTCGCGGGTATGCCCGAGCTCGCCCGCCTGCACGGCGTGCGGTTCTTCTACGAAGTCTCCCAGGGCGCAGCTGCGGCGAATGCGGCTGCTGCCACCGCGTCCAGCGCGCGCAACTTCAATCCGGCGACGATGAATGCGAGCATATCGATGACGGACAGGAGCCGGATGCGGAAGAACGATGAAGTGGCCGGCATGCTGGCATGGAGGTGCCCGAAACTGCGGCGGCTGGACCATTGGGAGGAGGGCGGAGGGCGTGCGATCATCTTGGCGCGGGATGGCGAAAGGGTGCGGTGGGAGGTACGGAGGGTGGCGAAGCAGGAAGTGTGAATTATAATAAGTTGCAAGCTTTTGTTGTATTGTATTTCGAGACTCGTGCGGCAGCTCTCGCACGACCAGATGAATCAGGTATCGCATATGATAGTATATACTGGGTATGACTACGTCTAACACATAGTGGGGCATGGAGGCCGAAGGCCACACCGCCGTCTCGCCGGCGATGATCCTAAGGCCCACCAAGGGGGTTGCCAAGTCGGGGCTTCGAAAACCCACCGACCAGGCTGTTAGACCGGCCAACTGGACATAAAAAGTTCAATAACAGAAAAGGAGTGGGTGGGTGGGAGCTGAGAGAGCGTGTATAGCGATGGACGGAGAGGTCGAGCTAACGCTAGCTATCCGCACAAGCGTCGAGGAAGGAAACAAGCCGAGACGCCGTCACGTGCTGTCTCCTTCCCGCTTCTCTTCGTCACGTCTGCTCCTCCGTGCCTCCCCCGCGAGCGTTCCTATATCTGTCTCACTTCCCGTGCGTGGCAATAGTAGCGGTCAAAGTGCGTTGAGCCTCGTTGAGCCTCAGGTCGAGCCTTGCTGTGAGCCTCCGAAAGGCTCAACAGAAGGCTCAACTGAGGGCTCAACTTTGCGGTTAAGGGTGCGGTCAAAGTAGGGCGCCCAGGACCTGCCCAGGATGTGCCATTGCTCAACCTTTTAGTATTCTATGACATACCGTATTTCGCATTCTGTGATCCTCTATGTGCTCAATGTGTATTGTACAACATAGCACGCACTCCTACGTTATTCTGGTTTATTTGAGGCAATTTTACGGAATTTCCTGGTCACTCGGACGGTGGTGAAGGCCGTCCGAACTGAGCGAGTTGGAAGTCCATGTTAGGCCCACGTTTGTTTACACATGATGTGCACCGTCATGTGGGGGACCCACAAGAACCCACACTCAGCAGTCAGAAGGCTCAAATACAGAAGGCTCAACGCTGATTTGAGCCTTTGCAAAGGCTCTGCTCTGGAGGTGAGCCTTTCAAAACAGGTTGAGCCTCGCGTTGAGCCTTCGTTTGAGCCTTTCGAGGCTCAACAAAGGCTCAACCAAAGGCTCAACGAAGGCTCAACCCACTTTGACCGTTACTAATATGACTGTATCATCATGCACGACTGGCAGGCGTCGGGACATCTTCATTCCAAGGTCGATGGTGCTTTTTACACCGCTGTCTCTTTGCAGCGTCGACGATATCCTTCCTGCGCGTGCTGTTTGGTAGGGTAACCTTGATCGTTCCCTGGACATCCCCGGTACACTCACGCGCCTCAAAGAAGAGCGACTAGGGACCACTCAACAGTCGTCTTCCAACGGATACTATGGTGCACCCAGTGTTTTCGCCGATCCGCGAAACGGCGAAAACACCCAGGGAGCCCTCCAAAAAGGGCTGTAGATGGTCGATTTCGACGCTGAAAAAACGTAGATAGACGTAACTATGGACTGTGAATGCAATGGTGAAGACCATTTGAGCATAGAGTGAGTCGTCGACGATGTGGAACGTGGTGAGTGGCGGCAAGCGATCACCAGGATTTGATCCCATCAATGCCTCGTTTTGCAGCAGACATGGTCAGCGATTGAGTCTACGCACAAGCCGTCTTAACCATCGCATTCAGCGTCCATGATTACATCTATCTACGTTTTTTCAGCGTCAAAATCGACCATCTATAGCCCTTTTTGGAGGGCTCCCTGGGTGTTTTCGCCGTTTCGCGGATCGGCGAAAACACTGGGTGCACCATAGTACGATACCGACGATGCACCGACAGAAGGGTCCGAAGCTATACATGGCTGAATGGCTGCCCGCATTACGAAGCTTCAGCGTCAATTACCATCCCAGCAAGCTGATTCTGACCTTTACTGGCCGACATACATGCTTCCTCCTCGACCAAGACGTTGAAATGGTCTAGCGACTTGGTGCGATTTTCTTAACTTCTTGAGGACTGATGCATGAGGCCGAAACAAGTTCAGGGAGTCGCTTCATTGAAGGTCAACAGGAGCTTCTCGGAGAGAATTGTGTCAAGCTTGAAGTTGAAATCAAGTCGGGTGGTAGAACACGTGCCACATGGTTCAATTTTCCGACGCGTCCGGCAGAAATTCCCACGTCTCGTGCTCCAACAGCGGAGTCCATCATGCCAACGACATCCCTTGCTGAGCGCTGAGCGCTCATCTTGGACTCCCATATCGTTAGTCCGGTTATCCAGACGCATGAGCCATATCGATTGGGCGTTGCACCTCAAGTGGGTGAGAAGGAATGCCTTCGTCAATACGTACCTCCCACATGACAGCGGACACGCCCATATTGAGTCGCATCGTTCATCGAGAGACGTAGTTCTGGCAACTTATCTTGCTGAACCTGTGCTGAACACGCACTGCCCGACGAGAATGTATGCCGCAGCGAGGCAGGCTACGATCAGATCTCGGGCGGCCGTGGGCGCTTAACAGCCGCAGCTGCTCCGCGCTCGTGCTCTCTCCTTGACTCACTCTGATCGTCCTCAGCGACCATATATACAGCCGACATCGGAAACAGCGTTGACGACTCTAGATTCTCACCATGGAGGCCAGTACGTCACCATCTACCGCCAGCACAGAGAACTTGAAGCGCGAAGGATCGAAAAACACTACGCCCGGACTCGAGACTATCACTCTCGGAGTATGGACGGTTACCCTTCTGAAGGGCGCGGCTCGAGACCTGCGCAAGAGCAAGGATCGTCTTTTCTCTTCCATTCCTGACATTCGACGGCTCTTCCTTGAGGTCTTGCGAGTGGATCCATGGGCCTTTGCAGTCCTATTGCTCTCTCGATTTTTCCATGGCATCGAGGCATCGTTGCTTTTGCATCTGTCCGCTCGTCTTCTGCAGCAGGTGATTACGTCGTTTGCAGTCATGGGAAATGCCCGTCTGACATCGTCCAGACAGAGAGAATGTTAGTTACCGGAAAGACCGACATGCCTGCAATCCTTTCGGCCCTCACAATGCGCTTGGCTTGCGTTGTCTTTGTTCAGCTATTCGGTTGGTGGAGGTGAGGCCTGATTAGTCATTTTTTGCTTGTGTTTGTACGTTTATCGTCTCCATGTTCCAGTTCGCGCGCTCTACCTCGACTCAAGACCCGGCTGACCAGTCATTTCGACTCCGTTCTCCTACAAGGTGCGTCTTTCATGGAGGCGACGACGAGGCGCGATAGCTAAGGACCCATGTATAGCTAAGCTGCACACGGATCTAACGGCATCGCAAGGTAAGAAGCTATGAACTCTTACGCGTGTCAGCATTTGACGCCTCATTCGCACAGACGCTTCCAGCAAAGTCAACATATCGGCAGGCC
This sequence comes from Schizophyllum amplum, assembly GCA_007026445.1. Classification (NCBI taxonomy): domain Eukaryota; kingdom Fungi; phylum Basidiomycota; class Agaricomycetes; order Agaricales; family Schizophyllaceae; genus Schizophyllum; species Schizophyllum amplum. The sequence continues at coordinate 755,405 of VDMD01000009.1, read as the reverse complement.
AAACTTGGCAATCTTTCGAACATCTCGTTCAGTTCTTCGGCACACTCGTAACAGGAGGAAGCATGCTCATGCTCATCGTGGACTCATCCCGAACCGCCGCGGGAGGTGGACCGCTCTTTCCTCTACTGTGTTTAGCAAAACCTCTCTGCTATCATCTAGGCCGAAGGCAGTTATGGACAACGCGTGAGCTTCACTTTGTACAATGTTTTTATGCTCTATTCATAGCCACCGCTGCCAGCGCATATTGTGCATACCGAAAACGAGGATTACAAGCGTTCGCGGCGATTGAAGAGCATGGCCGACAATGACTATCGCGAGGAAGTGATCAGCAGCGGCATCGGAGCCTACGTTATTCAAGGTATGATGTCGGTGACTGAATCTTGACGCATGTTCAACGTGACCTTCAGAGTACAAGAAAGCCATCCACAAGATGAACGGGGTGTCTGACGAATACCCTGAGCTACAATACAGGCGGCGGTCGACGCCCACCTTCGATGTCGTGTCAGAGTTGCTTGACGACCTCCCCACCGTACGTGCTGGCCTAATGACTGGACTTCTATTTTCTCATCCAGCGCAAGATCTACTGTGTTCTCTACGCAGCGTACAACCCTGCCAAATTCTCGGTCACGTCGATCGCCATACTCCAACAGATCTCCCAAAACTTTCGATGGACAGTCCTAGGCTTATTTCAGGGGCTGGACTCCTTTGGCAAGAACGTTTATCAGATCAAGCAGTACTATGAGGCGCAAGAAGTTCCGGACAAGGGCAACGCACCTACTGATGGGTACGCGTCGTACCCTTTGCCCACATCCAGTGCGAAGGGTATGGGCTTTGAGCTCGAGTACGTATATCATATACCCGACGTTTGAGTATTCGGCTGACTACATAACACAGGAATGTTACATTTGCCTACCCTGGCAGCACGGAGCAAGAAGCTCTTCGGAACATCACGATTTCGATACATCCCGGCCAGCTCGTTGTCATTGTCGGAGCCAATGGAAGGTACGCAGATCGTGGCACGAGTCGCTCACGGTGGTAACTTCGTTCTCAGCGGGAAGAGCACCCTCATCAAGCTCCTCGCCCGATTGTACGATCCTACTTCCGGTACTCTGACCGTAGACGGCGAGCCAATCTCCGTGTACCATAAGCACACCCTCCGCCAGGCGACTGCCGTATTGTCGCAGGATCACTGTCTTTTCCCAATGTCTGTTGGCGAAAATATTGGTCTCGGATGTCCCGAGCGCGTGCACGACGTTGACGCAGTTCGCGCTGCAGCGAAGGCTGGAGGTGCCAGCACATGCATTGCGAAATTGAAGCACAGACTGGACACAGTTCTCGACCCTGGAAATCAAGCACGAGGGTCGAACTTGTCAGGCGAGGAGGGCGAACCGCTCCGCGCACAACTCGAGGCGCTGGATAAGAAGGTCGACATCTCTGGAGGGGAGACGCAACGTATCGTCGCGTGCGTAATCTCACTCTTGCCGATGTTCATCATGGCTTGGCTGACACAGCAGATCTAAAGAGCGCGAACCTTCATGAGATTCAGCTCAGGGAAGGTGCGTGCCGTACTCGTTGATGAGCCAAGCTCAGCGCTCGATCCGGAGGGGGAGCTGGTGCTGTTCGACAACCTGCGTAACGAGCGCGAGGGAAAGACCATGGTGTTTGTAACACACCGATTCGGCCATTTGACGAAGCATGCGGATCTAATCATGTGCGTGTTCTCACTGGACTTCCTAAAGCGCAATAATTGACCGGCGTCACTATAGATGCATGAAGGAGGGTAGTATTGCTGAATATGGCCTTCATCAGGAGCTTATGGCGCGCGACGGAGAGTACAGGAAACTATATGAAATTCAAGCTAACGCCTTCTCAACGGACACGCAGTAGTGGCAATTTGGCAAATAGTATCGTCCTCTGCTAGACTCGAATAGTTCATGTACACCAGATATACACTGTAGGGTGCTACTCGCATAATGAAGCCGTTCAGATTGTTTGTTCCATTTTCCTTCGACAGCGCTGTCAAGCCCGTTCTTCAGCGGCTGGGGTAGGGCAGAAGCGTCTGCACCTGTGTTTGCGGGTCAGCAAAAGCCAGGCGAGGGAATGAGGACGACTCGGACGCACACGCCATAATCCGGGAAGAGATAGCAACAACTTTGACTCTTGAGAGGGCCTAAGGCATAAGTCAGCTGGGTCGGGGTGCCGTCGTACTACACATGCACTCACAGGGCGTCTGGATCCGAAGACGAGGAGCCGTTTGGTCAGACATCACGGCAACGAAGTGAACGGGTACGCACCGTTCCCACAATGGTGCCACCTAGTAAGGCCGCTAGTGAGCAAAGAGCGCTAACCAAAGCACTCGGCCACGCACAAACGATATCGTCGGGCTTAGTCAGAGCAGCCCCTTGCGTGAAGGGCGCTGCAAGGAAGGCGCAAGAACATATTCCGAGGAAATAGAAGCGCATGGTTGAGTTCGGTGATGAGGGCTCTCGGCAGTAAAGGCGAGCTTTATATAAGACTCGCTCTCCTTCTTGGCGCTGTCAATCTTGCTACTCGTTTGCCTTGTGCGGTCTTGTAGTATTGCATGACAGCAAGAGGTTGATTCGCTTCAAAGGGCGGTCACTTGCACGGACAGCGAGATGAAGAAACACTTGTACGCACTGCCAGTAAATCTGAGGCCCCGGGCCCTCCACTATATGTCCTACACCTTGGCCGGTATAGGTAGCGCGGCGCACCGGCATAGAAATGCGGAGAATGCGTAGGTATAGATGCGGATGCGATGGACGGATACGTTGGACGTGAGCCGGCGAAGTGGTCTCGACGGACGTGTAGCGGCGGAAAAGCATGTATCACTTTCATTTAGCGAAGACACTCCATACACGGCCGCGGCAAGCTTCATGTCTGAGGTCTAGGCGACCGTCAAACGTCTTCGATACGCTCCTCAACAGGGCAATCTCTCCCGCAGCTATGGCACAACACTCAGTATGCATGCATCGGCCAAGACAACGACGTACACGCTATAATTCGGGGCAATGTAGCAGCATTCGTACATGAGCGGGCCTGCGTGACATCATGAGCAAAAAGGGCTCCGTATGTAGAAGGGAGACGTTCTTACAGACAGGCTTAGAGAATAAGACGTCTGGTCAGCGCTGTACTTGATCATGTCCGCAACAAGCAGACGGTCACTCACTGTTCCCCCATTAGTGCCTAAAGACGTGAGTAATTCCCTCGAAGACAAGGTTTGAATTCACCTACACTCGATATCGGCGGACTTATTCAACATTGCGGCCTGCGTGAAGGGCAAGACAAAAAGGACGGCGAGGGAGAGAAAAGCTGCGAGATGGAAGGGCATACTGCTCGAGCACTGTTGCCCTCAAAGGCAGCAGAGCGCCTTTTATACGACGCTCCCAGGGTGCGGCACGTTCATGCACGCCCATGTTGGACTGTGTAGCGATCGTGCTGTAGACAGACCTTCATAGCTGACGGCAAGCGGTGACGGCCTGACTCAATGAGAAGGTCACTTGCGGGGAGACTGTTGAGACCAGGGAGGAGACGCGTGGTCTGTAGGCTGCCAAAAATCAGCAGAATTCTACGAGCTAAGCGCGTCGCAAATGAGTGCCTGTGTCCGAGTGCCAGCAAGCGGAAGACGGCACGAGGGGCAGCTTCCTCAAGATCCTGATGACTGTGGCCGTCGGGCAGGTACGCGCGGGATGCCACCAGAGTGGTCAAGTGGGCATGAAGAGCAAGAAATGACGGCGCAGTAGCAGCTAGTAGCAGTTCTTGTTGCATCTGCGGAGAGCGTACATCAAAGTTCGGGAGAGTTCTCAGTTCAACGTCCCGTCACGTGGCAAACTTCCGTCTTCCGGCATATGCCGTGCCCACGCAAAAGGAAGTCATTGTTCCTCCCACAACGTCGATGATTGGTTTGGTGCGATACTCAACTCCTCATGTTGGGCTCACGCTCGTAGAGCCGCGCTACAGTTCCGCATGGCATGGCTTCCTCCAAGAGCTCACGGTGAGCTGGTACAGCCGCAGCGGTGGTCGCACAAGGACGCCATGACTCACGAGTGCATCATCCGTACTCAATGTGATGTCACTGAGGCGATGTTGAAGCTCTCCGGGCGCCTATAAACTGCGACTTTCCTTCCTCTCCCCATCGAAGATACAATATCTCCGTTCAGACCGTCCTCAGCATCCCATCCCTCACTCATCATGCCCAAACTTAGGGATCACAAAGCCATAATCTTCGATGTCTACTCGACTCTTGTGGTGCGTGCTTCAATAATGGCATCTTCAAATTACGCTGACCCGAAGAATAGGACTGGGACTCAACGATCTATGAACATCTCAAGCCCCTCCTATCGCGCTACGCATCATCCTCACAGTGGACGCGCGAGGAAGCGCTGAACGCGTTTCTCGGCATCGAGATCGACGCCAAGAAACGCTATCCAGACAAGCTGCACCATGAAGTACTCGAGATCATCTACACCGAGCTCGAAGACGCAATCAAGGACGTCGACGGCAATGAATATCGCGACGCCGGCGCACAAACCAACCCTCCCGAGCCGCGCGCGTCATCGACCGTCGAAGAGCGCCGCGCGTTCGGACGATGCCCAAGGGAGATGGTCGCGTACCCTGACAGCGTCGAGGCGCTGAAGCGTCTGGCGAAGCACTTCAAGCTCGTCGTCTTGTCGAACATCGATCACGAATGCTTTGCGCACACGCACCATCGTCTCTCGGCACCGGACACATATCCGAATGACCTCAAGACGTATGCCTACCCGGAGCCCAACCCGAAAAAGGTTTGGTATCCGCAAACGGTGGAAGGATCCAAATCTCCTTTCACATTGCTCTTGACAGCGCAGGTGAGAATCCGCCGGGCCTTGTAGACGATGCGCTAACGCTGGCTCGTGGATAGGACACTCTGGCGTACAAGCCCAATCACAAGGGCTTCCTAATCGCGTTCGACCAGATTGAAAAGGACTCCGACCTCCTGGGTGGGACCGGCCTGAACGCGAAGGATGCGACGATGGTAGTCGCGAACGGGCTTCCCAGCGACATCGCTCCTGCGCATCACTTCGGGATGAACAGCGTCTGGATCGACAGAGATCATCCTGGAGACGATATAGCAGCAGAGCAGATTGGCGGGAAGAAGTGGACATGGAAATTCAACTCACTTGCGGAGTTGGCGGACGCGGTAGACGAGGAAATAGCGAAGAAGTAGCGCAGTAAACACTATAATGCGATTCACTCTGGCTTGCCTGCCGTTGGCGCTTGAAAGTGGCCGTTTATCCAGACCAGTGGTGTGTACATATGTAATAGCTCGACCATCTTCCGGTCAGTTAGTCCATGCTCCATGTGAGGCATCCGCGCTGAGGTTCAACTCAGGTTCAACTTCAGGGACCTTCAACTTCATCACGTGCTAGATCGGCACGCCGGACCGGATGCAATGTTCAATGTCGGAAAAGGAAGGCCTTGTTGAGTCCCTCACTCTCTCCACCATGATTGCTTTGTCGCTTACGACTCTCGCCGCTGCCCGGCTCAGGATGAGGAACTCTTCGGGTAAAGACGAGGGTCTTCCGACCTCTTCCGACATGGATGGCGCGCAATACGGTCACATGGACTGCCAGGACTCAATGCCTTTTCGCAATGCTTGAGGCTTTTGCTGGAGAGCCGGAGGTCAGATTGAAGGCCAAGGAGCGGTAATCGCACAAGAGTCTCTGTCACATGTACCAAGAACCTCCTCAGTGCTTGCGGGGGAAACCGGAAGAGACCTACATTCGAGGGGAGGTATCGCGACGACTTCCCGACTCACTGGTCTATCGTCTGTACCCGAGATAATGTCAGGGAGCTGACGCGCGGAGGGTTGGGCTCCTCAGGCTGCCAATATAAAAGCTGGGGCTTGTATGCCATACTCCTCATCATACCTTTTCCCCACACCACCACGAGAAGCTTATACGTGTATCCAACCGGACGTCGCGAATTTCTCCTTCACCAATGCCCAAGTTCACCGACCACAAAGCCATCATCTTCGATGTCTACGGCACTCTCGTGGTATGTGATCCAATCTGGGACGCTCACGCGCACTCACGGTCGACTCAGGACTGGGACTCGACGGTCTACAGCCATCTGAAGCCCATGCTATCGCGCTACGTATCGTCCTCCAAATGGACGCGCGCGGAGGCGCTGAGCGCGTTTGCCGACCTGGAGGCCGCCGCCAAGAAGCGTTACCCGGACATGCTGCACCACGAGGTACTCGAGCGCACCTACGCCGAGCTCGAGGCATCGATGCAGGAGGCCGACCTCAAAGCAGGCGTGCAGGAGGACCCTTCCGAGCCGCGCACGCCCTCGACCGCTGAGGAGCGCCGCGCATTCGGACGGTGCCCGAAGGAAATGGTCGTGTTTCCTGATAGCGTCGAGGCGCTGAAGCGCCTTGCGAAGCACTTCAAGCTTGTCGTGCTGTCGAATATTGACCACGAGTGCTTTGCGTACACGCATCATCGTCTTGCGGCGCCAGAGACGTACCCACGAGAGCTGAAGACGTACGCGTACCCAGAGCCGAACCCCAAGGAGTTCTGGTATCCTCAGACCATGGAGGGATCCAAGTCGCCGTTTACGCTTCTTTTGACTTCACAGGTGAGTATTTCTTTGTGTCTGCAGGGGCCATATGTTGAAAGAGTTCGTCAGGATACGCTGGTGTACAAGCCCGACCACAAGGGCTTCCTGATCGCGTTCGATCAGATTGAGAAGGATCAGGACCTTCTGGGCGGCACGGGCATGAAGGCGAAGGACGCTACGTTGATTGTCGCAAATGGTCTTCCGGGGAACATTGCGCCCGCGCATGACTTTGGCATGAACAGCATCTGGATCGACAGGGTTCCTCTTGGGGAAGACAAGGGCTCGGAGAGAATCGGCGGGAAGAAATGGACCTGGAAATTCAGCAAGCTCGCGGAGATGGCGGACGCAGTGGACCAGGAATTAGCTGAGCAGTAGATGTCTATAGTAGAACGGGGTGAATTAAATTTGTGGCGGTTCAAGTGTGCGTCACTCTTCGTCACGCACGCGTCGCCGCGCGTCCTTCGCTCCTTCGCTTAGTCAGCTCGTCTTTAGACTTTTCATCCCCCGTCGTTGCCTCGCCCGACGCCCCGCTTCCGCTTTTCTCGCCCTCACCATGTCCGACGCGACCTCGACGTCCTCCGCTGCCCACCGCACCGTCGTTCCCTCCGACGTCGGCTGGCAATTTGTCCCTCAGTACTATACGTTCGTCAACAAGGAGCCCGAGCGTCTCCACTGCTTCTACACAAAAAGATCTACCTTCATCCATGGCACGGAGGGCGAGGACGGCAAGGCGTGCCATGGCCAGCAGGTGAGTAGCTGCGGTCGCGTCGAACGAGGTGCGAGGCTGACTGAGATCTGCAGGAAATCCACCAAAAAATCACTTCAATCGGCTTCAAGGACTGCAAGGTCTTCATCCACTCGGTCGACGCGCAGAGCTCGGCGGACGGCGGTATCATCATTCAGGTCATCGGCGAAATGTCAAATCAGGGCGAGCCATGGCGCAAATTCGTGCAGACGTTTTTCCTCGCCGAGCAGCCCAACGGCTACTTTGTGCTCAACGACATCTTCCGCTTCCTGAAGGAGGACACCGTTGAGGGCGATGAGGCTGCCACTGATGCGCAAGAGGAGTACCAGACGGCCGAGTACATCCCCCCTCCCGCCGAGGAGCCTGTTCGCGAGCCCACGCCGCCGCCAGCACGCGATCCGACGCCGCCGCCTCCCCCTCCGGCCCGAGAACCCACCCCTCCCCCGCCACCTCCGCGTGAGCTCACGCCGCCCCCAGCGCGCGAGCCGACACCACCGCCCGCGCCTGCGCCGGCTGCTCCCGAGCCTGAGCCTACGGTGAAGATCCCGACACCCCAGCCTCAGCCTCCCGCGCCCGCTGCTGCCGCGCCTCACACCAACGGCGTAAAAGCCGCGGAGAAGCCCGCGACGCCGGCACCGCCTGCGGCAGCGCCAGAGCCGCAGAAGCCCGCTGCGCCGCGCTCGTGGGCCACGCTTGCGGCGAGCAACTCGAAGAAGTGGGGCGCTGCTGTCGCGCAGGAGAGCCGCGGCACGTCGGAGGCTGCTCCGCCCTCGCCTGCCCCTACGACGCCGCGCACGCCGGCGCAGCGGTTGCCGCCCCAGCAGCAGCAGCAGCAGCAGCAGGCGCCCTCGCAGATCAACTCGAATCAGGTCTTCATCAAGGGCGTAATTGAGCCGATCTCACAGCCCGCTCTCATCAACTTCCTGACCACTCGCTACGGCAAGCCGAAGGATACCGACATTGTGCGCTCCAAGGCCTGCGCTTTCGTCGAGTTTGAGACTGTCGAGGCTGCGCGCAAGGCCATTCGCGACTCAGCCACTGGTGGCGGTATGGGCCAGGGTACGGGTGTCTACATCGACGTCGGTGGCGAACAGGTAAGCAACGCGGTTCACGATCCAAAGTGTTTCGCTGACGGTCCGGTAGATTCGCATCGTCATCGAGACGAAGAAGGAGCGCGGCGAGCGCCCGCCGTCACAGCCGCACTCGTCGACGCTACAGGCAGGCCGCGGTCGCGGCGGCTTCCGCGGTGGGGATCGTGGTGGATCGATGCGCGGGCGCGGTGGTCCTCCCCGCGGCGGACCGCCAAAGTGAGTCGGCGCTGGGCCAGCGTTCTCATTGGCGTATGGTTCGCAGGTGATGGCGCATACGGATGACGAGCTCAAAAAAACGTCAAAAATGTACTAAAAATCGAAGCTGACATTCTCACTGTCCTCTTGATCGTTCGAGTGTCTGACCTTCTGGTGACTATACTGTCCTTACCTCACCCGTCCTTGTTCTTTTTGTTTTCCGTGCTTTCTGGGCGCTTACACATCTCGTGCTTTGCGCGTCCACACGTTCGCTTGTTGTTGTCGTTGTTGTTTGTTGCTATCATCATATTTCATGCAGGCGATTCGGTGGGTTGTGAGATTTGTGACGTAGAAGGTTAGGAGCTTTCGTGAGTGTCACAAAATCTTAGCAGTTGTCTGAATGTTCAATCATAATGGTCACCGGTCAAGTTGTGCAGGTTCATGAGACTACTCGCGCAAGTGGGATTAGTCCTGTGGCCGCTGAGTCGATCCTTTGAGCCTTGCCATAATCATGTTGGCGTGAGCCATGATCTGGACCAACCCCTTTCGACATAACAGGTGCGCCAAATATTCTACTACTCGGATGGCAATGTCCGCTGACCTTGGACAGTTACTCAACGGCCCGTGTGCACAGCGTCGCCTGACTGGTGCCAATCATTGCGCCAAGTGTCACCGCGCGTCCGCAAGTCTCACGGCGCCGTCGGACGCGCGACGGAGTCCCCCTGGGGCCTGCACTGGCCTATGCGCGGTCACGGGATGCAAGCAACCATTTGGAAAACGTGAACGACACTATTGGAGGACGAGAGCACCCTCTTTTGGAATGGCCATCGAAATTGCAAGGGGGCAAAAATTGCGGGGATGGAAGCAAATGCGAGGGAGCGGGGTGGCCGCAGGAGTGCTTGGGCTGGCGGCAGGAGCCTGCGGGACGGCGATTGGATCTTAGTGGGGCACCCATGGCTGCGCACAACGCGTAGCGGGAGCAAATTCATGGGTGCGGGGGTCCGCTTCCAAGTCTTAGTTTTGACAGAGGCGACGCGACAAGGGGGCGCGCTCTCCATTGGCGGCAGGTCGAGGTCGAGGCAGGGGGTATAAAGTGGGATGGAGACTTGGGTCGACCGGGGTAGTTGCTTGTGTCCGTCTGCGCCGGCTGCTCATACTCGACGACCCTCGGCACACGTTCAGTATATCCGCCCACGTTTTCAACATGTCCAGCATCCACGACCTCGAGAAGAATGAGACGGAACATATTGAGGTCGCGCGGCTGCCGCCCTCCATGTACGCGTTCCCGTCCCTTCGTCTTGATTTGCTGACTAACCTTCCGCGGTATAGGCTAGCTGTAGCCCCATTGTCTCCTCCCAACCCTTCCATCCTGTGCGTGGAGTCACTGTCTCCGACATCGCTATCAAATATTTAATCACCTGCAGCGGCCTATGGGCTTTCGCGCTCACCACCTTCGTACTCTCTTTCTACAACGCCAACGTCCGAGGGGTCACAACACCAAATGCCATCGTCGGCTTGGCGCTGTTCACCGGAGGTGTCGCCCAATTCACGGGCGGGGTATGGGAGTTTATCGTCCATAACACTTTCGGTGGCACAGGTCAGTGCACGTCGAGACGCTTGCCATAGGAATCTAACCGGTCGTCAGCATTCGTGATGTACGGATGCTTCTGGATGAGCTATGCCGCAATATTGCTGCCCGGGACAGGCATTGCGGCAGCGTACGAGGACCCGGTCATGCTAGGGAATGCCCTGGGCGTATTCCTCACCGGATGGGCGCTTTTGACACTAATGTTCCTGTGAGTATCATATTTGTGTACCTCTGACCCCTTGATTGATTATTTTGTGTAGCGTCGTCGCCCTTCGCAAGAACCTTGCGCTTGTCTCCGTATTCGGTCTTTTGTTCACGACCTTTGTCCTCCTCGCTGCCGCTGAATTCAGTGGAACCGCATCGTAAGCCGCTTCGTCGTTTCCACACCTGACGTGAGTGTTGACGAGTATTATATAGCGTTGGGAAGGCAGGTGGATATGTTGGCATACTCACGGCATTTGCGGCGTTCTACACGGGCTTCGCGGGTTTGCTTGCGGGCGAGCCCAATCCCTTGTTCAGGTTGCCAGTCGGCCCGCTCTAAGCTCGTCGCACCTTGGTCGCAGTGCTTCCTCTGGTCGAGGGCCATCTTTCAATAAGCCTTTGACAGACGAGGACTCTTCGACCATGTTTCGAGCACAGTACGACCTTACATGATGATGTTTTGTATCTGTACGTGGGAGAGCTTAGGAATCTGAGCTTGCAGCGTGCTTGTGCGGTGTTGAATCCAAGTTGAATCAGTGTTTGTCAACGGTCACCGGTCATGGCGTCAACGCGCCGTGGAAAGCAATTCTGAGCAGTGCGTCATGGCTTGTGGGTCCACCCACGCGAGCCACACGCGACTACCGCGGCGCGTCTCTCGCCACCATCCATCATGTTCCTCCGCCGCGCCAATGTTTTCCTCGGCGCCCAACGTTATGTCCAACTTTCTCAGTCATATCCTAAGACTGCAAGGCCTGTCATCACAGGTCTGACTTCGCAGCGACGGTCTGCGTCTACCGGGCGCCTATTAGAATCGGAATTCGACGCACCGAGACGCCGGCTCCCCCCTTCACTCTCAGTCCTGCTCGTTGTTCTCGGCCTTGGAGGCACTTACTGGGGGTGCGTGTGCTTCGGCTCTCTCTACTATATAATACTAATTATACTGAAAGCTGGGAACTATACAAGCTCTTCACCCTCTGGCCGCCCGAAGTCCGGGGCGACCTCCGCACCGCCATTCGCGCCAAACACGATGGCGACCTGGAGCTGAGCGAGCAGCACTTCCTCCGGTACGTTCTCCCTCCCCTCTTCATCCTTGTGCTGAGCCGCGCCAGTCATTAGTGCATGGCAGACGGCACGAACCCTGCCGCTAGAGGCCTTCGGCGAGGATCCCTTCCTCAAGCTTACCGGCATCCCGATCGCCCTATCCGACGTACTCGAGACAGAAGAGAAGACCGAAGCAGCATATAATGTCCTATCAGAGGCCTACGCGAGCTTGCAGGCACCCGCAGCGCGCGGCACTCTGAGCGGGTCTGAGCGCATACGCGCGGTGGCGCTGGCACACAAGCTCGGTGAGCTGGCGGAGACGCTACAGATATCGTTGGAAGAGCAGGAGAGGTGGCTCGAGGACGCCGTGACCGTACTGTTGAAGACCATCATGCCGGAACGCAAAGAGAACGAAGAGCGGGAAGAGCATCCCTCCCTGGCGCAACTCCAGTTGCCGCTCTGGGTCAGGAAGGACGACGTGGGCGCGCCACTGGAGGCGCTCGGTGCATTTTACGCGCGAACAGGCAAAGTCGAGTAAGCTGATTTCCCTATGCTCATGTGCCGTGTCTCACTGGTGTTCTGACAGCTTCGCCATGCCGCTTTACTTGCAAGCCATCTCGATGTTGATTCCGCCACCGCCAAAGAAAGCACCCGTAGAAGATCGATGTCGAGGTATGTTCCTTCGCTATGTTGCTGCCTGTTTTGTTCATGGCTGGTACCAGGCGCACAGCTCATGACAAACCTCGCCGACCTCATCCTCAGGACGGACGCGGAGAAGAATCCTGACAAGCTTCACCAGGCTCAAGCCTGGGCGAAGAAGGCTCTAGCAGTCGTCGAGGATGCGCGAAGAAGCTCGAAGGAAGAGGTGCCGCTCTGCGAGACGGCCCTCGCGGTCGTGTTCTTCAATCTCGCAACGCTCGCTCAGGTATGCGCCATCTCGCCGGCACTTCCACATGCCTTCCACATGCAGCTGACAGCCGCGCAGATGGATGGGAACCCGAATGACGCTCGCCGACTGTATACTTACAGTCTGAAGCAAGCGAAGTATGTCGGGATGGACGAAGGCATCTCAGAGGCTCAGAGCGCACTTCAACATCTAGACAGCAAATGATAAGAACTCATCCAAGCATCGCACATACAGCCATAGGCGTGTATCATATGGGTCGTGAAAACGAATATAACGTATCTCAACCAACAACCTCCTGCGCGCTGGGCGGCCGCGAAAGGCCAGAATCAACGACTTCCTCAGACTTCGCTTCAGCAGTAGGCGCAGCAGAGGGCTCCGTCACGCCGCCTGCGGGTGCCGGCGATGTCTCGGCCGCCTTCTCCTTCAGCTTACCCTCCTTGCTCCTCTTCTTGCCACCCTTCTCGCTCTTCTCCCCTTTCTCCTTCTTGCCCTTCTTCTTCTTCGGCAAGTCCCACTCCCAAAGGGGGATGAACGACTCGACCTAAAACGCGTCAGAAGTCGAACAGTGCAGCAGAACTGACAAAGCGCCACTCACAAAGCCCACGTCGGCAAAGAGCTTGGGGAATATCCAGATGCCTGGACTTGCGACGATGACGGAGATGATGTAAAATATGAGACGAACGATGGCGATGGCGAAGAAGAGGCCGAGCAGCCCGAGCATGCCCATGCTGAGGTAGTACACGCCGAGGCGCAGGGATGGCGGCCAAAGGGGGAACAGCACCGCGCCGAACATGCAGATGACGAGCCCGGCGCCCATCACGTAGTTCATCCACTGCGGGCCGTCGTAGAACCACGCGTAGTATTCCTCCGGCGCGACCTGCTGCTCGGCGATGATCTGCAGCGCCTTGGGCGAGGAGGAGGAGGAGCCTGTGGGCGCGCCGCGCTGCACGCGGAGGAAGAAGGCGAATTGGTTCACGCGCTTGAGCACATCGAGCGCCTCGGCCTCATTTGTGACCTTTGGTACGTTCTTCTGCTTTGCGTACGCAGGCGACGTGAGCGCCTTGATCGCAGACTTGGCTGTATACCCGTCAGCACGGTGGGTACGTTGACGAGACAGCGCACGCACCTCTGAAATAGTCGAAGCGCTTGCCGTTGAGGGTGCCGACGCGCACCTTGAGGCCGGCGCTCCCGCTGCGGAGGAAGACGGCGACCTGCTTGATGTCGGCGGGCGCCTTTTGCTGCTGCTGCTCCATGTTTTGTTGGCGGAGTGCGGGGTGGGGGTTGAGAGGAAGGAAGGGACCGGGCGGACGCGCACAAACGGCGGTCGGACAAAGGGCTTCGTGGCGCTGCACGCCTCCACGTGGAGGTCATTATCGCCACACGTGCACCCAGCGTGCGCCTCGAAAACGTGATCGGCAGCTGTTCGACTTGTCCTCAACTTCCATGACCGCGACAGCGACGCCATACTCGTCCCCTCGCGTCTTTCTCCTGCTGAGGCTCCTCTTGACTTCTGGGAACGGCCGCAATCTCGCGCAATAGACAGGGAAACCTCTCTGCAAGAAAGTCCAGCGCCACTCGGTCTTTGTCCAGCTCACGCACGATCTGTAGCCAGAACACCTTATACACGACACCTCGCAGCGGTAAGCGGTCTCTGGTGCCCAACCTAGCCCCCTCGAAGATCGTTCAACAATGTCTTCCTGCAAAACCGGGAGCTTGTTGCACGGTAAGCGCTGGTATCGGGGCCCCTTCGGTGACATCCTGTCTTTCATTCATTGCAACGCAATTCTTAAAAAGCAGGGGTCGTCCTGCGCTCTCGACGTCTTTAGTCTGGGGTTTGCCACGGCTTTGGATCCCTCCTCCAAAGGCCGTTGCTGTGGCAACATCCACCCATGCGTCACTTTTCAATGAGGGTCGCCCTCTTGAACTGAAATCGTAGAACGCCGGCGCCGGCTGTTGCTTGGATGAGCGCTCAGCGCGAGGACACGTGCTTACAGGTGCTCACTCGTCCCCTTGACGGGTTCGGCCTGACTTCTGCATGTCGATTTCGAAGGCTACGTTCAGGCCCCGCCACCTGCCCGCCACACGCTGCGCTCACGATTTGGTGACCGTGCGCTCAGGCTGACCTCCTGGCCGCAGTCAGTGCCTTTCTTTGCAGCTCATATTCGGCGTAAGTTCTGCCAACTCGGGCTTCGCCTCGGTACGTGCTCGCCTTCAACTGCGAGCTGTCGCTCGAGAATTCATTTTTGGACGGTGCTGTCTATCGCAGAGGATACGGGGGACAACGGTCGTATTGTCGACCGTTTTGGGGCAGCAGACCACGGCAGATCACTGATATGTAAGTAGGTTTTGTGATGCAGTGACCAGGGCGGCCAGGTCTGCGATACAGTGGCCATGGGAGGCGCGGTTACGAGGGGGCGCCGGCGACGTCTGAAGCTTGGAGACTGTCGCATGAGGAACTTGATTGTCCACATTCAGCTCGAGCGATGGGTTCAGGACGCCGCGGAATGCATCCCCATCGATGACCAACGGCCTTCATGAGCGGCGACACCGAGTTGCAGTGAGGGCACACTCAAAGAAGCGGCGGCGATCGGCAACGATATCGTCCACGACGTCGACGGTGCCATCGAGGTATGTTCAGGACTCCAAGACGAGACGGAGCCGGAGGATGCTCCGTGACCCGAGGGGAATGATAAACGGGGCGCTCCGTCCTTCGCTGCACTCGGTAATGTCGCTGGCTCACTCTGAGCAGCGCGGTCTTCTCCGTCGTGTCCGCTGCAATACGTATATCTCTATCCGCCAAATCCGATGTACCAAGTCCAAGACACGGTATTCAAGCGAATCTGGAGATTCAGGTGAACACTTGTCACTGGGTGAAGCAGTATGTACATCTCTGATCATGATTGGGAACGTCGACCTTGTCACTGTCGCTACGGCCCAACCACGTTGATAGCGGTCGTGGTGATTTGGACGATAATGACGTCCGTGCAAGGTTTTGAAAGAGGCATACACATTCAATCTGAGGGCGAAGTCGCTCCCAAGCTCTGCTGGCCGTCCCTGCGGGGAGCGCGCGGGCAGCTGTATTGAGATCGGCCGCCGGCTCGAGGGCACAAGCGGATGGACCTGTTTGGAATATTTGACTTGATCAGGCGGGCTCAAAGCGCCGCTGCCCAGGTTACGGTCGCCCATCGCCATGGCGATGATGGAGGGCAACCACGCTTCTCGTGGGAGACCCCGGCGGCAGTCGGCTGCGAGCCATGGCACCGACCCAGAGGAAGGGGGAGGAGACCATATGTCTTTCCGATGAATTCATTCTGGCCTGAGGAAGATGCGCATTTGTGATGGAGGTCAGGTTTCTCTGGGAACCGCGGCCGTATAAAGAGGAAGTGTAAGAAGCGCGGATAAAAAGGCTGCCCCGTGTACCGACCGCGCTATTGTTCTTGTCCTCGTGCTGAGCGTCAGCGTGTACTTCCTGGTTATCTCTTGTCCTCTCCCTCCATCTCCCCGCGCCGCAAATTCTTGTTTTTTCGATGGCTGAGCAGAGGCAAACCAGGGCCAAGCACGGCCACGCTGCATCGACGGCCGCCCCTGCGCCGAGGAAAGTTCGGTTTAATGTTGGTTCGTGGCTTTCCACCTGCGGTTACCTTGCTCCTTGTCTTCCCCCATGTCGTCTAACAACCCGCGCTTCGCTGTAGGCACCAACTACCAGGTCCTCGACGTCGTCGGCGAGGGTGCCTATGGCATCGTCTGCAGCGCCGTCCACCGCGCCAGTGGTCGTAAGGTCGCCATCAAGAAGATCGCGCCCTTCGACCACTCCATGTTCTGTCTCCGCACCCTGCGCGAGCTCAAGCTGCTCAAGTTCCTCTCCGAGGCGGGCGTTTGCGAGAATGTGCGTCCTCGCGATGCCCACGATGGCCCCGCTCACCGTCCGTACCTGCCCAGATCATCGCCATTTTGGACATCATCAAGCCGCCGTCGATCGAGCAGTTCAAGGAGGTCTACCGTACGTCCTGATCGCCTCCCGCGGCGCCCCGCACCCGCGCTGACGCGGCCCCCACAGTCATCCAGGAGTTGATGGAGACCGACATGCACCGCGTTATCCGAACCCAAGACCTCTCCGACGACCATGCCCAATACTTCGTGTACCAGACCCTGCGGGCTCTGAAGGCCCTGCACTCCGCGGACGTCATCCACCGCGACCTCAAACCCTCGAACCTGCTCTTGAACGCCAACTGCGACCTCAAGGTCTGCGACTTCGGCCTCGCGCGGTCCGTCAAGACCGCGGAGCCCTCTGGCACAGAAACGGGTTTCATGACCGAATACGTGGCGACACGGTGGTACCGTGCGCCCGAAATTATGCTTACCTTCAAGCAATACACCAAGGTGCGTGTCCGACGCGTCGACTCTTGTGCTTGCGCTAACACGGGGATTGTCAGGCAATCGACGTATGGTCTGTCGGCTGCATCCTCGCCGAGATGCTATCCGGCAAGCCTCTCTTCCCCGGACGCGACTACCACCACCAGCTCACGCTCATCCTCGACGTGCTCGGTACGCCGACGCTGGACGAGTTCTACGCCATCTCTACGCGCCGATCGCGCGACTACATCCGCGCGTTGCCCTTTAAGAAGAAGCGGTCTTTTGCGACGCTCTTCCCGAACGCGACTCCCCTTGCAGTCGACTTCCTCTCACGGACGCTCACCTTCGACCCGAAAAAGCGCATCACCGTAGAGGAGGCGCTGGAGCACCCTTACCTTGAGGCATACCACGACCCAGACGATGAGCCCGTCGCACCACCACTCGACCCGGAGTTCTTCGAATTTGATCGTGAGCAGTTTATCGCGTACCGCGCCCCTCGGCCTCCTAACAGTCGCTGCAGTCCACAAAGACGACATCAGCCGCGAGCAGCTCAAGGAGCTGCTCTACGACGAGATCATGTCCTTCAACCCGGCGCCCATCACATAATCTGCGCTTCATCGCGAAATCTTCTATTGTCAGTCGGCCTCTGTCTCGCAGGCTATCGCCCACTGACCGCGTGCACCCATCAGATTCTTACACTGCGACTTGGGCTTTGCGTTTTCGTGGCGTCCCCTCTCCTTCCATCCTTCCTTCCATGTTGGACCCCTTTCCCGCATATGGTCCCTGCATCCTTCGGGTACCTCCCCGGTACCTCGCCACTCTCGCTATCACCGTGACCAGCGCGCGCGCCACATCCACGCACACACGCGCGATTCTCAAGCACAACTCCAACCACAGTAGTTTATATACATACACCTCTCCTTCGCCCTTTATTCCCCTCTCTCTCTCTCTACCCTCCATCCTTTACCATTCGCACGCTGCACGCAGATCTAGGATGTCCGCAGATTCAGGATGCTCCCCCATCTATAACCGTCTTCGCTGCCTGAGCAGGAGGGCCGTCGACCGTGTATTCATCTTCAACACCCACGTCGCGTTTGCTTTGCATTTATCGCTATCATCTTCCAAGGCCTCCCAGGATCGCTCAGACAGTTCATTTTTTGTATCACCAGCCAATGTAGAAATGCCCGCAGTGTTGTGTGAAGGAAGAATCTTGACGAAGAAAGCGTCCCGAGTAAACAGGGGCACCGGCAACTGCCGAGAAACGCCGTTCGCGTTCGTTGGCGGCACAGAACTTCGCCTCTTTCTTCCGCCATCCTCGTTGCGCCTCTCCCGCCTCCACGGGACAGGTCTTGCGAGCAGCGATGCTCATGTGGATATCCTTGACTGCTCAAACCTACAGTAATCCGCTTTTCCACATCCTTCTCGGGCGGTTCGCATGACCAGCGCGAGCGTCATCATGAAGTTGCGATGAAGTCAAGTCGCGGGAAGCCCAGGGGAAGCCCTGTCTATATAAGCCCGGGCAACGGCAGCAGCATCTCTGTAACTGTATATGCGAAGCTTGATCTCTCGTCTCAAAAACATGCCTTCCGCGACGAGAAACTCACTCTCTGGACTCGTCCGTGCGAATGCGCGCGACCTGCCCGACCCGGTGGCGGATCCTGAGCGCTTTGGGGCGAAGTTCGACTCCCTGTGCAGCGGGGCACGCGTTGTCTTGCTCGGCGAGGCCAGCCATGGGACATCCGAGTTCTATCGCTCGCGCGCGGCGATCACGCAACGGCTCATTGACCAGCATGGCTTCAACATCGTCGCCGTGGAGGCAGACTGGTGCGTTCTCTTACCCCCCTACAAAAGGAATATATGCGCTGAACTTTGCGCGTTCATTGCTCAGGCCAGATGCATCGACAGTCAATCGCTTCTTGAAGCACAAGCGCTCGTCCCAGCCGCCGCCTTCCGTCGAGAAGGTCCCGTTCACTCGATTTCCGATGTGGATGTGGCAGAACGCCGACTTTGCGCGCTTCGTGGCGTGGCTGCGATCCTACAATGGGGACCTGCGGGAGGACGAGCGCGTCGGCTTCTACGGCCTCGACCTCTACAACCTCAACGTGTCCATGCGCAGCGTGCTCGAGTACCTAGCGCGCGTCGACCCGGACGCGGCGCGCGTGGCGCGTTCCCGCTATGGTTGCCTTGCCCCATGGGCCAGCGAGCCCCAGGAGTAGTACGGCGCAGAATCCCTCCGCACGGGCTACGCCAAGTGCGAAAAGGGCGTCATACAGGTGCAGCGCGACCTCCTGCAGCAGCACCTCACAGATGCCGCGGACGAGGATGACGTGCTGAACGCGGAGGCCTGCGCGCGCCTGGTCACCAACGCCGAGCGCTACTACCGCGCGATGTTCTACGGCGGCGAGGAGTCGTGGAACCTGCGCGACACGCACTTCTTCGAGACGCTCGAGGCCGTGCTCGAGGCGAAGGGCTCCGACGCGAAGGCCGTCGTGTGGGCACACAACTCGCACGTCGGGGACGCGCGGTACACGGACATGGGCTCGGAGCGCGGGGAGCTGAACATCGGGCAGCTGTGCCGCGAGCGCTTTGGGGACGAGGTGCGGATAATAGGCTTTGGCACGCACACCGGGACAGTCGCGGCGGCGGACGAGTGGGACGACCCTATGCAAGTGATGCGCGTGATGCCGTCGCGGGAGGACAGCTACGAGCGGGTGTTCCACGAGACGGGGATCCCGCGATTCTTTGTCGACTTACGAGGGCGGAAGGCTGTCGAGGAAGAGAACAGCGAGGAGGCCGACGACATGGCCCTGATGCGAAGGCAGCTGATGGCGCAGAGGAGGGAGCGGTTCATCGGGGTCATCTACCGGCCCAAGACGGAGCTTTGGAGCCATTATTCTCGTGCGACATTACCACGGCAGTTCGATGCGTATGTGTGGTTCGACTCGACGAATGCGGTGGTGCCGATGGATGTCCCTCAGAAGCCTGGAGCAGAAGAGACGTATCCCTTTGGGTATTGAATGTAGCAGACAACTTGTGTAATTCTAGATGTAAAAGGTTGTATCAGATCTGTTTGCCCTGCTTGCCGGGTTGTCAATCGTTTGAGAAGTGCGACGTCGAGAGCACGAAGAGCTGTGTATGTTACAGCTTGTTAAATATGTAAGAGTAGCTGGCTTCAAGGCGAGATGGCCGAGCGGTCTAAGGCGCTAGAATCAGGAGCACTTCGCAGTCTCTTATCTAGTTCTTCGGAGCGTGGGTTCGAATCCCACTCTCGTCACATTTTTGCTTTTTGCTCTTGACTTGCATTGCACAGCGCATCAGAGGCGTTGATTTTGACCCTCTGCGCGCAGTCCAGTCCAACTTGTACGCGTAAGAAACTTATTTCCTGCTCTCGCTGATTCTGGAAATGTGACTGTCTGGACTCTGACCATTGTGCCTCGCGGTGCCAAGTGCGATGACGTCCGTATGCGATCTGGGCTGCGCGCCTCAGCAACGAGTCTCCTTTGCATCCTACCAACACGTTCACATACCCGTAACCCATCACTACAGCCACTTCGCCATGTCTGTCATCGCATCCGCCTACCGCCGCCTCTCCCTAGACACGTCGGCCACCGAGAGCAAGTCCCCCAACGGCGCGTCGCCCCATGAGGCGCGCCTCGGGATCGCCAACGTCGCGAACATCTTCGTCCGCATGCGTCGAGCCCGCGCACGCGCCGCGCTCGCTTCTTCCTCCTCGGCGGACGCTTTGTGTGATAGCGGGGACGCGCCGCTGTCGCATGCGGGGCTCATGGAGGCGATGGTCACGGAGCGCAAGGAGTCGCTCGATACGCGGCAGACGTATGTTTGCACGGGTGGCGTGAACTTGCCTGTGCTCTTGCGCGCTGCGCGCTGCAAGTTGATGGATGTTGCGCGGGAGCTGGGCGCGAATGCGCTTGTGGACGAACAGTGCGTGAATGTTTTTGCATGCTTGTAGTTCATGATAGGGTCTAACAATGTTTTTCTGCAGATGGTCTGGTCAGTATTCCTTCTGCAACGTAAGCCTCCCCCTCGCATAACTGACGAGATCTACAGTCGACATGCATGAGCCCAAACCGAAAGCGCACGGCACGTACAAGGTTCATGTGGGTGGCATTTCTGGAGGGGAATGTTCTTCGCTCATTGTTTTCTGCAGGTAACTTACTGCGCCAATGCCATTCGCTCAAATGCAGCAGACCCTGGAAAGCCTGTTGCCCTCGACAAGGCAAAGAGCATTCCAGGTCTGATGACCATCGTCCGACGCGAAACTGCGGCCGCCAAGTAGAGTCTCTCATTGCTTGTCCTAAGTATCCATTCCCCGTTGTAGATACAGTAGAGTACACACATCCTATCATTATCTCGGCAACGTAGACATCATGCACATCGACCCCGCCTTTGTTCGCGTCTTGAGTTCTTCCATGACGGGCTGGCACAGTTGAACTTGCTGGGAGCCATAAAGCAAAAATGTGACGAGAGTGGGATTCGAACCCACGCCCCGGAGGACCAGATGATTCTGGAGGGAATCAGATGTGCCAGCAGATGCTAGCTGATCCTTAGTCTGGCGCCTTAGACCGCTCGGCCATCTCGCCTTGTTATTAGTGGGCTTGCTTGCGGCTATCATGGCATAGCTGTGCGCCCGCGTGACTTTCCCTGACGCGTCGTGTTGATGGCGCGTCGCGACCGCATGCAGGTCTTGGCCCTCGGTGGTTAGTTCGTGTTGTCTCTTACTGTCATGCTATGTCTTCCTCGCCCAAGAATGCCGTCGTTGGAACACTTATTGTCGTGGTCATTGAGGCCGTACGTGTCCTTATATCTGCAGATCACCACCAGGCTGAAAGACGGCGGACGCGTAGATGCACCTTGTGAATAGAAAGTCAATCGGCAAGCAGACTCCTTACTGCGTCGTGAGCTTCAATGGGGAGAAGCAGCGGACGCGCGCTATCAATCGCGGGGGACAGAGAGCGCACTGGGACCAGGAGCTGCGCTTTACGCTGTATGAGGCGGACGGGGTGCAAGCGGCAGGCACAGACGCGCCACCTGAACTGCCCCCAAAGGAGGAGGACGGCCCGCCGAAAGTCAAGGGTGGCCTCAAGATGAACGTCGCCTGCTTCGCCGAAGGCTTGAAGGAGCCAGACCTCGTCGGTCAGACAGTTGTGGACTTGACACGCGTTCTGACGAAGGGCGAACATGATGGTGTGTCTGCTACATTCCCTGCTCTTGCGTTGCGCTCACAGATGAAGCTCAGACTGGTTCGATTTGTCGCACAAGGACAGGTTCGCGGGGCAGGTGTCCCTGCAGATGACCTTTTGGTCGAACGTGCGCCACCGTTTTCGAGCGCATATACCCACCTTTTTGACTCGCAATTACAGTCCAGACCTCCACCGAAGAAGAAGGAGAAGAAGAAATCGAGGAAGAGCGCCGTCTACGGTGGCCCTGGCTCTTTCAACAGCCCTGACGGCGCGGAAGCGCCTGAAGCTCGGCATTCTAGAAGGAAATCCACGGCCACGTCGTATGAATATGAGCTGTATACTGCGCCATACGAGGAGCAATCTCCTCCTCCCCCTGTACCTGCCATTGACACCCTGGCTGATGGGGTGGCCTCTACGCGCATAAGCACCAGTGGCAGTGGCCACCAGGCGTTCCCTGTATGCCTATCTCACGGCCCTTCGCACCTTCGCTGATCGTGTTCGTAGTCATACGATTCCCAGTACTCTGTGTCCAGTTCTGGACCGGCGTATCCACCCCCAACACCTGCGTACCAGGCGCCCTACTCGTACCCGCCTCCGCCCGGGCCACCGCCAGATCCAGGACAGGCCTACAACCCACATGCGACGGCAGTACACTCGCGACCGCTGCCTACCCCGACCTCCGCCACCGCTCCGTCCTGGCAGACTTGGCCGCCCGCCGCTTCAACAGCAGCACCTGCCTGGCCGTCGTGGGACGCTCCGGGCTCTTCAGCTCCTCCCCCGCCGCAACCATGGCCAAACGGCCTGCCAACCTACGCGGAACCGCAGATGAACGGGGCTGGGATGCCAGGTGGTCCAACACCATTCCCTCCTCCTCGTATGCGCGCCATGTCGACGGCTCCCGCTCCAACGCCACGCCCAAGGAGCCGCACCGTGTCTATGGCGCCAGCACCGCCGCAGCCGCCGCCTAGGAGTCGCACCATGTCGACCGCGCCGATGCCGCCGCCACCACGCAGCCGGACAATGTCGACAGCGCTGAATGGTCTTGGCGGTGCGCCGCCTGTGCCTCCAGTCCCGCCGCTTCCGCCGCAATTTGCTCCGCCGCCATCCGTTCCTCCAGTGCCGCCTATTCCTTCGCACTTTGCTGGCCATGGGCATGCATCCTCACTAAGGCCGCTGCCACAGCAGCCGCAGCATTCGAGTGACCCGTATAGTTCGCTGGCGGGAATACAGCCGGGCGAGTACGTCCCCGCGCATGGTGGGTATACGCAACCGCAGGCATACGGTGGTCAGCAGTATGAGGTGCAGCAGCCGTACAATGCTCAGCAGGCGTACGATACGCAGCAGTCGTATGACGCGCAACAGTCCTACGATGCACAACCAATTTACGACTCGCCCGTGTACGAAGAGCAGCAGCCAACGTACGGCGACGCGCAGCGGGCGTACGGAGGTTCTCAGCAGTCGTACGCGCCAGCGCAGCCGCTAGAACGCGTCGCTTCCTTCGAGCACGGGCAACAGCAGTACGGCGTACCCGCTGCTGCGCCCGAGCCCCCGCCCCGTCGTCGCACCAACACCCTCCGCATCGCGCCCGGATCGCACTCCGCGCCGTACATCCCGCACGAGTCCGAGCTCTTCCCTCCCCAGCGGGAGCCTGCGCGGCCGCGCTCGCGCTCCCCCGCTGGGCACGGGCGGTCGCAGTCCGTCCAGGCGCGCCCGCCCTCGGCGCACCCTCCGCCTTCCGCGCACGCGAGGTCGCCCTCGGCGCATGTCCGGCCGCCTTCCGCTGCCACCCATGCGCGGCCGCCCTCCGCTGCTACTCATGCGCGGTCGCCTTCGGCGCATGCGCGGCCCCCGTCTGCCTCGGCGCAGGCAAGGTCGCTTTCGGGACACCTCCCGCCGCCGTCGCCCGTGCCACCGCACGGGCAAGCCCCGCCCATGCCGACGCAATCGCTGGATGTGCCCCGGCCGCGCCGGACGTCGAACGCATCATCGCTGCGGTCGACTCACTCGGCGGGGTCACGCACATCGTGGCATGAGCCGCAGGGGTCGTACGAGGCGGCGGGCATGATGTACCCGGAGAATGGTGGTGTGCCGTACCAGGACGCGGGGAACATGGCGTACCAGGATAATCCTGGAGGCGTACCGTATCAGGCGCCTGGGGCTGCGTCGTACTATGAGATGGGGCAGCCATACCCAGGCGCGGGGGCACCGTACTACGACCCGTATGCGTCGGTGTCGAGCCACAACAGCCAGTACTCGATGGCGTCGAATCACTCTGGGCATAGTGCGATGTCGGTGCGGAGTGGTATGTCGGGGCACAGCGCGATGTCAGGGCACAGTGGAATGTCTGGCATGTCCGGCCACAGCGGCATGTCCCAGCACAGCGGTATGTCCCAGCATAGCGGCATGTCGGGTCACGGGGGCTATCCCGCGCATGCAATTCAGAGGCGTTGAACGTTGAACATTGGACGTTGGATAATCATTTTTCGTATCCCTTACAAGTCATATTATTTGCTCACAATCTACTCTAGATGTCCATGTGTAGTTGCTCGTCCTGTCCACAGTGCTTTCGATAATGCTTCATGCAATGCTATACGTGTTTTCTGGAGAGGAGGGGCTGTGGTGGTTTTGTTTTGGTGTATTCGGGCGCGTGCGGTGAGTGAGGCGATTTGTGTTGCCTCGTCTGTTTCCAATACCAGGGAGAGCGTCGAAAAGGTTCGTGGTTCGTTTGTGGCGCATCCTTCTGGGATGTCGCTGAGGGTTTCCGTCACAGATCCAGGATTGAACCATTTCCTCAAGCTATCAATGAGTGCATTCAACGTCTATATATGCCCTGTTCATGCCCTTTGCACCTTTCTCTTTCTCCGACAGCTCAATGTAGCGGCCGATGTTGGCACTAACCATGTCCCTCACGCTTTCGAGCTCGACACCGAAGGCCATGCGAAGCTTTTCGAAGCCGAAGTCGACTTCCTTCCTGGCGACCATGCCGTTGTTGGGGATGAGACCCTCCTCGACGGCTCCCGGGAAGAGCTTCCTCGTCAGAGGGACGACATCGTTCCAGCGCAGCGACTGAGCGACGATATGCTCTCCGACAGGGACCTTCTGGTTCAGAGCTCCAAGGTGAACATCGCGACGGCGTCGATTTGGGCCGCCAGCGGGCGGCACCCAAGGCCCTGCAGGCGCAGGAGCATGACGTTGTTCGTCGTCAGCATATCCGTCGCCATGCAGGCCAGCTGCTGCGGTCCTTGCGCGTACATAGCCCGGCGCGATGTCGAACGTGGGCTCACTTTTGACAGTGCAATCGCCACAAAAGACACTCAAAGCGACCAGTTGAGGTGTTCTGCTGTGTATATCATTTTTTCGCGGCGTCGACGGTCGTCTTGATAGCCGACAAAAAGACAAGAGACGAACGACTGCTATTGCATGTTACTACAGCCTTCCCAAGAACCTGCAGACAACACAGTAGGTATACATAAAGTACTGCAACAACCCAACCCAACACAAAGCAACCCTACATTACAAACACCGCTCATAATACGGTCAGCTTGACCGCGCCCGCGCCCAGCTTTTCCTCGCCATGGTGATGCGTGGCGTACGTAACGTCCGCAGCCTCGCCGGCAAAGCCCTTGCGCTCGCCGAGACCGACGACGTTGAGGTGTTGCTCCTCCTTGTCCAGGTGGCGGAAGCCGAAGTAGAAGAGGATACCGACGACAAGGGCGACAACGGCAAACGAGCCGAAGAGCCATGCGAAGCGGTTCTCGACGTTGACGGCGGTGAGCGCAAAGTTGAGAGCGGAGGAGACGGCGGACATAAAGAGCGAGAAGGCCATAACGGTGGACTTCATGCGCTTGGGCGACTTGGTGAACGCGTACTCGTTGGAGACGAGCGTGGTGAACAGCCTGTAGGACATTTAGCACACGATAGGCAGATGAAGTAGAAGGGCACGTACTCAGAGATACCGACAAGAATGTACGGTCCCGAGACAACCCAGACGTTGATGGGCGCGGGGTTGGGGTTGCCATCAGCGTCCGTGCACTCTGAGGGCAAGTTGTCGTGGCACGGGGACTGCTCGTAAATGAACTTCTGGAGGATCGCCGCGTACAACATGGCTGTGAGGTGAATGAGCATGGTAATCTTCGCTTGTAATACGACGTGACGCACCCAAGCTGGCAATCATGAATCCGGTCGTAATGCGCTTGATGGGCGTGAAGTTGATGTGCAGGCGGCGCAAAGTCGGGTACAGAGCCAGGTCTAGGATCGGCACCGCGATGACAATGACGATCGGGTTCAAGTTCTGGATGAGATCGTTGGGTGTGCCGTTCAATGTCATGCCGGCAGCGACAGTAGAGAGGTTGCCGTCAATTTGCGAGTAGCAGAGGTAGAAGAAGGGCAGTGCGCAGAAGACCTGGCAAGCCTTCACTGTACGGTCGACTTCGTCGACGAACTGGTCATCCCAGGTGACTGAGTGGGTATGTCAGCCCAAGCAGTGGGAACCGTCGCAAAGGATACGCACTGTTCTTCGGGACCGCGCCGGCCTCGTAGAAGCTAGGCTTCGCAACATCCCAGAATCCTGGCGCGCGGACGGCCCGCAGCGTCCTCGCAGGGTTCCAAGAAAATTTGTCACCGAGACACATCTTGATAACGCGAATCGTCTCGAGCAGAATAGAGCCACGAGGAGGCGTGATCACGTAGTGCTTGCGACCGGCCACTAGGACGACGGGCACAAGACACAAAATGCAGGTCGGCACAAGGAAGGCCGACCAATAACCGTGGTCGCGCGCGAGGAAGGATGCTGAAATGGCACCAGCAGATCCCCAGTTGATGGATGCGTAGAACCTGGGATAATCAGTGAGTTTTGTGTGCAATTGAGCCAGCACATCGTCCTCCTTACCAGTTGTAGATGCGCTGATACGTGACGGCGGGAGAGACAATGACGACCTCGCCAGACTTGAGCGTCTTTTTGCGCATCTTGCCGGTGTACTGCTCAGCGATCATAGGGCTGACGTTGGCCTTGATGGCGCCGCCTCCGATCCCCATGATGACGATGGCGACCACCATCAATGCCATCGCGGTGTCGGGCATTGCCAGGACGTGCGGTGTCGCTCCTGCAACCAAGATGATGTGGCCGATGCTGAAGCAGTGGTCAATAGTCGTCAGCTCAACATTTCCAGCAGCACGTACAGGTAGACGAAGACGAAGAGCATGATCGTGTAGTAACGGCCGAGGTAACAGTCAGCGATGATACCACCGATCCATGGTGTGATGTAGAACCAGAAACTGTTGAACTGGGGGAGGCGTCAGACTCGCTGTGACCTTATGGCTTCAAATAAGCTCACCGTCCGGATCGCGAAGGAGATCTGCTGGCCCTTGCCAAGAGCGCCAGCCTTGGGAGAGTCGTTAGATGCATAGCATCGCAGGACGTGCGACACTCACAATGCCGTTTGCACGGTCTGCCGCTGGCACCGACCCATCCACTGAGCCTGGGGGCAATGGCGCGCGAATGTACTTCGGGCCGCATCAGCTTGCGCGATACGGAAAACGAAGGGAGACGTACGTTGTTCAGGACATTGATGGTACCGTAGTACGACCAACGCTCCGCGAATTCGACGACAATGACCAAGAACGACGAAATGTTGATGTGGTCGGAGACGTGACGCAGAGAGTCCATCTCGCCATAGGTGACACCCTCCGAGCCGGGGACGATGGCGTCCGGGTCATAATGGTCTCCAATGCCCGGCGCGACGACTGCGTCGGCCGCATGCTTTTCGTCGATGGCAGAGCCAGAGTCCGTCACGGTCTTCTCTGCTGGGGCAGACATCGCGGGCGACGATGAGGTCTGGGAAAGAAGCACCACCGAGCCGAACTTCTTAACGGCGCACTTTATACGCCCCGCATGCACCAACAGCATGATGCCAAGCGGAGCGCTCAGGTACTCGCCCCGTTGTACCCATTTGGTTTTGAATAGATAAGGTTAGCCTGGATGGTCCGTAACGTCTTGCGAATGGTTGGACGATAAGGCAGAAGCGACCGCGTGCTGCCACTTCATGCCGTGTTTGCGCCGTAGACAGGTCGTGTGCACGGTCCGAGTGCCATTCAAAGCGCTCTTGGGAGGGCTGGAGGCGCTGGTGCAGGTCGAGGTCGTACACTGTCCGGATATTACGCGCCATGCGTCTTGGGGCGGATGTACAACGTGGATGCAATTGGGTCCGTCGGGAGCCCTGTGCACCACGCGGAACGCGGCGTGGACGCACCTCGCTTTCAAACGCGGGCAGCGCGGCGGTATTTTGCCCCCGCATCGCGTGGTGCGACCTCCGGGTCTGCTGTATTCGATCGTTGAACAGGAACACAGCAGGGACGCGGTCACGAACCGGAAGACCAACATGCATATAACCCTTCCAGCCCTTCCTCTACCATTTGCCTTCGAGCGAGTTCCAGCCGCGTCAACGGTGCTGAAAGCGGCGCGTTGTGTCGAGCTTTGACTGACGCCGGTTTAGCTCAGCAAAAGCCTCGGCGCTTCTGTCGCAACCCTTTGCAACCCAAGCCTAGCAGGTATCAGCGAGATTCTTTCGGGGACACTTGCCCAGGATCCTCCAGGCTCCGTGTCCGTCGGGATACCGGCCCGGAGCCCGTTCTCGCGCTCGAGTTCTGCAGGTCCTTGTAGTCATCATCTTGAAAGGTACAGAGCCCGTATGCAGCTGCCCTCCATGATTGTGTGAATCCACGGTGGCTCCGGACACGCTCGGTAGTAGGTTCGCCACTCCGCTATCTTGCAAGTCGCGCGTGGGTTCTTGTTCCATGCTCGCCATCTCCGAGGTATGTCGATCCTCTGGAGTCCTCTTGCATAAGATCCGAGCGATCCAGGGACACCCATATTCTTTCTTCTTCTCCTCATCTCGCTGATGGCGTACCTGCATCACTGTTTGCGTCAGTTCTCGTCAAGGTCTCTGTATCACGACTCACAGCCACTCGACTCACGAACGGGCAGATACTAGATAGGACAACGCTCACCCTTATCAATCTCGATGGGTCGTTTCGGCCAAGCTAGGTGTGGCGTAGGGATCCTTTGGCTTGGAAAGATACGGCCCTACCTTCGTAAGCGATGCATATGGTGAATAAGGAGCATTGGCACCATTCGGAAAGACCGCCACATTCCGTCTGTCATGAAGGCTTGGTTGCATAGATTTGTGTAGGCGTCAGCTGTGAACGAAGAGGTTCGTCGAACTAGCCAAAACGCAGAAGAGGAAGCCGCATCTCTGTACAGTTGATGAGGCGGGTCGGGCGCTTGACGATATAGACCGCAGACATCAAGAACAAAGAAACGTCGACGACCGACCGATGAGAATTATGTTGGCGTATGTGTATGCGCGTGTAGAAAACCGATATATACGCGACCAGGTGGGTGTATGCGCGTATCCGGGTCGATGTATGCGCGACGATGCGGATGTACGGCGCGTACAGATTTGTATAGAAGCTCTTGGCCTGCAGTTGCGATTCGTCCAAGCTTGGCTGGCCCATGAGTCAAAACAGAACAGCGGAACACAGGTGGAGGAATAGGCCGGCATGTGGGGGTTCGCTGAAGGATATGGACATCAGATCTTAGCTTGTTGCCCCAGGAGTAGGGCAATACTTGAGTATCACGTACATATAGAAATATGCAACTGCAAAGAGTGCATGCGCCTGTGCATCGGCAGCTGCCCTCCCGAGTCACGCAGTTGTTCAGAGGCCCCGAAGCACGCGATACATGTTTTCGCCCCCAGATCCATACGTTCACCTGCAGAGATACAAGTCTGCCTTGTTGTGTTGCGAGTCCAGGAGAAAGACGAGCAGAATGGCGCCAGACTCGAGGGTAATTGCATAGCTTGCGCCCGATGAAGTGCAACGAGTGGAAAAAGTCGTGGCAGGCGCGCTTGTCGTCGAGAGATATACCAGAGCGTCTGAGAGAAGAGGCAAAGATGGGAAGGAGAGTAGAAGCGGTCTGGTGGTCCGCAGGTGGTCCGCCAGGCCTTCAGGAGCTCATGAAGGTTCGAGTCAGAAGTTGGGCAATGGGACGGCGACGCGTTCAGAATCCCGATGTGCGGAACACCGGACCGTGCGCGTGCACGTGCTTGCAAAGTTGAACACTCTTCTTGTCAATGTCTATGCCAATGTAGCCCTTCCACTCGTGACCCACCGTAAGAGAACTATACATATGGATAATATGGATACACGGGAAGGCAGCGCAGTGTCAATTTGGGGATGTAAGTTCGCGTGATCTCGATTGCAACATATTATCATGATGACTCGGAATGATATACCAAGCGCCATCGACATGACAAGTGCCTTAACGTTAGCTGCTGCGAGCAACCGTATATCGCGAGACATTAGCCCATATCGATCGGTGCGATCTTTAATTGTCGTCTTCATTTTGCAGCCCATCCGCAGACGCATCCAGCGAATACTCGGTGTCATCGTCATCGTCAACCTCGCCTGGCACATATTCATCGTCTTCAGCATCGCTATCAGGATCGGCGCTGCATATAGATGTCAGAATACGAAGCAGATCAAAGTCTGCAGAAAACATACAATAGATCGTCGCCTATATCACGCGTTATGGAACGCTGCTTCAATGCCGGATATTTCCGTCCATGAACAACCGTCTCTTCTTGTCGTAACCCTCGAAGCATCTGCAGAAGACTGTTGTATGGAAGATCTTCTGCGTCCTTGAGCACTGATATAGAAACCGAAAGACATTGCAGATTGGGAAGGGGACAGTTCGGGTTCTCGACAGATGGCGTCAGCCTGGCGAAGAAATTCTCCGTCAAACTGGAGTGCTTGTTGTGTGACGCCATCAGTACAAGCTCGGTCACGGTCGGCAGACCCTCGAGCAGAGACGTGAAGGAGTTCGAGGGAGCGCTACAGTTCGCGATGACGAGCGTTGTGATGGTAGCCGAGGATTGATGTACCATGCGAAGGACGTCGACGTGGCCGTCGAGGCCTTCCCATAGCACGTCTAGTGTCAGGCGCTGCATGGAGGGCACTAATAGCAAAGGGCAAACTTGGCGCAGCGCGTGATCGCCAATGATACGCAATCTTTCCAGCAAGGGGAGCTCGATAGGCGTCCTGGGAGGCTCGGCCTGATGTTGCGCGACGAAAAAGACCTCCGTCACGTTTATCGTCAGTGTCGTCAACGTCAATCCAAGCTCTTGCAGCGTACGAAAGCAGTTCAGAGAGGTAGCACGCTGCAGGTGAAGCTGCGACAGAGTCTTCCATGTGGACCACGGCGCTTCCCACGGCGCAGAAGACGCGGTTCTGATGTAGAAATAGGAGAGGTTGGGCGCATCTGCGAAAGCTTTGAACGGCGGCATATTAGATCCGTGATCGTACACAGCCAGGTCCTCGAGTAAGGGTAAGGCGAGGAGTGGAATTTGATCCCCAAATGTCGAATTCGAGGAGTATAGACTGATCGCAACGTCTTTCCAGCGTCGCGAATGTTCGCAAACATTCCTCCATGAGTCGCTGAGCCGCGCTTCAGAGTCACAACCGCCTCCGACCCGAATACGAATTTTGAGAGGCACCGCAGCGGACCATCGTAGCTGCGCGCGAATGAAAGGGTCATTCGGGCGCTCGTAGGCAATTCCCAAGTTTTCATGGCTCCACCAGTCCAGTGAGATACGTGCCCAAAGTTGTGGCGTTGACTGCACGATCAATCGCCAAACATAGCAAACGGCAGATAGACTGTGCAGGCCACTTCGAGTGAAGCATCCGATGCTGTCGAGCACCATGTCGAAGATGTCGGCTAAAATCTCGACCGGCAATCGTCGAATGGGTGCCGCTGCCGCCGCTGTGCATAACCTGGCTTGGTCTGTCATGCGTGTCTTCTGTTGAGAGAGCGCGTTTAAACGACCTTTCGCCCGTCGTATCGCCTTCTTCATCCTCCGTATCTTTGCGAGCTCTTTTGAGAATTCCTCGTCCAGAGAAGGAAGGCTAAGTCTAAGGTCCTCCGCCGTCTTTCGCAATCTCGTCACGTCTTCATGCGAAGGTGCCCATCCAGAGCGCAGCAGATCGTGGTTGACGAGCGCGGCGGCCTGTTGTTCGAGACCCGTCCACGGATAGGAACGGCGGCTCATTGTCGTGCGAGAAAGAAAAGCTTCGAAAACTAGAATATGCACGAGCGAGACAAGTTCAAGAGCGTTCAGAGAGCGTTGCCGACTAGGTAGGTGCCAGGTGGCGGCAACGTGTAAAAAGCTTGATCGAATACCGTGACCGCCGTGAGCGGTCCCGAAATCACATGCGCGGCAGAAGGGTCACGTGATATCCTCAGATGACCTTGAAGTTGAACGACGATGGCCCTGCATCATACACTGACCATGCGTCTTACGCCGAGACAGCGCTTGTGTAATGGAGACGATCAGCAGAGAGGCGATCAACGGGCTCACGGGGTTCAAGCCAGAACCCGGAGAGCCTTCAACTAGCGTCAAGCGGTCTAAATGTATACTAATTAGTAGTGATTACAACCGTCCATGGCAATGCAACTGAGAACGAGCAAAAGAAGTCTACTGCTTGGCCTTCTTCGACGGTCTCCGTTTTGCCTTGTCCTTTTGCTGGGGCGCGTCCTCCACGTCCGCCTTGCGCTTGTGCCCGACGTCCTTAGCGACCTTGACGCTGACGATGCCGCGAGCACCAATCTCTGCGCCCTCGATGGCTTCTTGTGTGATGGCAAACCTAGGCGCACAAGCGTTAGCACTGTCATCTAGAGCATGCGCCGATGGAGAGACACGCACGCCCAGTAACCACCACTCACTTTTTCAGGTCGAGGGAGCTGATCATCTCCCGTCGACGTGCGCGCTCCTCGTCGCCCGCCTCGTCAAGCTCCTCCTCCATCTCACGGACGACCTCGCCGGGCACAAGGGTTATACGTGCGGTCTCCGAAGGTAGATCTGTAGCAGTTGCGACGATACCCTCTTTCCGAACGTCGCTGATGCGCTTGCAGATTTTACGAATGACTTTGTTGAAGAGCGCCAGTGATTGCGAGACTGGCAGTTGCAACTCGCGCTGAAAGAGTCTTGAGCGCCCGACCAGATGTGGCGGAGATAGCTTGCGACATACCTCGACATCTTCTATAGTCTTGCGCTGCAGGCCGAGCGCGAGCAAGATCGCACTTTGCGCCGCGCTGAGCTTGACAGCCTTCTCCACCGCATCGCCTGCACGGAGTCAGCCACTGACATTAACACCTCGCACATGAAACCCTCTCACCATCCCCGTTATCGTTTGCACCGAACTTGCCCGCAAAATACATGCTCGCGATAGTTGGCATCATGTCCATGATGACATGGAAGTCCAGCATATTGTTCGCGTACGACTCCAAGCGCTTGACGTCGTACGGCGTCAAGTGATGCGCCAGGTCACCAGCCGTGAGCACGTCGCCTGCTGTAAGGATCAGTGAGCATGAGAGCGGACACAGCTACATAATCCACATACATAGAGTCTGGCCGCCCTTCTTGACACCCGACTCCACCGCCTCGAGGACGCTTAACGAGGTGACGCTCGTCCAGTCGCGGAATCTCGGGAACGATAGCAGACTCAGGAAACGCCGGCGGAAGTCTATGACGGGGTCAGCGGCTGCAGGCAGCCGTGGAGTGAAGTCATCGACACGCACCCTTGGCGAATTCAACGACCCAATCGCCACCATTATCTGCAGTGCTCAGCGACTTGATCATGACGCACGTATGCTCGCCCGTCAAGTCGCTGGTCGTCTGCCTGATGTAGATTGGTACATAGCCGGCGCGCTTCCAGAACCTGTCGAAAGCAATCAGCACCTCGCCGTCTTGACTTTGCAGAAGAAGCATACCGCAACAGCTGCCCAGTCAAACCGTATGAGACGCCGAGCCAGTCCAACGTATGCGGCTTGACTTCCTCCAATCTCTGGAGCAACGGTGGCATTGAAGACACATTGCGCACCGTGGGTGCGGACTCTGTAAGCAGAGACGTGCTGGGCTAGACAGCGGGTCAGCTGAGAAGGCGATAAGGCTGACTGAACACCTACGGCGATGCCGCCATCCTCCTGCATAGCCGAGTCGTCAGGTCCAGAGGCCTTCGTATAGTCGTAGAGCTCGCCGCTGTAGAATTGGGATAGCGCCTGCAGCGCGCGGGATCCGTAACCCATCTGCATAAACGCCTGTCAGGACAAATGCGCTTTCAGACAGTGCAGAGACGTACACTGGCGTAGTCGGGGCTGACGGCGATGCGCACGATGCGCGCACCACTCAGCCGCCGCCCAAAGCCCGCTTCCTGGAACTGACTGCTCACGATCCAGGGTATCAAATCACCGCCGGACCGCCAATTCCTGTCGTCGCCCTCTCCGCCCTCTCCAGCGACAGCGCCGCGGCGCAGCTCCTCCTGCCCAACGCCCCGTCGCACACCACCTTCCAACGCGACCTGGATCACGACGATCGGCTCCGGCAGATACCGCTCGTCGTCCTTGATCGGCGGTAGCAGGACGAATAGCTCGTGCGCGGGCGCGTCTGATAGTAGCTGCAGGTCGTTCGGCTGGTTCTTGTAGTGCGATGAGACGTAGAGCGACATCATGCGCTGCAGGAAAAGCTCAGACGCCGGGTGGTACGAGAACAACGTGTCGCGCGATACGCGGAAGAGCGGACATGTTGACGGGTGAGGCGTCCCCTGCGCTTGTGCAGCGGCGGAGGGCGCGCTCGAGGTGCAGTCAAGGCAGAGTAGTTGGTTGAGCCAGCGCTCGATTTTGTCGCCTGTGCCATAACGGATGGGAGTGGTGAGCTTGACTTCGCGGAGCGAGCGTGTTTTTACGGGAGCAGGGGCGGCAGCGGCTTTCTTTTTGGTAGGTGCGGGGGCGGCGTCGTCCTTTGAGACGGTGTTCGGGGGTCCGGAAGGGGTGGACCGGGTGCTCTCTCGGAGCTGCTGAATGAGCTTCAACGAGAGGGAGCGGCCGGTGCCCTCGTAGCCATTGATGGTGGATGCGAGGAAGACGAGGTAGGGACCAATGAGGTTTCGGACGAGAGGGAGGGGAATAGCGGCAGCCTCGTCGATGATGACGAGCTCCGCCTGGCCCAGGACGTGTGCGTCTTCGGGTTGAATGTACTACGGTTTGAGATGAGTACATGCTGCTTCCAAGATGGTAGACGACACACTTGTATGGTTTGCCGATGTCCCTTGAAGACATTGACTCTCACAATTGCCTTCCCCCAATCTGGGTTCGTGCTCTGCATGATATCGTAGTCCAAATGTTCCTCATACCCCAGGGCATCCATTCCCTTGAAGATGAACTCAAACAGCGTCTTCAAGTTCTCCGGTGTCGGACTTGTTACGAATATATTGCTGTACCCGAACGACAGAGCGGCGGCTATCGACAGACCCAGCGCAGCAGACTTCCCCCGCCCACGCGACGCCGTCAAAGACACGGTCGAAGACAACGTCTTCGATGATATCGCGTCGATGAACGTGAGAATCGCTTGCGCCTGATCAACCGTCCGCGCCAACGGTACCAACGCGTCCGCCGGCTTCGTATCGGCGAGGCTTTCCGCCAGCTCCTTCAGCTCGCTCGTCTGCGGCTTCGGTAGCTCATTGGCTTCGACGGGGGCAATGTCCTTCCCGCGTGAGATGGGCAACACGTTCAGCTCGTCGTCGAGGAAGAGACAGTCGTCGCAGGAGCCCAGTGAGAGGATGAAGCGTTCGTTGAAGCGCGGGGAGACCGCATCGTGCGAGGCCGTGCGGTACCGAGCGTGCACATCCATGGTCATGTTATACAGCTGCCTGAGAGAGCTCATGGTCTTGAGGAGGAGCACGACGAGCCCCCCTCCCTCGACCGTCTCGATCGTCCGCGCGAGCAGGTTCGGCGTGATCGCCTCGAAGTCCTGCAGCACACACATGCCGTAGGTGTTACCGAGAATCTTGTGGGATTCCTTGTAGTACGTGTACCGGATGTCGGTGACGGTGACGAAGATCTCGAAGGGGTTCTGCTCATTGGGTTCGCGCCGTCCGCTCTTCACGTCCCGCTTGATCTTGGCCTCGCGCTTCTTGCGGTGACTGGTAAAGCCGAGCTCCTTCTTGTAGCACCATAGCACGGAAGGCCTAGCAGAAACGCGCGCTTGCGAGAGCAGAAAGTGCAAGTTCACGATCTGAAAGCGTTATTAGACATGTTCCCCCGCGCATAGCATGTCATGCACCTGGTCCCTGCCCTTGTCACCGACCAAGACAATGAAGGATCGATGATTCTTCTTGACATTGTTGTTGATCAGGATAGGTATTCGTGGGTCAAGCTGTTTGCGCATCTCGGAGGTGGGAAGAGAAAGTACAATGGCAAAGTCCAAAAAATTGATCGCATTGTTCTCGATCACGTGGTACTTGTTCGATTTAGGGCGACATGCTTGCTGAGTTGAAGTTCGTTACAGCAATCTGCTTGCGGTGCCCGTGGGCAATGTCCTGCTTGAAAGAATCATGATGCATGTACTCTGCTACAAGGATAGCATAGTAAAGTATCCGATTCACTCCGCCTCCCTCCTCCCTCTTCCCTCTGCCACCCCGCCTCACCCTCATTCAGTCACCAAGCGTCGGTACAGTCACCGAAAATCGACCAGCAGATCGAACAGCCAGCCAGCAAAGAAGAAAGTGGTAAGTAGCACGACATAAACGCTCTCGTCGTCGAGGTGGGGGAACAAACACGCCAAGTGAGGGGAAAAAAAGAAAACATGCGTAAATAATACAATACCGCGCCTCGACACATGCGCGCCTACAATAGCGACATACGCGCCTACGGCACGCGGAGAAGATGCTTGGAACCGTGAACGATCTATTATGCGAGCGTTGGATACCAGGTCATGCGAAAGCAGAGAGAAAGCGTGAGTCCCATAGGGAGCAGATTCGTCGGATATGGGTGAGCGGTGGGGGGCTGGTGGCTGGTTTACGCGGTGGTTGGTTCGTGTGGTGTGATTGCTGGTGGATTTGGTGGCTGGTGAACATGGTGACTGGAGTCGCGGCTGGCAGGTGGACGCCTCCTCCTTCTCCTCTTCTTACTGCCCTCTGTGCGCGCACGCTTACCGCGCTCATCTTGCCGCGCCGCTGCCGGCGGGGATGGGGGCACGCTGGGGTGCCCGCTGCTGCTGCGGGGCCCCGTTGCGCTGTGCGCCGTTGGCGCCCGCCTGCGCCCGCTTCTGCTGCTGGTCGTCCCCGCCAGCGCTCGGCGCAACATACAACCCCCGGTCAATCGCCGGCGGTATGGGAGAGATCTCCGTGCCGAGCTCCTGCTCGATCTTGTACAGGTTGAACCTATCCTCGTACGTGACGAGGTTGATAGCGAGGCCTAGGTGCCCGAAGCGCCCACTGCGGCCGATGCGGTGAAGGTAGGTCTCGGAGTTCTTGGGGAAGTCGAAGTTGATGACGACGTTGACGGCCTGAATGTCGATGCCGCGGGTGAGGAGGTCGGAGCAGACGAGGTTGCGGCACTGGCCATTGCGGAAGTCATGGAAGACGCGGTTGCGGTGGGATTGCAGCATCTTGGCGTGCGAGTAAAAACAGGAGTAGCCGAGTTCTGTGATCTTCTTCGCCAGGAGCTCGACGCGGTTCGTGGAATTGCAGAAGATGATGGATTGGTTGATTTGCAGCTGGCGATCGATTGAGATTATTGGAACGAGCGTAAAGGAGGCTACACACTTTGGAGAACAGGGTGTTGAGGCAGTGGACCTTTTGTCTCTCCTCGACGTAGGCGTAATATTGGGTAACACCCCGCAATGTCAATTCCTCCATGAGGTTGATCTCATAGGGCGTCTTCATGTGCTTCTCCTGTACAACTGTGAGTGACATTTCGCGGCTCGTGATAGCTACACACCTTGAAATCCTTCACTATCATCGGGAAGGTCGCGCTGAAAAGCATGACCTGCCTGTCGGCGGGCAGATATGATAGCAGCTGCTCCATGACGGGCGCGAACTCGGGCGAGAGCAGCTTATCCGCCTCGTCCATCACAAAGACCGGGCAGTGGCTGAGGTCCGCGACGTTCTTGCCCGCGAGATCGAGGATACGCCCGGGTGTGCCGACAAGTACGTGCACGGTCTCGCTCAGACGCAGAATATCGTCCTTCAGCGTTGTGCCTCCGGTTGTCACCATGACCTGGATGCCCATGTGTTTGCCGAGCGTCTTGCAAACCTGACTCGTTTGGAGCGCGAGCTCGCGCGTGGGGACGAGCAGCAGCGCCTGGATCTTGTTCTCCGTGGGGTCGACTTGTTGGAGGGTGGGGATGACGAAGGCGGCGGTCTTGCCTGTGCCGTTTTTCGCACGTGCAAGGACGTCGCGCCGCTGGAGCGCTTTGGGGATCGCCTCTTCCTGGATGGGTGACGGCTTTTCGAAGCCGGCTTCGAAGATACCCATGAGGAGCTCGCGTCGGAGGTACATGTCCTCGAATTCGGTGCCCTTAGTCGCTGTCACGTCCTCCGTCTGTGGTCGCATGTCTTTTGGTGGGGCGCGTAGCCCAGCTTTCCAATCATTGTTGGTGCTGGGGGTTGTCTGTTAGTTTACGCAGTCGGGGGCAGTAAAGCACACGCACGGGGTGGCTGATGAGGATGTTGCTTGGGACATTTCTGGGTTGTGTGAAAAGTCGATGGTATCCGCGGGTTTAGTAGACGATCGATAAAATGGGATTCGTTCGTTGGCGCGCGCGGGGCGGTATACGGAATCTGTTCGGGCTCGGGGAAAGCTTTGGCGGCAGTGGTGGCGACGGAGGATATGTCGAAAAGAAAGAGACGCGCACTGGCTTTTCCCAATGCGAGGCGCGTGCCAAACACGCATACACAGCACCTGGTTCCCATGCCCATCGTCGCAATCCAGTCTTACGTGCGGACGAGTGGTGATGCAAGTAGCATTGCCTGCCTATTATGCAGATAGACGTGTAATGTACCAGGCTATAGTGAGAGTAATCGACATCGCACTGCATCGAGCGGGCGGGCCAGCAGGGCGTCTGCGTTGACACGACCGGCTCGCGTCCGGCACTCCTGAAGGATGGCTGGGTCCATCTGAATGAATGACTCCACTGCCCGTCTTACACCTTCTCCACCGCGCCCTTCGGTACCCACGTCTCTTCGCGCACCGCCCATGGCATGTCCTGCCAGTTCTTGCGCTCGAAGACGAGATACTCGGTCACACGGCGAGGGATGGCAGGATAACGGCGGCCTGGAGGAGGATGACTCAGTTGCGTGCAAGTGAAGAATAGGTGCAGACACTCACCAGGCTGGATGGTACCAAACTCCTGCTTCTGCGCCTCGGTGAGATGTAAGGGATATCCCTTGCCGTCGTAAGACTCAATAGACTGTAAGAAAGAAAGGTCAGATATGAGTATGACCGACTTGCGAGCGAGAAGGCGGTAAGAACGAGAAAATAAAGACCGCCTACTGACCTGCCACGAATCAACCTTGGCAAGCGCCTGGATCATGAACCGGTCGCCGTGCTTGGGAGGCTTGCTCGCGATGTACATCTGAAAGGCATGACCATTAGCATGTGTAGTGAAGATGGATAGACAGCAAAACGAGCAGTATTGCCAGGCGCTGGCTGGGCGGCAAAAGTGCTGACTGCGACAACAAGAAGCGGTGGCTCACCTCATGTGCGCGAATAGACAAAATCTGCGTGGGGCGCTCGAAGGCATGCAGGGTGAATATGTGTACCCTGGCCTGCGCTGCAGACAGGATAACGAGAATTTAGGGGGAGTCATGGGGGTATACATAGCTGCCGCTCACGTAGCAAATCGCGCAGCTTGAGTGCGGTCTCCTGGTATTTGTGGCAGGTGTACTTGCGGACGGTGTCGTTGTCACCCCTGCGCAAAGGTTTCGTGAGCATGAGGTGGTGAGAGGAACCGCCGGACTACACTCACGCAGCGGCGGCACGCAGCGTCTCGACGTATGCGGCTTCCATCTCCCGGGTCATCCCCGCGAGCCAGGGTGATCGCACGCCAGAGAACCAGGGGTGGAAGTAGCGCGTGAAGCGGCGCCAGAGGGAGGGGGCGCGCGGCGGTGCGCGAGGGAGGGGTACGACCGACCCATCCGTGTTGATTTGCGCGACGGTGCCCGCTTGCGATTGGTCTTGCGACTGCTTCCAGGGCTCCTGTAGCCCGAGCTGCCGTAGCTTTGCGGTCTCCGGGGAGCCACCCAGCCAGCCCGGCCGTGACCAGCTCGAGAGAAACGGGCGGCGGGGCGCGTCAAAAGTCAAGGAGCTTGGCGACTTGCTCATCAAGGACATCATACTACTCGCGCTCTTGAGATGATTCCGGACGTTGTCCGCTATGGTGTCCCAGCCCAACTTTGACATCAGACTGCCCGCGCGCACGGGGATCAGCACGTCCATGGTGCCCAGGTCGCCGGCGAAGGGGTCGTGCCCGGCGTTCGTCATATACTCGATCTGGTCGAGCAGGCTCGCGACGCGGTCCTCGTACTCCATCGAGTCCGTCTTCGCCTTCTCCTGCGCCTGCCCCGCCGCGCGCCGCGTCGCGTTAGCCTGCCGCAGCACCTGCGCAAGACTCGCTCCTCCCCCGGCGCGCGGCTGGAGCTCCTGCCACCGCCGCAGGATGTCCTCGACGCTCTCCCCCTTCCCGCGCGGGGCCTCTATGCCGGCTACGGATGACGCCTCGCCTGCGCGCCTCGTCGCCGCCTGCGCAACCTCGGTCTTGCTGGGCGCCGTCCGGACGCTCTCGGGGTGTTGTGCGCGCTGCGGCGCGTGCTTCGGGGCCGCCGCCGTCTTCATTTTCGTGACGTGCCCGCGGCCGGCGACGGTGGTGGGCTGCCTGCCCCCGGTCGGGGTGGCCGGACGCGAGGCATAGCGGCGGACGTGGGTGAGCGCCGTCGCCGGGGGCGGCCGTCGCGCGAGTCGTCTACATGTCGCCGCCGCGTTCATCGCCGCCTGTCGCGTTCAGAGTGAGGCAAGATTTTGCCGCCCACGATCTTCCACGCCGGGCGCGTGCGCGGCAGTTCGGCCCGGTATGTGCCGGCCGACAACGGCTTCGTCAGCCTTTTTTGCGCACGGGCTGGTTGGGTGCGTCGTTTCAAATTCTTGCTTCCGACTTCCATCATGCCTCGCCAGACCCGCTCCCGCCCCTCTGCCCCGTCTGTCAAGCCGTCCCCGGTGGCACAGACGCGCTCCGCCAGTTCCATGGCTGCGCCCGCGCCTGCTATGGCAGCGCCTACGAACTCGGCCTTCCGCCCCAAGGGCGCGGCGGTCCCGCCTACCCCGCCCGTCAATGGTGCGTTTCTTGCCAAGCTTGCTCATCTGCGACACTAACAAGCTCTTCCTCTTGTCTACATTCTGTCTCACTCGTCCGCGTCCGTCATGCAGCCGCGCATCCCACGCAGCACGCTGCCCCGCCTGCGCAGTCTTCTTCGGGCGGTGGAATCATGAGCCAGATTGCTGCTACTGCCGGTGGTGTTGCTCTCGGCCACGGTATCAGCAACATGCTCTTCGGTGGCTCCTCGTCTGCTCCTGCCGAGCAGCAGCAGGCCGCTGCACCGGCACAGGCTGCTCAGCAGGCGTCCTCCGGCATCAGCTGTGAGGTCCAGGCCAAGGGTCAGTTTTGAGTTTTCTCTCCCTTCTCTTCGTATACCCCTTACGGTGTCTCGCTCGGCCTGGTTGTCACGTCGCCGTCTTTCCCTTCCTTCTCGAAACTTCCACGACTGTCTTTTCGTCCTGCTGCAAAGTCTCGTACGCTCTGGGCGCTGCTACGATATCTGCCCAACCCATAACGCTTTTTGCCTGTTGTTGCTTACACTGCTTCTCAGACTTCACCACCTGCCTCGAGAAGGCCGACCTCCCGTCGTGCACCTGGTACCTCGAGCAGCTCAAGGCCTGCCAGGCTGCCGCTGCGCCGTACTAGAGGCTTGGGCTTTCTACATGCTGAGCCCAGTTATCGATACGTCAAGCTGGGAGGCTGGAATTGGAAGTGGTGAATATATGCATGAAGTAGCTTATTGGATCTAATCCTTGCTCGAATGTCTGAGTTCCTACCGAGACGTCGACGCTTGCAAGAGTTGAGTCGGCGCTTCAAGTTCGGGTAAGGGCCTGAGGCTGGTAATTACAGGCTGGTAGCTGGTCGCCGGTCGGACCAACCGCTGGTGGTCGAGTGACTCTGAGCCAGGCCCGGAGGCGAAGCAGTTACAGCGTTTTCCGAAAACCTTGTCCAAAGCAACTTTTTTTTTCTGCATCGTCCAAAATTAGTAAAAGGGACGGACCCAAGAATACCGTTCACTTGTTGGTTCGCGCGCCTGCCAAGCATCGGCGGGGTGGGACTCTGGGATCGCGGATCGCTGCTCTTCGTTGTGCTAGTGTTCGCCGTGTACATCCGCCGCGCTGGTCGCACCAGTGCTGGTATAGGGCCTCCGATGAGGCGCTGAATTTTCTGCTGGGAAAGGACGGCTCGAAGCTGAGAAAATATGATTTTATTGAGCATGCTGTATGACTGGCCAAGCTGGTACACGTGCCCCTTCTGAACGTTGGCGCGTCGCCGCTGTGCGACAGTCCATGGCGGTCGGGCGGGGCTGCGTGCGCCCCGTCCCGAAGGGCTTGGCGCGCGCGCGAACCAACAAGTCAGCAGTATTCTTGGGTTCGTCCCTTTTAGACTAATTTTGGACGCAGCAGAAAAAAAAGTTGCTTTGGACAAGGTTTTCGGAAAACGCTGTACTTGGAGTAAATCCTGCATTCTGAGTGAGCTGGTCCTGGAGTTGCCACCTTCCAGCCACCACCTGATCGAAGCAAGGTTTGAAAGAAGGCGACGCGGTCCCCGAGGCAATGATGTGCGAGGTGGACGGACGCACACCAGCAGCTCGCCAGTACTCTCTCCGAACTCTCTCCTGTACCTGCGTCAGGAGAACGCGCAAGCACTGAAGCAGATTCAGAACGGGTCAGCCTTGGATTTCACGGCGAACACTCCAGGTTTACTTATGGCTTTTAAGCTGTACTCCTACACTGCATGGGGGCGCGCCGGGGCGCGGTAAAGTAGCCGTCCACCTGCAGGCTGCGGTCCACTTGCAATAATGGAAGTTCATTATAGCACGTGCTAACTATTGACGCCGTCGGCACAGCCACGCCCTCTGCAATCAACGTGGATTTAATTACCGACATCGCGTGGCTTAGTATTTCGCCTTCTTCTCACCGAACCGTCATCTCGGTTTCAGGAGCGATTTTCCTTTATTTGAACAATACGGTGGCTTCTGGGCTTTCAAAGAGCTTTTATTGACGCTTGGGTGATTCTACCGTTGAGCTTGCTGCTTGCTACTCTTATAGCAAGCTTTTCCGAGGCTTGGGCGACGCAGCGACCAGAGGGCAACCAATTCAAGTGTCGTGGGAAGCCCGGTCCAACATCGCTGCATTCAATCATGGTTCATTTTCCATCACGGCCGCGGCGTTCCAGAAACCTTCGACATCGCCGGAGACGAATGATCGAGTCGTCATCGCGCCATATGGTCTCCTGCGTTGGTCACAGTTTCTCTATCTCTCTCCCTCCGTCACCCGGTGTATTACCACTCTCTTCCTCGACCCCTACCAGCGCGCCCGCTGGCTCGGCCGTTCACCGTCTTTCTGACCGACTTCGCGACCACATTCACTCCCCTTGACTGCATCTATCAACCGTGCACTAGTACTAGCACCAATCGGGTGCAGACATGCCGCCAGTGGGCCTCCGCGAGTACAATACGGACGCTACGCTCGTCCTCGGGCCGGCCGTCATCGCCATCCTC
The DNA here is from genome assembly GCA_007026445.1 of Schizophyllum amplum. NCBI lineage: Eukaryota > Fungi > Basidiomycota > Agaricomycetes > Agaricales > Schizophyllaceae > Schizophyllum > Schizophyllum amplum. The sequence continues at coordinate 711,763 of VDMD01000009.1, read as the reverse complement.
CTCAACGTCCTCCTCGGGGGCGTTTGCTTCTTGCAAGTCATACACTATTTCTCTGGGAAATTCGGCGACACTTGGCCCGTATTGTGCGTCTTCATATCGCCGTCGCGTATTCCTAGACTGACATTATGCGCCTCTACAGCGCCCTCGTGTGCTGGGTCGCGGTCATCAACGTCGCGGACACCGTATGCGCGGGAAATCTGATGTGGTACTATACGGTCGACACGTATGTGGACAACACCTACGCGCTGCTCGCGCCGTGGCAATACCACGCGACGGCTATCAGCAGCAGCATGTGCGCGTCGCATCTCCCATCCTTGACCTATGCTCATATATATCTACTTCAGGATATCACTCCCTGTGCAGCACTTCCTAGCCTGGCGAATGTATCAATTCTCGCAGTCCAAGGCACTGTTCGCTCTTGTCTCAGCCATGTCCATCACTCAGGGCGTGCTCATGATCTTCGTTTCCGCATCCTTTATCGAGGAGGGCGAGTCGGACGCGGAACGTCTCATGCCTATCTTCGTGGTGTCATATGTTGCAGCACTTGCCAATGAGATTCTGATAACGTGAGAGGCATATTTTTCAAGCTATACGAATTCGACTGACCCGTCTGTAGCTCTAACCTGCTCTACCACTTTTACAAGCACCGTACTGGCATGAAAAGTACATTACCATAAACTCGGCTTGCCTCGTTGCTAACGATGCTTGCTAGACACCGACCTTGTCATGTCGCAGCTGTCGCGCATAGTGATGGAGACCGCGATTCCTGTGACGCTTTGCTCGGTACGTGCTCTATGACCGTCCCCCCATCTCGACTCATGCCCTCTTCAGATCCTCGCCGGCGTATCTGTGGTGCGCATACTGTGGATTGCGCTCGTGCGCTCGCTCACGATCTATATCCCTCAGCTTGCAATTCCTCGCTCAAATGTCTTCCTCATCTTCACGATGGCTATGGGAAGACTGTATACGTACGTATATGTTCAATTTGTTTTGGCTCTATCGTGGTGCTAACAATCCCTTCAGGAATACCCTTCTCACAGTACGCTTTCCATTATGCTGCATACCCGCTCCGACAGCTCAATCAAATTTTCTCAGACCCTGAACGCCCGTCGCAACATTCGCACTCAACTCATGTCCGATGTCGACAGCTTCAACCGCTTTCATCTCACCGAAAGCGCCCACTTCGAGGTATGAGTCTCTTGTACGCCTTGCAGTGCTCAGACTTAACTGACGGACCTCGTAGTTCCGCCGCCCCGACACGGTGGCAAGCCGTATGTCGCATTACCGCCACGACCGACAACTGTCAGTCACGTCTGACGCGGATGCCACTCTCACGACGCCTCGATCCGCCGACTTCCTGTTTCCGCACAAGGAATACATAGAGTCGGTCTGCGACGAGTCGCTCACCCCTCGCATAGCTGCCCAGCGGCACACGCGATCCAAAACAACGGTGATCTGAGCTTCGCCTCACCGCCCAAGCGCGATGCATGCGCCCTCGTTCGCTCCCATGCGCACTTGCTTATTCCCATGTCCATTCCATCACACCCCGCGCATTCCCTTATCCCCGCGCGCTCTCACACTGGATCACTTTCATTCGCTTTTCCTCATGCTATTTGCTTTCGATCTGACGGACAAAGGTCAGGACTAACAGACGAAACCGGTGCGCCATGTTTATGCGCCGTTGTACATACCTTTACACATGCATTTGTACATACTCTCTCTTCCTATCTATGATCCTTCGCTAGTCGATACTGTACTCATCGTTTAATTTATTGCGTAGCAATGTGTTGTAGCATATATAATTCTCGTTCATCTGAACAGTGTCCTTCCCGGAGCAATGTCAGTGCTCCGACGACAGTATCCTCAATCCTACAGCTGTCGCTATATCTGAATGTTTGCTGTAGAACAGAAGAATATGCCTCTCGCCGGGTCACGAACTTCGCCTGCACGAGCATGAATGTGAACATTGTATATCTCATCGCTAGTGTCCAGCACATCGCGGCACATTGACAGGACATTCCGAGTAACGACAACAAGCATGAGCATGAATAAACTCTATATCATAAGTAGATCGTCCGTAGATCGAACACGCACGATGGTCAACGAGCACGGCTATAAGTACAGTTTTTGTCTTGAGAGCCGACGTCGACGAATGTTCGACTATGGTCTGGGAGCTGGCATGGACGGAGGGAGGCCACCGACGAAGAGGCGGTCATCAAATGTCACTGAGCGGTCGCGCGTCGGCGGACCATGCTCCGCTTCCGCATCGACGAAAGTCTCGAAGTCTTGGCTGACCGGGCTCTCTGTCCGCGACATCGTAATCTCGGGGTAGGGAGATATGGACCTTGATCGTTGACGGGTCACGCTGGGCAGGAGCACGCTAGTGCGCGGACTCGACTCGGTGGCCAGCGTGACGGGGTTGTTGAGAGAAGGCTTGGTCCAGATGCGTACTGCGCCGTCGTGGCTGCCCGCCGCGAACATGAAGGGGTCATCCACTGCGTAGTTCCAGCCTAGAGAGGTTAGGTCGCCACCGATCTCGTCCCCGCGAACGTGGTGAAGCAGTGCGCCAGATTCTGCATCCCAGATGTTGATCTCGCCGGCTGGGGATCGCTGTCAGTAACCTCTGCGATACTCGGTCCTGTATGTTCACCTTTCCCCGCACACAAGACCAGTTCGTCGTTCTTGCCGCCGAAGTAACTCTGTCCAGCGAAGTCCGTCGAGGAGTCCTTGGGTAGATAGGTATGTCTGTTGCTCATCAGTCTCGTGTATAGAGGCCGAAGACCTGCCACCGTACACTAAGCTGAGTCGTCCAATTGATGCCTGTTGAGTAGGATCGTCGCGGTCCTTGACGAGGTCCAACTTCCAACGTTGCGGAGGCGCCTTACAGGTGTGAGTAGGAGTATATCGTGAGGGCACGAAGCGTACTTTGTTCTCGTAGCTGATCAGAGCAGTCAAAGCATGCTTGGAATTGCGTGAAATCGTGATGTCGCGGACGTCGTTCAGGACCGGTGTTTGGCTGAGGGCGGGTGAGATTGCGACTAGAGAGCAGGGTTGCGAAAGCGCGTACTTCTCAATCTTGCATGTTTCCATGTTGTAAACTGAAGTCGAGATTAGTTAGACGGTAAGGGTTGTGCACGGACAGCACTTTACCGATGAGCCGTTTCTCCGCGCGAGACTTTCTGGGTATGAGACCGTCCTGAGATGATAGCAGTGGTCCGACTGCCAGAAAGCGTACGGAGTCCGGCGTGACAGCGACATCATGGAGACGCATGCGTTCCAAATGATATTGATCCAAAATCTGGCCAGACTTGTTAGACCGAAAGTGCGATCAAGTACTGCTTGTCTAACCTTGCCCTTGATGTTCTGTCAACCTCCAGTCAGCCCCTCAACATGCAAGACGTCATAAAACCACGCACCAGCTTCGTGACTATGGTTCCCACCATGCCATCCGTGAGGTCGGTCTCCACAGACAAGAACGCATGTCCATCCGGGAACCAAGTAATGGACTCCACATTGCGCCCGCGGTCGATAGTACGCATGCATACGCCGTTCTAGGGTGGCAGCAGGATGATTCGTCAGCGATAGCTCGCTAGCGATGACCGGAAAAGGCGCCCGACGGTAAGTGGGCGCGCACGTCAACCCACCTCTGCCATCCAGACCTTCATGCCGCGGCTGAACTTTGTGAGGAGCAAGTTGCCCTTCGGTGACCTGAGTGAGAAGAGTGAGTCGATGACCAGGGTGGTCAGCTCGTCTGACATACCATGCGACCTGTCCAACGAAGCCCTGGGTGTGGGCGAGGGTGCGATGCGGGACGAGAGGTTCCTGCAGCAACATTAACATACACGCAACGCGACATCAACTATGAGACAAGGCTTACTCCAACTTTGAAAACAATAGACGTGCGATCCCAGCTGCAAGTCCTCTGTCAGCGTGAAATCCCGGGTGTGAAACCGCATACACACCTGCTAGTCGCCAGATATTTGCCATCAGGCGAGAACTGCAGATGCCGTACGAGCGCACTGTGCGCCGCTATCTCCTGCGTCGGCTCCAGCGCCTTCAGCTTTTGCACCAAAGTCGTGACGCGACTCTTGCTGGGCGCCTGAGGCTGCTCACGCTCGATCATGCCCGGGGTGCTCGAAGACGTGCGCTGCCGCTGCGGCGAGCGCGGCGACGAGATAGTCGGCGTCACCGCGCCCGCATTAGCCAGCCGGATCGTGCGCAGGGCGTTTCGCCAAAGCTGCCTGCCCTTGCTCGGCTGTAGCGGCTGCTCGTCGATTCCAGCTGCCTGCATCGCTGCGCCAACCACACCAGCGACCGTGCCATTGCCAGCCGCACGAAGTAGCGGAGTTGGCGACCCCGGGGGCGTGAACGGGCTGGTCGGCCGCCTATCGAACGTCGGCGACGACGCGCTGGCGACATCTGACGGGCGCGAGCGCATATGGCTGCCCTCGGTGCTCTCCTTGTGATGTGTCGGAAGCGTGGACTCGAGATCGTCACTGCGGTCCGACTCGCTGAGCGACAACATGCTGAGAGTTTTCGCGCTGATCATGTACAGGGTCCGCGAAGCCTTCGCGATCGGCCTCGTCGATGTATAGATTGCCTTGCGCGTCGAGCGGATCCATGGCAGATTGAGGAATTGCTTGTTGTTCTCGCGCAGGACATCGCTGAGCCACTTGCGTCCCCGGTGGCGGAGAAAGATGTATCGCTCCGTGGCGAACCAGGCGGAGACAGCCGCGAGGCCAAAATTCGTTATTGCCGTCAGTACCGTCGTGAGCACGGAGGTCACGTTGTTCTGGTGCATGGTCAGTGATATGGAGGTGAAGGCGAACATGGGGCTTGCGTACCTGCAGAGATGCGTAGGAGAAGCAGCAAAGACCGATTGAGAAGCAGGCCACGGACATGACCAGAAACACGAGCGGCGAGCGCTTGATCCAGATGGAGACCCACCTAGCATATGTAAGTAAGTCAATCGTTGAGGGTGTAGCCGCATTACACTCGTACCAAGGAACTTTATGACCAGGACTACGGTACATCGCCTGCTTCCACGTCAGACCCAGCAGCGAGTTGACAGCTGCCGCGATACTGAAGACCAGTGAAGCAAACCAGAAACAGTTGACTGCGACGGACACTGCATCGTCCGGTTCCAGCTCGTACGAGAACTGCATCGTCGTTGCGGTGACCGCAGAGAAGAAGGTGGCCACAGTGGACAGGTTGAGCAGGTTGTTTGCGCCGTGTTTCTGCGCGAAGCGTATAGTAGGCACGCCGACCTCGATGAACATGCACAAGGTGCTAGTTATGTTGTCCAAATGCGAGCCCATCTCCGCGGAGAGGTCATGTACGTAACGCTGCACCGCGGGGTACCTAAACTGGCCTGTATACTCCCGAAGGCAGGATGCCCAGTACTGCTTCGTTAGGAAAACGAGCTCACTGCGGTGCTTGCACGCACCTTGAGATCCCCCTCAAACGCCTCGACGCTCGCATTGACCGCGTCATCCATGAACTCGGGGAACTCGTTCAAGGACTGAACGAACTTCTTCACGTCCACCGCTAGCGATTCGAACTGTTCGGGAAAGTATTCGAGGTCAAGGTCCTCGTTGACCGTTGGCCGTGCGACGTGCGGGTTGATCTTGCTCTGCGCGTCGCGCACACGGCGCTTACGCCGGGTCCGCAGCGCATCTGTCACGGGCGGGGACGGCTTGTTGTGCTGAATCTTGCGAGGGAACAGGTCGGAGGCGTTTTCGTGGAAGAGCACAAGCAGCTGCGCTAGGCGCTCGCGGAGATAGAACGCCGATGAGAGGATCGCGACGGAGGAGCCGAGCTGGCGGGAGGCGTGGGCGAAATTACGCAGCTGCGGGGGAGTGGTTCATTAAACTTCGAGGCTTGCATGCCAAACGGGCAAGCGTACCTCCTTATCCAGAGCGTTGACGCGTCTGTGGCTCATGAGATGAGGGGGGCGTGGAGAGGGCAAGGTAGACGCACTTTTCAAACGCCCGGAACTCTTCCGCACCACGGACTTGAAGATGCTCGTCGACGGTGGCTGGTGGCGAGTGAGATGGGGGAAGCGATCACGGAGACTAGTCTACTCACGGACGTCGTGGTCATCCTCAAAATTCTGTTGGGCTTGTTCTATGTACTATTCAGTTACGTGATCGAGAGCTGGGAGGGACACGCACCTTGACTGGAGTTGGCTCCGTCTTGCAGCAGCGCTTCTACTAGACTGAGGATTGTATCCTTGCGAGTCTTTCGGGTCGTAGGCTTTCGTTGAGGAGTCGCTGCGCCAGACTCCTCGATAAGGTCTGGAATGCCACTCGGCATCGGGTATCTGTCGCCCGCCGCTGGTCAGCGTTGCGTCTCCTCCCCGGGTTCGGGGGACGCACCAGACGGGGAGGATAGTACAGTGCGCGGGTTTCGTTCGTCCTTGTCGTCAGTATTCTTGAGAGTTCGTTATATGCGTAAGACGTGGTCGCGTGAGGGAGAAGTATGAGGACAAGCAGGACAATCCTCGAAGCGCTCGTGCGTCGTGATTGATGGAATGATCAACACGCGGCCCGCAGTCCGCACGGCGCGGGAACGCGGGGTCCGACGCATCCTTCAAGCTCTTGAGCCAGTTTTGGACTCCTCCTCTCTCTGCTTGCAGAGCTCCCACTGCTTCTGGAGTCCCCGAGAGCAAGAGCGCGACCTTAAGTGCTCCGTCACTTTTGGGAGTTGAACTATCACGTGACCGTGGCAGCGCCGCTCCTCGGACCGAAGGAACGGCCACGTGTCTATACGCGCGCTTGTCATTGGCATTGCCTGGTCATTGCCGACCACCACTGAGCTCGAGCACGTCCCAGTCGACATTCGCCAGCTTCTGATGTTATGGTGCGTCCCCTCTTGTGCTCACCTTGAAATAACTGATGCAAGAACTCCAGGTCATCCGCCTCAGCAAGTTTCAAACCGAGCTGGAAACGCTCATCAAGGAAAATGCCCCACATGAATCGCTCTCTCTTCCTGCTGAGCTCCTCCATCACCGTCTATTCAAGGAGCTCTTTGCTCGGCTACATCCCTCTAGGATTCCGAAGCATCCTATAGACCACCGCGGGGCACAGAACATCACCGATGCGCTCCAGGCTTTCAAGATGTATTCGCACCTAGGGGAGATCGCGCCGCAGAGCGGCAAATTTTTCCTGCATACCTACCTAGCGCACCTCCCGAACGCCTGGCAATGGGGCCTATTCCTTCTTCCTGGGGAAGGTAACGTTACGGATGCTCCGGGAAAGAATCTCGAGACCTTGAACTTTCCCCTCCGCGAGGACGGAACGGTGGCTGTCGGGGTACACCTGCGGTACTATATGCTGGCGGTGCTGATAGCAGGCTTTGCCGACGCGCCAGAAGGCAGGAAGCTCTTACTCGCGCAGCCGCGGTTCATGGAGATTCTGCTTGCCGTCGCCATGTTCGACTGGTCCTGCCCATCCGTATTCCATGAGGCACGCGAGACGCACGTCCTCATGCGCACCATCAACGACTTCCTCGCCGACAAGAAGGACACCGTTCTCCGGCAGCGCATGCTCGATGAAGTCCTCCTCTTCGAGCAGCGCAGCCCCGGCCGCATATTCCGCGTCATCATCGACCGCACATACTGGATCCTCGACGCGCCGCATGAGGAGAGCTTCCAGTTCTTCATGGGGTACATGGGCACGCTGTCGCATTTGCTCATCTTGTCGCACCATGTCTTCCGCGAGAGCGCGCGGCGGGCGAATGGCGGACCCCTCTGCGTGCGCCTGCTGCTGCGGACGATCCCGGACTACGGCGTGCATAGGACGCGACTCGACGAGCGCATGACGACGCCAATACTCATGCAGATGCTGGAGACGCTGCTGACTTCGCGCTGGTCGGACCGCGAGGTGGTGGCTGTCATCAAGGCGGGCCTATTACAGTTCTTTGACCGGCTCAATCGGTTTGTGCCCATGAAGGACGAGGGCGCGAAGTGGCGGAAGATGGCGACGGTGTGCATCAAGGATGTGCTGCTGCCTTCTTTGATCTGGCCCAAAGTCCTTCGCGCCTTCCACAAGGAGGCGTCGGAGGCCAATCTGCTGTCGGGTATGATTATTGTACCGCAGTGGAATGAGTGGGGCGCACTGCTGGATAGGTGTACCGTGCTCATGAAGCGCTACACAACCTTTCGGCAGCGTATAGCGGGTTTGCAGGTGTATTGTTACAATCCGAATGTGTGTATATCATCAATGGTGTACGTTCGGTTCGCTCATCGAGGTGCCGTTGTAGTGTGCGAATCGTTTTGCGGGCCCTTCCAACGTGAAGAACAAGATCTGCGTGTGCGCTAAGGTGTGCTACTGCTCGAAGAACTGCCAAAAAGCGCATTGGCGTCAAGAACATCGCACACAATGTTCACGAGACGCATCTTATCCTCTCGGTGTGTCGCTCTGTTCAAGTGCTCTCCCATGTCAGGCTGACCCCCAAAGTTTACATGCCCGCCTTCGAGCCCGAAAACCCGCCACCACTACCAAGGCTCAGACACACGCAGCGCCACTTCATTAAGACGTGCGCCCTTCATGACATGGCCAGGGATACGCCCGACTGGCTCAACGGGAATACGATCCTCGCGGACTATTCGGGCGTAGAGGACTGCCGACTGGGCTTCACGCCGGCGAAATTCTCTGGGGACACGGGGCCGCCGCTGGAGCCCGGGACGACGCGCGTGTTTGCGCGCGTGAACTGGGGGGCGAGGATTGGGGCGGATATAGCGGTGGAGATGGCTATACCGGTGGCGATGTTGAAGCTTATGGACGAGAGGGCGGGGAGGAGGCCGGGAATCTTTAGTCGACCTTTATGAGAATGGATCATGAGAGACTACACATCACACACATCTTTGGTAAGGACTGCGGACGTTGTTTGGTGAAGTGGGTCCGCGTGTGGGTGTGCCACGAGGTTCGGAATTGTTCCCGCGACGGCAAGATCGCATTTGGCGTGTCGGCATTTCTTGTATCTTGCTCTGGACGTCGATGGCAACGTTGACCAGGCCAAAGTCACAGGAACGGCCTCAAGATGCCCTGTCCTCTGGAGTACCGGCTCCCTTCCCCGAGCAGCTGCTTACGATAACGAGAGCTGACGACACCGAGACGCAAGACGCGCCGAGCGGACCGCATGCGCGGGAGGGAACCTCGGATACGCAAAGGCCGTTGTCGAGGACAGGACTGGTGCGGGAGCTTGCTTTGGATACGCCAGAACTGAGCTTGACTGGGTTCAGCACGAAGTCCTGCCCTCAATATCCTACGTGCAGCGGTCCTGCCTGACAACTCTGAACAACCTCCTCGCTGTCCCCGCCGACAAATGGGCACCCATAGTGCCAGATAGGCGCCACTCGATGCCTCCCGCCCCGCACACAACCTCCATGGCGGAGAAGCAGGTATCAAGCCCCGACCTGTACTCCTCGGCTCTGCACACTTTGGTGTCCAACTTGCGCAGTCGCGACGAAGAGCGGTCGGTGATGACGGAGATCCGAAACGGGACGACGGACTCGGAGCTCATCAGGGAGCTGAAGGCGCGCGTGGACGAGCTGTCCTTGACGATCGACGGGCGCGACTTTCACCTCGCCTCCATCCTCATCTCGCTCCTTTCCCATTTCGATCGGCTGCGCACTATATCCAATTCGTCACCCTCCGGTCTCATCCCTCCCTCGCCCCATGGAATGTCGGAGAGCACGTCATGGAATACCACAGACTTCTCTCTTGACTTGGCAGACCCCTTCTCCAGCCTTCGACGCCAGCTCAGTGACTTCCAAGTCGAACGTCAGGCGTCCGGTACCCCCACATCCGCACCGGGATCCCCTCCTGTGCTGGCGGTTGAGGCGGCTTTGTTATGGACGCGCATTGACGAGGAACTCGACACGATCGCTCGTCTCTGCAAGGACCGAACCCTCGTGGCAGCGGATCACCTCCCTCCAGAATATGAGGCACCTGAGTACGACTCGGAGCATCCTCCAGAATACGATGAGGCTCGCGCGCCGCCTATGGACGATAAATCCAAGCCGCGGACGAGTTCGAGTGCGACGCTTGATGACAAGATGCGCATGGATCTCGAGGCCATTACCCTCGCCATAGATCGCCTCTATTTGGTCGCACCACAGCTGCACAATCAGCGCGTAGAACTCAGGTCATCCAAGGTGGAGCAGCTCGAGCGTGCACGCAAAGCTGGATCCGCGAGCAAGGGCAAACAGAAGGAGGAGCCCGACATGCGAGAGCTGGAGAATATCCTGGAGTTATTGGGGAAAGCCTCCGAACGGTCGCTCAAGGACCAATCATACGTGCTTGAAGACGGGATGCAATCTCGTCTCGAGCGCGCGAAGCAGCGGGACAACGCCAAACGCACGGCATTCGTCGAGCAGCTAGCAGAACACTCGGATGCACGACGATTCCACGGCCAGGACGCGTCGTTCTTGCCACCGCGAGAACGAGCTCCAGAAGCCTTGTTGACGTTGCCGGAATTCATTCGCGAACCGGTCCCGGCGGAGTCGATACGCCAAGACCCACACGCCCTTCTATCGCTGCCTGAATTCGTTCGCGAAACCATGGCCGAGAAGCCTGAACCCGTATCACCCCCACCATCCGCCACGTCGTCCATGCATAGGCTGCGACATTCGAAATCCATGAAGCGGATGCGAAGCCGGAGCATGTCCATGCCTTCCCTCCCCTGGCTCAAGTCAAGCTCGCGGTCCAGGTCTGGGTCCATTCCTCGCGAGCAGTCTGTCCCGGAGGACTCCGCTGACGCCACCCGACGTGAGTACGCAACTCGTATACCATCAGCCCATCTCTGACGGTCTGTTGCAGCTCCCGCTTTCGAGGTCACCTACGTCGCCGAGCACCACGACTCCCTCCAGAACGTGCTCGCTTTCTTCACGGTTGCCGGTGCCGCGTCCGGCGCGGACATTGAAGCAGAGGTCTTCCCAGTCTCCTCTAACAGCGCTACCGAGGGTGGCGACTGGCTTGTCATCAAGAGCGCCTCCAATGTCTCAGTTCCGCTAAGCCTTCCAGCTCGCGTCGCACCCGGCAAGAAGCGCGTCACCGCGACCAGCACCCACTATGAGGTGAAGCTACCAACGCTAGCGGGGCCACCAGGGCCAGACGCGCCATCTCCATACGAGCCGGTGCCGCTGCTCGATGCTACACAACTGCGGACAGGCGCGCCGACGAACTTCTTGTGCGCGTCGTGCTCACTACCACTCGTGCACGCGGGGCGGGTACGCGAGTACGCGGACCTGCCGAGCGAGTACTGGGAGGAGCTCGTGGAGGCCTGGATGTGCCACGCCGACCAGAAGCTCAACGAGCATGTCATGCGCGCGGGCCGCGGGCTGTGGCCAGCCTCAGGGCAGGCATTCGTCGGTGGGAGCTACGTGCTGTTCGACCAGTCATCAGTCTCTACCCACAACTTGCGCGTGGCGGAGGAGTCAAAGGTGCGTTGTTATTTTCATCCTTTCGAGTACACTCCTTCCAAGGAGGGCGCTCAAGAAGACCGATGTTGGCTATCCCACCAACGGGTTGCGAGCTGGCGGACTAACCAGACGGCCCCCGTGCCGCTCGTGGTTTCGTCCGCCGTGCTCCTCCCCTCGATCGGTTGATACAAAGCGCCCAAGAGCGAATAAGGGCCTTGGTTGACACCTCTCCTGTTTCCTGAGGTCTACGTCTGGGGAGCTACTACCAAAGGGCACATTACCACTTCTGCCATCGTTGTTGTGTTATCCTCGTGACGGGCTGACTGACACGATATGCAGCGCGGCGAGGAGTGGCGACATGTGCGCTGCTTGTGCGGTTCGCTCATTGGGCGGAGTCGGGAACACCAGCTGGATGATGGGGAGCGGACGATGACTTTCAGACTGCTGAAATATGCCATGCGGCCGGTGGGCCCGTCATCAGAGTAAGTTCCTTGTTGCATACGCAGTGCCGCCAGTAGCTAACTTGTCTACCCAGACCTGTTCGGATACCTTTATCGGCATTCATCGTGGAGGACCTCACGGAGCTCGTCCAAGCACACGCGTGTCATCGGTTCATCCTCTTTGATGAGGAAGACGAGCAGCCGCGTATATTGGTTCGCCTTGCTTATACTCGTGCTGTGCAGGACACTGTCTAACAAGCGGCCTCCTCAGTTATGGTTATTCAAGCCAAGCATTAGGATAGCATACGCGCTTAACAAGACGTATGCGATACCGCGACGGGGCGCCGTGCATGCCGCGAAGGTACTCTTCAAACTCCTGGGGCCGTCCGAGGGGCATCCTGATCTGAAGGGGTAAGTACTCGCGACAAATGCTTTGGATGTTTCCTCACTTTTAGCAGGACTCTGGCACGATATCCTGGCTTTCCGCAAGCCGAGTATCTGTACTACCCGATGAACATATGCCAGCAGCTCGCGGTGTTGCTGAAGGAGAGCAACAGGGCATACCCTGAGGCCATGCGGACGATGACAGGGTTGGACGTTGGTTGGTTGCAGAGGGCATGACACGGCCCAGGTGATATATATATACGTAGGACTGCTCATAGGAGGGGGGTGACTGTAGAAGTGCGAATTTAGACAGCGACATATCGTGGTCCACAGTTGGATATCAGCGGATGACTAGAGGACTCATTGTATGTCTTCGTTTGTCGCTCAGCAAGTCACCAGCAAATCTATCCTCCAAAGCTGCCCTTGGCCTACATCATCAGAAAAAGTGCACCCCTAGTTATACTGCGCGACAGCGTGTTATAATGCTCATATCTGATATTTTATTAATGCCATGATATAGTAAGTTATCGGTATGAATACAACAGTTATGGCATGGCACGATGAGGTATAACACGGTGACCTGCATGCTATAACCCGCCAATTCTCGGTGACTGCATGTTAGAACGCGTTAATTCACGGTCCCATGGAACTTACGACGCGTCATTTCATGGCAGAGTACGTGTGGTAGCATGCTATAGCACTGCACCCACCGTGCCATAACACTCAACGGCTCTTACGCCGTCTTATTTCTATATCCATTGTCTTACTGCGAACCGGACCAAGAAAGTTGCAAAAGAATCACATTGAATGAGGGTACAGTATCAAACCCCCCAACGAAACATGACCCCCCACCGAAACGTGGGCTTCGGACACGCGCCGCCCTCGTAGATCTTGCTCAAAAAATCTGAAAAAATGGGAAGATGCATAAGCCATTGGGATATACCTACCTGCGAAGTTTGGTGTCCGTTGGTTTAGAGTGACCCGCTCGGTGGCGCGAGGAGAGCGGGACACGATGATGTTGGTAGCAAGGGACATGACGTCCGCACATAAAGCATTTCTAAGTGCTATAGCTGCTCCAAGACAGCATCTTAGGTGTTTCTATATGTGTATACGAGGTTCAGAGAGACGACGGGAGCATCTGCGACGCATCGAGTGCCGCCTCGCCGGTACGTCGGCCCGGATGTTTCGTTGAGGGGTACACCACGGAAGGACTCCGAGGTTGCGGGAAGACTTCCAGTTGATGTAGATGAAATCTCAGTACCTAATATTTGCACGAGCTGTTTTTGAGCTTACTCCGAGGTTTTTTTGCCAACGTCTGCTCGAGATTATGTGAGAGGTCAAAAAAACGTGAGGTCAATGCAAGCGCGACCTAAAGTGGCAACCTTTGATCCGGGTGCTTGATAACGCTATATGAACGTCAGTCTTCAATGTTCGTTGCAACCTTTCGCCCGTACATCCTTCAGAGCCGGTACAAACATCTTGATAATCTTGCTGTGGACGTCAAACTCTCTTGCTGAACTCGGCCATTCATCTGGCATTTGAACCCTGCTGTTCACTGACGGCACCCGTCCGGTCACTGAGTTCCTCGCCGTGTGCTTCAATGGCTCCATCTATACAACATTAACCGATGACCCGTCGGTCTTTGAGACTCTAATATGGCTGTCAGCCTACATATACTGGACCACTGCGCTGGTTGAGAACTTGATAAAAAAAAACCATGGAATTAGCCTCGCCATTGACGATCGTCCCTTCAATGTTCATCCTCGGGCGAGCAAAGAGGGCAGGCGCTGCGTCCAGCGCATGTGACCCAATGTCACGTCAGAATCGTCACAGTTGAACTTCAAGTGACAAGGAGGCGCTCAACAGTTTTGAACGATGGAAAGGTGGTCTCTTTTGCAGGAACAGATTATAGGGCATGTAATGTATACAGGAAAACTGAGCTTGGACCAAAATCCTTGCTTGAAAATATAATATTATTTGCTGAGGGGCACGTGACTGCATTCCCCGACTTGATTCAGATGTCGACGATCATTGATCAACATAAAGTTGCCTCCTTGTTCTTGACCACCATCATGCAAGTCATGTTGCATGCTCACAAACCTCTCTCCCTTTATAAGCACGATGGACATGACCTGTCTCTCACCAAATCTCACCGAACAGCTGACTAACTTCATCGCCGTCTCCGAACATGTCACCTTCGCCGAGTCCACCACCTGAGGACGACCAGCGCTTGCAAGAGAATGTCTTCCCCTTCCCCCTGGACCCTGTTCTGCAGTTCATGCAACAGCAGCAGCAGCAGCAGCGCACGGATGTCGAGCCCGAGTCCCCCGAACAGCAAACGAACGCTGATTCCGACTTGCTCTCCGCAACTGATCGCCGAGCTCCAGAACAACAGGCGTCTACGTCGCCTGTATATGTCGCGCCCCTTTCGCTCATGCCGGTGTTCCCAGAGCTTCGGACCCGATTGCAAGCCAAACTCGCTCTCGACTCGGTGGCGATGAATTATCTGGACGAGCTTGCTGAGGTGCGTCTCCTATGCTCGCTCCCCTGCCCGGCTGATCTCGCACCACAGGCCTCCTCATTGCAGGAGATGCATTACATCAATGGGGCTGCTGTTATGAAGATCGAGCAGATGCTCCGCCTGTCTGAAAGCGCTGCCGCGCGTCACAAGCAATGGGTTTTTAGCGAGTCGCTTAAAGTACGTGTCCACCACTCCATTTCATCGCTTCGCTGACTTCATTCAATCAGGAGAAGGCCACAAGCACCACTCGTATTCTTCTAGTCTCGCCCAAGCTCCCGGCCTACCGCGGCACTGGCATTCAGGATGTCGTCTATGTGCGTTCTTCCATGGCCTCTTACTCCTCTCTCACCTTTTACTATCAGAAAATGCTGAAGAACTCGCACTCGTCCCATCTCCCGAAGGACGAGGACCAACACAACGTCAAGATTGTCAAGAAGCACATCCGTGACACGAGCACGCTCTTCCGCAACTCAATGAAGGCGAAGGTAAATTATTGTCTTGGGTTGGCGCATGAAGGCTTACTGGCTATTCAACAGTTGGGCGCCTTCCTCGACCCCAAGAGTCAGGCATCGAAGAATATCGTTGACGTGTGCGCTTCCGTGGTCTCTCCCATTGACGGTGTCGAGCCCACGTTGGCGATGCTCACGCGTTTTGCCTTTATTGTGAGTCAAACCAATCTACTGTGATAGATCTGCTCACACGCGTTCAGCGATGGCACATCGACCAATACAAGGATCACACATATGTGAGCAAGGAGGGCTTCTGGATGAAGGTCGACCATACGCTACGGACTTTTGCAGTCACGTATAAGAGCCAGGCCGAGTTGGATGCGTGAGTTCCCGCTTTCCTGATACGCGCGTCCAGAGCGCAGCTGACCTTGTGCCAGGGCCTTTGCATTGCTGTACAACAAGGAGAAGCACCGCGGGGATCCTGCGGACAGCGCGATCCAGACGCAGGACCCGTCAAAGGTCCCCGATTGGGTAGAGGCCATTTATAAGGCATCAAAGGAGGTGCAGAACTCGACGGACCTCGACGACGACCCGGCGGAGACTCATGGACAGAAGCCTACCAAACGCAAACGCACCGACGCAGCCTGATGCCACAAACTGGCCACGAATATGTAGCTTCGCCTCCCCTGTATCTGATATGTATAATGTAGCCCAATTCGATTGGAATCCCAATATTCATCATCATATTCGTCTCGAACTGTCCGCAGTGGCACACTTGATTAAGATTACTCCCGAATTGCGGTAGTGCTGTCGTGAGTTGAGTTCAACTCGCATCGAGTTGAGTTGTAACTCAACTCGATGCCGAAAAAGGCAGGTAAGTTACAACTCAACTCGAACTCGATGATCGGAAATATAATCAATTCCTCCGGCCATCTGATCTTCTTTCCCGTGCACGTGTGCTGCACCTACAACCTACAACAAACACGTTGAGCTTCCTTCGACGGTCTCTGGCACTGGGAAGTGCCCCGCTCCCCCTTCTTTGCCTTTGAAGCGAGTCTGCACCTCCCCCTCCCCCCAACGTGCGGCGCGGCGGGACGTGTCGGTCACCTACGCCTCCATTCGCGGCTTCACCATCGAACTTGTCAGCGCCGCGCGCACTGAGTGGTTTCGTGCAGTCCGCGACCGCCGTCACGCGGCCCGCTTCCGCCACCGTATTTTTGGCTATGTTGCGTGTGCGTCAGGCTGTGACACCTATGCGTGAGCGGAAGGACTGGGGGCGGAAAGCGCGGGAAGCGCGAATAGTAACCGCCTCCTGGCCACCTCACATGGCCTCCGTCACAGTAGTGTGGCTGTTAAAATGGTCCGCTACTATGTTTTATTCTGACGCTTCGACGACCGTGTTTGCTGGACTCGAAGGCAGCCGGTGCAGTGGCAGCACGTCAATTGCTAAATACCTACTAAAACCGTCAACCAAATTGGCTCTGAAAATCAATAAACATTCTAAGTAGTTGAGATACTGTCAGTGCATTCCGATCTGTCCGGGAGGGATCGTGGCTACCGTAGTAGCCTACTAGTAGGGAGTGAAGCACAGGCTGCCCTCCAAACCACTGTATATTCTGTGACTCCGTCATCAAGGTGAAGGGCAGCTTATTGCAGGAATATTCTGATCCTTACATTACTTAAGCACTGAAGTACTCACTGTCGGCAGGCCTTATCGACCTTGATGGGGAGTCGAGGGGGGCACAAGAGCCATTAGAGAAGTTCATGATCCTATAAGGGGAGCTTATGGCTACTCCAGCAGCTACACATATGATTTTGAGCCATACTATCTCACCTAAAGTGGTCTATATTGCATAGCGCTGCGTGAACCACTGCAGACCTGCTGCAGACGCATTGTTCGACTGATCGTGGGACACCGGCGGCATTCTCCGACGCCGGCCGTCGCGTCGTCGTTTTGCTGATCCGGACCCGTCAAATGATGAGTTGACTCGAGTTGCAACTCAACTCGACTCGATTGATTTTCAAACATTTCCTAACTCAACTCAACTCACGACAGCACTAAATTGCGGTAAACAAAGGCCTAAGTGAAGGGCAAATTGGATACACGCGTGATCTTGATTCGACATCTACCAGGCCCTTGTGGGAGGTTAGCACATTGCTGAGTAGATGTTCCTCATGAATATACGGGCAACATTACTGTAACATGTGGGACTGATGTTTGGCCTCTGCAAGGTCTATTTTACATTACCACTCATTTTGACGACAAATTAACTCTGGTAACTAGCTCAATTTGAGGGGTGTTAATGATGAATCAAATATTATTCTGGAGTCTCAACTGTATCTTGCCTTGGACCTTCGGAGAAGGTTGAATCGCTTTTGTGGTGTATGTCGGCTTTACCCGCCCTCTACTTGACCCTCGCACCAAGGTCCCTACCGTCGCTCGTTCCGCTTGAAAATATTCACGACAGTACTTTCAAGCACCTAGAATACAGCTATCAACTTTTTGGGAGCGAAAGCGTAAATCCGGCCAGGAGAAGTGGCAGATTAATTTTTCTGTTTCGCTAATGGGTAAGCTACTGTATAGACGGTACATGACACGGTACACTATGGCTCCAGCTCGAGAGACCTCCGAGCCTCGAGGCAGTGATGCAAAGCGTTCAGACAACTGGAGAGATCACGGTGGTCGATCACTCAACAAGGTATTCCTCTGCGCCACTCCATGCACTCACCGGAAAGGCTGGTCGTCTGTGATATCGTATGAGCCCATGCTCAGTGAGAGTACTGCCATCAGAAAGCTCACCAAACACCAGTGCTAGCCAGGTATTAGCGATCGAGCTCGACGCGACGCACGCACGACATCGCGCAGATACAACGCGGCACCGCTCTTCACCGTACGGCGGAGGCGTGATATGCGAAGCCGGGAGGTGCAGGATGGTGACACCAGCAACGGGCTGAGGGTATGGTGCTTCGTAGAGATGGGTTACCCAGCGATGATGACGGTCGCGGACAACAAGGCGGTGGCGGCGCGCTCGCTTACAAATACGGGTGTCGGCATTTGCCGGACCTCGCCGCCCGGGCGGCGGCTGAGTCAGCGTGGTGCAAGTCCCCACAGCTCTCACCCGCCCCACCAAGTTCCCACTGAGGTGACTGCACGCTCCGCACCTGCGGTCATCACTGAGGCTGCCCATGGGCCTCGAGCGTTTCTCAAAATCTACGGAGAAGAGCGTGCTCGCAGGCCACCACCGCTCAGCGATCTTCGTTAACGCACCCTGTGCCCGGCGGTTTTCGACCTAGTCAGGTCAGAAAGCCATGCGGGAAGGGCGCCATAGTTATGGCCGCTGCATAATTGTGGAAAGGTGCGTGCCAAAAGTCGGGTCCGTGTTGTGTATCTGACATCCGTAGAACGTCGCGGTTCTTGCGCAAGACGCGGAAGGACACTGGCCACAAGCCATTGAGCCAACACGATGCCGCCCTTCTTCGGCCGTTTATCGACTCGCAGACTTATCTGCTCTATCCCCTACATTCAAGTCTGTACTTGCTGAGTTCTTCACTTCCTCACGGCGCCCTGTGTGCCTCGCACCCAATCCATCTCGGCCACCCGACGTAAGTCCTCCCGCGCCGGTCCACGCAAGCCGACGTCTGCGTTCTATGTACCTTCCGCATGTACTGTAACGTACACAATAGCATCTTCGATGTGTCCCTCGACTTGAACAGTGTGCTGCGAGCCTACAAATGGACGTAAGGTACTTCAGCGCTTCAGCCTTCCCTCCGAATCCTAAGGCGGCGCATCCCTCTCATACAATGAAGTTGTGATATATAAGGCAAAGCCTGCTCAATAAGTCCTGTCATGCGACGCAGAGTGCATGTTACGGCACGCCATCGAGTGTTATGCTGCGCGGTCGGGAGAGTTATCGTGCCTTCCCAGGTCTTATCTCACGAAACGGACCTGTCATAGCAAATCATAGGATATCGCCTGGACTTTATGGCACATAATAACAAGGCGGAGCCTATTTCCTGCTATAACACGGATGTCATTTTCCTGATGTAGGTATAACAGGCATTAGACATGATCAACCGCAGATGAGTATCGAATCTGCTCGGTGTCGACCTGTATCCCAAACTTCTGGTTGGCATACATGCCCGAATCCCGTGGGGCGGTGGCGAAACTTGGACGTGTTGGAGTAAACGTGTCCGCACCCTTGAATGGCGGCATATATCGTGCGGTGCTTGATGACAGGCGGAGGGAGTCGCCGAGGAGGCTGTCGACGGAGGAGCGCTGCAGGCCCACCATGATTATGATGAATGTTGGGTAGAGGCCCTGCACACATGTCAGCAGCCGCAAACGCAAACGGAGCCCGCCACGTACGCAAATGCTACAGAGGGCCTCAAGGAGGATGGAGGTCTGGGTATCGGTGAAGGCGCCGAGGCTCGCGGCCATGACTATAATCTAGGCGTAACGTCGTCAACGCCGAATGCGGAGGGAAGGAAGCGCGCGCACCCAAATAGCACAGTAGGCAAACCCGGACTCGACGAGGATGAGCAAGGTCATTTCGGCGCGCGTCTTTGTCCGCTTGCGCATGAAATTGCGGAAGACATAGTCGCGATAGTTCCTACATGGTTGTTGGCTCAGTACAGTGTGCGTCCAGAAGGCATAAGGAAACGCACCATGTCTTGTACGCCATAAGTGCCGTCGCGGTGAGGTTTGTGATCAGAAGCGGCACAGTTAGCATCAAGCTATACAAGTCCGGCAGTCGTTCTAGTTCTCCCAGGCGGCGAAGGATAATAACGACCGTGTTCGCGATCACGGCGGCTGCAGAAGCGTTAGTAGCGCCTCTGGTACGGGCGCTTATTCGACCTTACCAAAAGTTCCAAACAAGCAGACTGAGAGCACTATGCGGACCTTCATGTTGTCCGGAAACAACACCCAAGCGCGCCAGACGACAACGGTATCGCTAATGAGAAACTGCATCCGATGTTAGCGCGAGGTCTGGAAGTTCACTGCTGCACTCACGTTGACTCGCAGCATTGTATTCATTGCGATGGCCAGGTTGACCAATGTCTGGGTATTGTCCGGGGGATCGGCGGCGAGGGTATCGAATTGAAGCTGCGCGTTGCGTGCGCTCATAGAAGCACTCGCAAGGGACGTGAAGAACATCGCGGATGAGCAGACGAAGAGGAATAGTCGTGATCGAGATTCGCGTAGGCCATCCTTCCTGCGAGCATGCTGATCAACAGGGATAGTCAACTGACACGGCGCAACTCACATGAGCAAGTAGGCTGAGATGAAGTAAAAGCACGCGTGCAGACCTGCAGTAGCGATCAGGCCGACATTGACGTGTTGCGCCGAGCGCCACATACCAAAGAACGTAAAGAGGACTGCAAGTTGCGTGACCCAGTTGTTGAGCGCTTCCACATCGCTATCGATGAGCGGCCCCGACTCTTGTATGCTCGACATGACTCGTGTCTCGACGGGGAGAGGGCCAGGATTTGAAGCGGGCTTGAAGAAAGGGAAGGAGCCAAGGAGCGAGAGCCCGATTCCCATGCCTTTATGGCGCGCGTACACCGCATCTGCATAAGTGGCGCTCAGAAGTTCCAAACACTACAGCGATGGTCCTGCGCCCAGCCTCGTGTGCGATAACCTCCGAGAAGGGCGCCTAGCTGTCCTTGTCATCCGCATCCTCAGTTGGAATCGAGTGAAAGACCGGGTGCGGCAGCCATATGAAGGCGTCGGCAGAAGCAGCTCAAGCGTGCGGGAAAGAGCAGGATGGGGAACCGGCCATGCTGTTGTTCGTCCTTATCGCTTTCGGTCACGGTACCATCTGCTGGCTCCAGCTGGCAGGGTATTCCAGATGCCTGCGTTGCATATTGCTCATCGAAACGCGAAGCTGAGGGTTGGGTATGTTGATAAAGCCTTCCGCATCGCGTCGACGCCGGCGAGGCGGTGGCGCCGTGGGCGTCCATCCTCAATGCTGGTCCCTGTGTGGAGCTCGTCCCGTCTGCCAGAATCAAGCCGGGTTGCTGCGCCTCCGCATGACAGAGGATGATCGATTGATCATTCGTATGCACATTCTGTGAATGTGCTGTGCATGGCTGTTGCACCGCACACTGCTCAGATCGCAGGTCAGATTCACTTGTTGGGTGTGGAACAGTGGACTGCTCACCTTGTCAGGGATCTCAGCCGACTAGCTGTCGAGATTCGCTAGACTTGTATCTCCAAATACTAAAAGAGACCGCTCATCCACCTGCTAAAGAGCTCAAGAGGAGACAATTGGTGATGGTGGTGGTGGTGGTGTGAGTCGTCCTCGTCCTTCTCACACAGAAACGAAGCATCTCGGTTTCTTCGTTTGATTCTAGGCATATAATGAGATACAGAGGCAGAGCTCAAGCTCAATGCGAAGAGTTGCGCACGACGCTGATGGTGGTAAGAAAACACAGGAAGTCTTGAGGACGACGCGTCGGACAACGCGTCGGTTAGTCGGCCCGCATTCCGGATCTTTAGAACAATGAACTCCGCCTTCGCGTCTCTCTTATCCGCCACCACCATCATTCCCTGACTGCCTCTACTCTGCGATGCCATCTCTGCCGGACGACATTCTTCTCTACTCGCAGCGTCAAGAATGGTCTGATGTGCAACCCCTGGAACAATACGAGGGCGTCAATCCACTAGCGCCCATATTCTACACAGACGAATGTCAGCCGGCCTGTATGCACTGTGTATGAGGACCACATTCCTAAGGCATTGCAGATAAGGATGCCACGAACTACTTCCGTGGTATAGTCAAGACTGGGGAGAAGTCCGAGCGCGTTCTCGAGCTCACGGAGGATATCATCCGCCAGAATCCCGCCCACTATTCGGCTTGGTGCGTCGCGTACATTCCTCTGTTTAGGCTTATGCTGATGCAAGACCACTCAGGCAATACCGATACGAGACCCTTATTGCACTGGGTGCGCCTCTGGACAAAGAGCTCAAGCTTATGGAAGGCTTCGCGATCAAATACATGAAGACGTACCAGATCTGGCACCACCGCCGGTTGCTCCTCATGAAGACGCGCAACCCCGAACCAGAGCTACAACTCATTGCGAAAATACTGCAGGTCGACTCGAAGAACTATCACACGTGGTCTCATCGCCAGTGGCTGCTCGCGCACTTCAACCAAGACGCTTTGTGGGCTGGCGAGTTGGACTTCGTGCAGGAGATGCTCAATGCGGATTTGCGCAACAACTCCGCCTGGCACCACCGGTTCTTCGTCGTTTTCCAGTCCGGTATACGCGATGGCGAGGAGGACCGCGATCGGGTGGTGAAACGGGAACTCACGTACGTGGCGTGTTTTTGGACTGGGCGCTTGTTGTTGAAAGTTCTGCGCAGATACGTCAAGCAGAACATCTCGTTGATACCAAATAACATGTCGGCGTGGAACTATCTGCGCGGCATTCTTGACTTCAACAAGCTTCCGTACTCGACGTTGACATCCTTCGTTCAACTTTACACGCACAAACGTGAGAATGGAGGTGATGTCGTTGACTTGGATAACCCGCCACCGGATGCGAATGCAGACCTGCCATGTCCCATGGCCATCGAGTTTATGGCAGATGTGTACGAGGCTGAAGGTGGCGAAAGTACTCCAAAGGCTGTTGAGGTGTGCTCTCCTTCTATGTATGAACAGATTTCCGTGCTGATCGTTCCTCAGTTGTGGAAGAGCCTGGCAGAGGAGCATGACGCGATACGCAGGAAGTGAGTTGAATGATGTTTGGTTGTTTTGAGTTGTACTCAACCTTTGTCAGGTATTGGGAGTTCAGATGCCAGGAACTGGGTATCGCTCAGTCATAACCCGTCGGACGTGACTTCTGACCGCTATGTAACAACAATGACCATCGCTTTGCTGAAACGAAGTGCATATGCCCCACCGCAATGAGAGTGCTGACTGGCGATGCATATTCTACCAGCCTCGTCGTCCCCATCGCGCGACGCGGAACCAAATGCAATAATTTCCCGATCTGTCTAACAAGGCTTACCCGAAGCGGGTTTGCTGCCGATGCCGTTCAACCTTCGGCGAATTCCTGTCCAGTGTCGTCGAACCTTTCGCGTTCCGCGACGTTGTTTGGTTAATCCGCCAGCAGATGGTACAAACAAAGCGTTCCGCTTCTTGTCTTCTTCCTCCATCATCGCCTTTCGTCGCACAACGTCGCCATCTCGCCTCGCCATGAAATTCTCGCCTGTCCGCGTTCTCGCCGCGCTCGCTCTCGCCGCTGTGGCCTCCGCATGCGAGGGCGAGTGCATCGTCGGCATCACCGAGGCTTGGATATCGAACATGTCGCTTCCCATGCACATGGTGTTCCGCGAAACGG
This sequence comes from Schizophyllum amplum, assembly GCA_007026445.1. Classification (NCBI taxonomy): domain Eukaryota; kingdom Fungi; phylum Basidiomycota; class Agaricomycetes; order Agaricales; family Schizophyllaceae; genus Schizophyllum; species Schizophyllum amplum. The sequence continues at coordinate 688,198 of VDMD01000009.1, read as the reverse complement.
TAAGATTTATGTCGCTCGCCCAGGCTAGCTTCACCGCGGTTGCTAATCATATCGCCTAGGCACAAAATCTGTCGTCGCTCGTCTACGATGAGCCCGACCCTCACCACGGCTTCGAGTACCTCAGTCCTGTCATGCACGACTACACGAACGCCTCCTACGACGGCATGCTCACCGCGATTTTCCCATCCTACTTCCACGGCAAGTGCCAGCGGAACGGCGTGGAGCCGCCCGGCTGCCCGAACCCGGACTGTCCGGTGGTCTGCGGGACGCCCGGTTCGCTGGTACACTTCTATTCGACGTTGCGCGAGATTGCGGTCAACCAGACGCAGACACTTGTTATGCAGACTGTACAGAAGAACGCGGATGACGTTGTAGAGCACGTCGTGAGGGACGCAAATACGGAGGACGCCAGGCAGCCTGCGAAAGAGGCTCTGGCCAGAATGGGTAGCCGCTTGCGGCATCACTGTGGGGAGGATCTGCAGGACTGCAGCTGGGAGCAGGAGATGAAGGAGTACATTCTGAGCTTCCCGTGAGTCGGGCACTCCAGGTTCCCCATGGTACACAAGGCATTATTTCTCGGAATCTCTCAGCTTGTTGGGGTTCGGACTCTTTCCTCGCATTCACATCTCGTACTGTCAGCCAGCCAGCACAACATCGTAGGATCCCTTCAGTCTAACCATACACACTTCTCCATACCCTTACATTCGCTCGTTATATACCCCGCAACCAGAGGAATAATTGCCTGCCTTCATCATCATAAAATTCTCGTCCTTGACCAGCACCAACGGCGCAAGAATCTCAGACTGTGTACGGACTATCTTCACCCGGACCAGACAGCGGGGCCTGGCATGGTGTAGTTGGCGGGGACGGCTGTGAAGGACACCATCGTTAACAAACACCGCCGGTTGCAGCATATCATTATGGCACTCACGATAGTAGATGTTGATCTTAATTCCCGGCTCGTTACCGGTGTAGACGCCCGGGATGGACACCAGGGGACCTGGCGAGCCGCTTCCGCCGCCGGTGACCTTGACCTGTGCGCAGCTGAGGTAGAACTGGGCTGGAGGCGGGATGGGTGTCTTGGGAAACGAGATGCAGTGATGACTTACCGCCACCGAAGCTCGACGCGCTGTGCAGCGCGATGTGCTCCGCGCGGATGAGGTACTCCCCGCTCGGCAGGCTCTTGGGGATGGTGAAGGTGATCGTGTCGATGTCTGCGGGACGACCAAGAATCAGTAATGCTGTTAACACTACGAGGTGCACTGATATAGGACAATGTGGCAGCAACGCGACGGGTACATCCACTCACCTGCGCCGGGGAACGAGATCGAGCTTCCGCCGTTGGTGACCGGGGGCATGTCGTAGACCTTGAACCACTTCTGGCCGGAGCCGTCGTACGAGGCGGCGTTTCCGCCGGCGTTGGCCATGTAGACGTTGACGACGCCGGCGTGGTACATGGGCCCGTTGGCCTTGATGCTGATGGAGGAGCCGGCGGCAACCTCGGCGGTGGTGGCGGTGGCATGCGTCTCGGAGGTGTAGCAGGTGAAGTCGGGGGAGGTGACGTCCTGGACCTGCGGGTGCGAAGACGTGGGGTGAGGGAGAGAGGGAGGGGGAGGGAGGGAAATGTTCAGCAACGAGGCAAGTGGAGGACGATGAAAGAGGAGAGAGAGGTAGACTGACCGGCGCCTGCGTGTTGTAGTTGTTCGTGCGCCGGATGTTAACCCACTCGCCTGACGATTTGCCGTTGACGATCAGGGTGGGCAGCGTGTCTGGGGCGTCGGTAAGCTCCTGAACTTGACTAGTCGTGAGTTGCAAACTCACAGTGCGCCAGAGCCGAGGCGGCAAAAGAAGCAGAGACGAGGAGGCTGGCGAGACGCATTGTAGGATCGACGGCGGTGAGAAGGTATAATGGTACTGTGCGTTGGAGAAGGATTTATATGAGTCGGAGGCGAAGCAAGGCACGGCCTTTGGTATATGCAGGGTAAAGAAGGTCTCCCTTCGAGCATGCGGCCCAGTGTATAATAGAGTGCTGATGCCGAAGGGACCTCGAGGCTTTTCCTGTGAAGATGTAGTCGAAGGCGTCCATCTGGTCGTAAGTGCTGGTCGGCCGACGTGCAGGACAATCGTACAGGACAGTAGTGGCAGCACTTATCAGCGATGCAAATTCAAGTCCGCTGGAGCACTGCAACGCTCTCGAGCACTGGCATGAAGGGAGTAACATCGGAAGCCATAAAGCGCAACAGTTGCCATTTCGCCGTGTCCTAGTGAAAAGAGCCCGCATGACGCCTCTTCATCGAGTTCGAGGGCAAGTTTGGCTCAGGCACATTGTGCGGAGGATCCGGGCAAGGACGAAATGAATGACAAGTAGGCGAGAGGGCTGCAGGGCTTGCTTCGGATTCGCGTCAATCATAGAGATCCTGTCAAGTGACTGTGCGATGAAAAGAGGAGGAAGTGCCTTGAAGACCTGACCTTGCGATAGATTCTCCGTTTAAGGTCAGAGGGTAGAGCAGTGCGGAAGACGGGACACCGTCGACGCGCTACACGGTACGAAGAGAGATTTGCCACAGTGGTTCTTGGTTTTGAGTGAGCACGAGAGGACAAAGACTCCACCTTGCTGAGCAGTACATTCAGCCCTTCCAAAAGCAGCGTTCACCGTCGACGTAGAGAACCTTGTAGGACGATCCTCGTGCGACTAGGCTTAATGGATGGCTGTCCAACCGCGGTTGCAGTGGGTGACTGTAAGAAAGTACCGCTCACAAATGCCTGTGATGGTTGTATGTTGACGGTGCGTCGTAGAAAACCATAACGGAGGACTGGGCAGAATTTCAGACGAATAGGACTCTATCGGGTTGGGTCTAATAGTAAGAGACTCGCCCCGCGTTCGAATCGGAAGAGTCAGGCGTCTGCCCCGCGCGCCGGCGGAGACGCACGTGCATCATCGGCATCTGCTGGCCTGTTGCATTCCTGAACAATGATTTTGAAGCCAAAGCTGCCAAACTCTGCTGTTGGTCAGTGGTTCAAGATGAAGAATTCGTGCAAGCCCTGTGACGTGGCGACGGCGCTAGTTCAACTTGATCACGTGCCTTGTCTCGGCTGCGGGCCGGCAATTCGCGCAGGCGCTTGTTTCCTGCAACATTCCCCGCGCCAGGCCACGCAGGGCGGCAGAGCGTTAGACAATGTCCAGCAATGGCGCCTCCTCGTCGCCTCCCCACTCGCCGGGCTCAGCGCCTCGCACATCCCTGGACCGTCTGAGCTCGCCACCGCTCGAAGCGAATGGCCTCTCAGGACACACCCCCGTCAACGTGAACGGGCATGGCGCAGACGAAACGACAGTGGAGGGGCTGCAGCAACAGCTCCAGCAAACGCGTGAGGAGAAGGATGCGCTCGCTTCCCAATACCGCAACCTTCTTGCGAAGCTGACGACAATGCGCACCACACTGGGGAACAAGCTGCAGAAGGATGCGGTGCGTGGAGTGCCTCTCGTGCTGCAGATCGTGTACTGACATTACCTCAGGAGGAGCTTGATCGTCGGGAGCAGCAGATCCAGCAGCTTTCGGCACAGAGCGAGGACTACGCTGCGACGATCGAGGCGCTCAAGGAGGAGGTTGTGACGTCCAATGAGGAGGCCTCGCGTCTTTCGAGCGAGTTGTCCGAGTTGCGCACCCGAGCGTTGCAAGAGAACTCCCATGAGAGTATGATGCGGGAGCGCGAGCTGCGGGAGACGCAGATGGAGCTTGAGCGCTGTCGGATGGAGCGGGACGAGTGGGAACGCGTCGCGCTGCAGGAGCGCGTGGCCGCTGATGAGGCGGAGGGTGTGAAGCGCGAGATAGAGCGGGAGCGGGAATTGTCCGAGCGGCTGCAAGCAGAGCTGGCGCAGGAGAAGGAGAACGAGGCCAACTTGCAAAGTGTCCTGCAGGACTTCCAAGCTGGTGCGTGTCTATACCTCCTACGGCTATCCACACCTGCTTACACTACACGCAGCCAAGGATCATGAATTGCGACAGGCCGTCAAGGACTACGAATCGCAGCTCATGCAAGTGACTCAATCATTGGCGGAATACAAGCATAGAGCTTTGACTGCAGAGGTACGCCCTTGGCATACATAACGCACAGTCCCACTCAACTTCTTATCAGCTCAAGTTGGAAGAGAATGAGGCGACGACATCCCGCACGCAGGAATTGGAGAAGGAGGTCAAAGACAAGACCATTCTGATCAACAAATTGCGACATGAAGGTGCGTCCCCCTCTTGCTGCCACGATAAGGCACTGACCAACTGTAACCCCCAGCTGTCATCATCAATGAGCATCTCACCGAGTCGTTGCGCCGACTGCGCGCGTCCACGACGTCCTCCTCGCAGAACGTCGATCGGCGGCTTGTCACGAATGTCTTACTATCCTTTATCACCACGCCTCGCGAAGACTCGAAGCGATTCGAGATGCTCGGCCTCCTCGCCACAATATTAGGCTGGGGAGACAGCGAACGTATCAAAGCTGGCCTACAGCGAGGGAGCGGCGGTGGGACACCCCTATCCGGCGGCGGTTTCTGGGGGCGGAAGAGCACAAGTACGCAGCAGGATAGTCGCGTCGACCAGACGGACGAAACCGAAGTATGTTTACCCCTTTCGAATTTCGCTGCTCGTGCTGATTTTCCCCTCAGTCCTTCTCGCGTCTCTGGGTCGAATTCCTGCTCACCGAGACGAGCGCGGGCACGGGGAACCCGCCAAAACCTGGTCAATTCCTCTCTGGGTCCCGCCTGCCGCACACTCCCTCGCGGTCTTCCTTCCAGCTCCGGCGACCGGGCGAAGCGTCCGTCCCGGAAGACGGCACCGCGAGCCCGACGAGGAGTGCATTTGCCAGCCCAACACGACTGGGTTCGCGCTCGCTGTCGTCGTCTGCCATGGCATCTTCACCGAACCTCACGCTCAGCTCAGCATCGCCGCCGCCACCTGTACCGCCATTGCCGGCGTCGGTGAAGGGCAAAGAGAAAGCGACAGATCAGTAGAGGTGTTTCTGGATTTCTGTATGTGTACATATTTAACACAAATCGGACTTTGCATGTTCACGGACCTCTCTTCATTTCTTCTCGAGAGGACTAGACGAATCATCAACGTTTAACACGCCGGCTCCGCCGTTTCTTGTGACTAGACGTTCATCGAGGCATTCCGCGGAGCACGTGACATAATTTCCCATTGCTGTCTGCGGTAGACTCGCGTGGCCAGTCCGCTTTGCAAGCTCGCTGATCACATGGTCGGTTCGCGAGAGAAAAGTCACGGGATCAGCGAGCTTGCGAGCGGACTGGGCTACTTCGGGGCACTTTTGGCGGGCACGCCAAAAGATGAGTTTGACTTAGCGAAATCAGACCCTCGCGCGCACTATCCTGCCAACACGACGTCCGTTTGCGCAACTCAGCTTCCGGTGACCGTATGATCATGTCGTATGTCAATGAATATGCATTAGCTTCACCAGTATCATACATTGTACTATAGGAATTCCCAGAAGACAGACCTTAGAGCCTGGCTGCTCGAGCTTGAATGGGCTGATGGCGCGGGGCTGCTCGATCGCCTGCCTTGTTCGTTCTTCCCACCTGCTTCTACCTATCCACTCGCCCAACCTGCCGCACCACCTAATGATTTCGATAAGCAATTTGCGTCCGACGCCGGCCTCAGCGTCGACCCGCGTCTCGGTCTCAAATCCGTCGCTCTGGCGAGTCTGGAGAAGGCAGCACGGGTACAGTCCTTCAGCACCGCATCAACGCGCTTGCTTCGAAGGTGTTGAAGCTGCGCATAGCGAGAGTCCGCGTACACTGGTGCGTGAACATCTTCCGCACCTCATCTGTTGCTAAGTCGTCCGGTACCAGAACGGCGCGCCAGTGCGCGCCACCGACGGCAATCTCGATCACCGCCAATCGCCTGTTATCGAACGCCCCCCTCCCCCTTTGTATACCCGCCATGTTTGCCCTACACCACTTACACTTGAATTGAGTGCCTGTAGCTGGCCTTCCTCTCCATACATAATCTCACCTATGAGCATTGCAGCCCTTGAGCTGAAGTTGCGCGGTGCCGTTCATGCACCGGATATTTTCCACGTCAAGGCCGCAGACCACATCCTCATTTTTCTGCAACTTGTACTCGACATCTATCTCTACTTGCTCATGCTTGCAGCTACACGGGGGATAGCAGGTGGTGGCTGACATCGGCCCTCTCAGGCTCTCATTGCCTTGTACCCTCTTCCACAGATCTACCACCGTTATTATACTGGTTTTTTCAGTCATCTCGGGTTCATCTCCTACAATACAATGTCATATGATAGCCCAGAAAGGCATACCTACCAGCATCGAGCTGCCAGCTGCAGGACGAAACAAGGAAATCAGCCTTGTGGCAAGCCGTAGCGGCCAACGCGTCTAAATTTCACTAAGTCAAACTCATCTTTTGGCGTGCCCGCCAAAAGTGCCCCGAAGTAGCCCAGCCGGCCTGCGGCCCCGTCAGGCCCCGTGAGGTCACGGGGTGCCGCAGCCGAGCTGGTTCACGAGCCTATGTCTGCGGCTGTGAAACCGTGCATGATGCAGGCTCGACTCATAACGGCTACGGCTACTTCCAGCCTCGAGGACCAGCTTGGTCTACTGACGACGGAGTCAGATGCCAGGACTCATATACATATTTCGTCGACGTGCATCCCATTGTTCGTCCATATCTAGGGTCCGGCTGACCACGTGGTTGTCCGAATAACAAAAGATGATCTCCGAAACCCGCGGTGACTCAGGCATGCAGGTGCGTTTGCACACTCGTTTCTTCTCATTCCCAACGTCGCAGAGGGCTTCAGAAGAATATGGATGGTATGCTCTGGGTAGGCAGGTGCATCGCTTCGAATGCACGCGGTCGAACGGGTTGCTGAGGTACACGCCGGGACCGCTTATTGTCTCGGGGAACATGCCAATCAATCCCGCGGGCGGGGACCGTTGATTACTATTGTCGCGCTATTGTTCTCGGGGGTATGAAGACAATAGGTCCGGGGGAAGGCTCCGAGACGCGGGGTACATAAGGCGCCCCTTCGTTGCGAAGCATACCTACCGCCCTCCTCTCCACCCCCCACCGCCACACATTTCCTCACCTTCCTCCCGCCCTCACATCACGACTTCTACTATGTCAGACACTGGCGAAGATGTTCTCTACGGCCTCTACCCCGAGGATGTGACCATAGTGCAGTCATTTACGACTTCGACCGCGATCACGCATACTTTCTTTGGTGAGCGTCGCGTATGGCCAGCCATTTTCCGTTTTGCTGATCAACGGGCTTCGTAGGTTTCCACACCATACTCTACTTCATCGCCGCGTATCTCTTGATCCAGCAAGGTCTCCGCGATAATAGGTCGCGGCTGTTCCTCTTCATCTGCTGCTCGATCATGTTCGCCGCGTCCACCGCGTATATGGTGGTCATGAACACCTATACGCAGACCAACTTCGTGTTGTTGCTCTTCGTCCCACCCGACGTCGACAACAAGATGCGCGATCTGCAGATTGCGACGAACTGCCTGCTGCGCTTGAACGTGAGCTCACTCGATTCCATGTTCGGAAACACAGGCTAATTGTATGCATCGCAGTTCATGCTGAGCGACGCCATCGTAGTGTGGCGCGCGGTGGTTCTATACAAGGATGAGATGCGCGTGAAGTGGACGCTCTTCTCATTGCTCGGCCTGTCCTACAGTACGTTCCGCCGTATATATTCTTTGACTTGCGACTGACACGCTCCTAGTCGGCACGATCGCGGACACCGTTCTCGTCATCCTGTTGTACTTTGGCATCACCGAGGACGTCCCGGAGTACACGCTCCTCATGACGGTTCCTCTCCTCATCACCAACGTCGCCGCAACGGCGGCTATCGGATACAAGACCTGGGGCTACAAGAAGATGGTCGGAGACCTGCTTCGTCAGTCGAAGCGCATGACGGCGACTGAGCTTACCATGATGCTCCTTGTCGAGTCCGGCTTTGTCTACTGCGGGGTTTGGGTATGTTTTCTTCTATGCATCACTCACTGCAAATTCTGACCTGAATTATAGGGCTTGACCCTCGCATCCGCACTCGGCGCCATGAGGCCCGAGGTGACGAGCGTGCTCCTCGAGGTCCTCTGCATTGTTTCGGGCCTGTACCCGACGCTCGTCATCATCATCGTCGCTCTGCAGAAGTCCGTCGTCGACTCCATCATCGGCTCCTCCGACGTCCTGCCCACCTCGGGCCCGGCGTCGATGCCCTCGAAGGTCGTCCCGGCGTACATCCCCTACCAGCAGACGATGCAAATGACATCCTCAGGCGGGCAATCATACTCCGACAAGGAGAAGGCAGACTCGTCGACCGACGGCCGCAGGACGCCTCAGGATTTCAGCTTCGCATAAAGGAGCACTTTGCCCTTTTGTTCACGGTTCTCATGACTTCGCACTGCTCTCAGGCTGCCTAGAAATTCCTCTAGCATTTACTTACTTATGCATTGATCGCGGCTAGCAGGGTCGGGAGAGGATACTTCGTTTGTTTACGCCGTGCTGCGCACGTTTTCTTTCTTTCTGTACACTCTCTCATGTAGCACTATCACGAAGCTTTACCAAGGACTGCAATGCATTTGACGAACTATCACCAGGACCTGACGATGATGGTGGTGGTGGTGGTGTATTACCCGAGCGGTCCCTCAAGGAACTAACGGGGTGCCCGTACTACACAATGTGCGCTACAACTGTGCTACGGAGCCAAACAACATACGAAATCATCCTTGCGGCTACCCCCTCCCCAACCGGGTCGCGTCCAGATCTCTCCCGCATGTCATGTAAATAATCGTGTACATACCGAACGTCAGTCTCTCTCCGAAGACGGTCTCCAGGCTTGCAAAGGTGTGATGGAATGAATGAAGATGGCCTTGAAGCGAACGATGTGCTAGCACTTCTCTGACTGACTGGAAGTGATACGAAGGAAGCTCCTATACAGCGCTCTGCAATCCTCAAAATAGCAGGACATGATACAGTCAGCACATGAAGTAGCAGATGATAGAGAGAAGAATCAGAGGCCAATCGCAACCCACTGAGAGGGTAGGAAGGATGAGATGTAAATGAACCCTGCAGCCGATAGGACGAAGAAAATATTACGAATTGTGCGAGCTGCAGGATCAGCAAGCAGCGAGCAGGGTCCCGTCTCCAACAGTTTTGTGCAGTGCAAAGCTGATTGAGTTCGATCAATAAGGCCGACAGGCTGTGTCTCAATCTTCCTGCATATAAGGACGCTCAACAGCTTTCCTCGCCTACGTCTTACCCAGGTCTTACCCTCATCCTGCTGATGCACATCTCTCAGACTTACGCTGAAAATCTCCTCGTCGCGCGCGAAGGGTACCCTCTCTGGGTTCCTGAGCCTCTTGCGAATCTTCCAAGCGACTATCAAGCGACTGGAGTACGCATCGGCGATGTCGGCGTGATCAGCAAAGAAGGCGCATTCTCCATGCTGTTCAACATATGCTGTCCCGCCGATGATCCTACGAATCTGTACGGTGGCGTCCCGGCCGACTTCGAACACATCGAGGCCGGGCCTGTGCGGTCTGTACCCGCCTACTTCAATCGACGAGGCGCGTTTGTTCACAGTTCAGATATCAAAACTCGGAATATAGCTTTTGAAGCAGGCGCAGATGCTGCGTGGGTGCTTGCTAGACAACTAGTACTCTGCATACTCACGTCTTCAAGTCTCATCCCTGCAGGCGTGGAGGCTGGCGTGGAGTTCTCTCTTACGACATCCCAGGGTGCCGTTCTCGCTTTACCGCGCGGAGGAGCACGACAAGACGCACAGAATCTCGGCGCGTTTGAAGCGCAAATCGATCGACATGGAATATCATGGTACAAATATGCGCTAAACTGCGGCTGGCAATTCGACAATGGCGAACTCTACCTAGTCACTGGCGTTGACAAAGCCCCCATCTGGGGCGCGCTGGCATTCTGCAACTCGCAGCGCTCGCACAACGTGTCCTTTCGGCTCGCTACTACCATGACGAACAGTGGCTTGAGCCACGAATATCTGTGGCAACATCTCGCAGGACAGTCCGCACGCCAGGGCCCCGATGCTGCAGCCGCTCTATTTGACGACAACGCAGCGCCTGTCGAGAATCAGTGCGTATTCCTGCGCGGATTCAGGATCATGGTTCGAGATGAGCCCTGGATGCGTATGCTCGGGATAGGTGTGAAAGCAGTGAACTTCGCGAATCCTGGAAGCTTCAAGGGGAGCATATCTTCCCTCACACACGCACGACCTCTGCGAGGATCATTTAGGAACTCCCGGACCATGGACAGCTCGCAAGCCCAGGGTGAGTCTCCTCAGGACGACCCGTATAGCGTGGTTGCGTCCCAACCGGGTAAAGACCCGAGGTCAGCTATGCCTGACCACCCGGGCGATGATATGGTGACGGAGGACGACAATGATCTCGTTGGAAATCAGGAGAACCTTGATATCGACGAGAGCGCCTCCTCTCAATATGTAGGACCAGGCTCGGAAGTGGTGAGGCGACTGGCACTGTCGTACTACTCGTTGACTCGAGACTGACCGTGTGATCAGACCTACCATCCATCTGACGCCCACAATCGTCATACGTTGAGCCAGGTACGTCCTTGAGCTTCCGGACGTACGCCGGTAATAACGCTTGATATTCTAACGACTAGCGGCCGGATCGCGACATAGCGTTCACGCACGATACGGTCTGGATGTATTCTGCAGGCGATGTAGCAAGAGGTCCCATAACCGAAGTCTACCTTGCACTCAACGCCTTCGCAGGTGAACGCGGTGAACAACTCTACGTCAGATGCGAGCAGTAGCATCGTAGCGAAGTCCCCACCTGAGGTGCTCGGTACCAGTGGGTGAATTGACCCTGAATGACGGTCATCTGAAAACACATTGCATAGGCTCAGCCATGATTGATAGGGTCGGTGACATCAATGCTGCGACTATCACGAACGATACTTCGAAGCCTCGTCAAGTCCTTCCCATGATCAATGAGCGGTCTTCCGGCAAGTTGGCAGCTCAAACAAAGGTAGCTGATCGTACGTGTCGGGCTGTCAAGATTCAGACGAGGACTTTTCTGACGCCGAATATAGACTGGAAGCCCAGGCTTCGTAACCGTGTCAACAGTTACGGCTGGCCAACTCCGACTTACAAGCTGGTACCCACTGACGCTAAGGGCACAATGTGGCGTTGCACTGTATTCAGTGCGTGTAACCTTCTGACAAGGCTATCGTGCGTGAGCTGAAGTATTCGCAGTGAACGGCTACGACTATGGCACAGCGAATTCTCCTAATCAGTATGAGGCCGCTGAACTTGCCGCGCAGCAAGCGTTCATTGAGCTGGATCGCGAGGGTATGCCACAATTTGTCAGCAAGAGGTAGCTCAAGTAGGAAGCGCGAAGCGTGAGGAAGGAGTGGTCCGAGGTGTTCAAAATGAGGTGGCAATATAAGATGTCATAGCCGGCGGGAGGTAATTGACACCACGCTATGTATCACAGCGGTTTGTAAAATAGTAGACCATTTCTGAGCAAAGCAGTCACAAAGGCCATCATTCCCACGCCCCGCCGCTATGCGCGCCGCCATGTTATGTCGCCTCAAATGGCCCTTCTTCAACTTCAGGATCCCGGATATCTTGCTCTATGACTCGTAGTGTTGTGCGGGCTCGGGCTCAAGCCTCGATACCCGGCCCAGCCCGGCCCTGCAAAGCCGAGCCCAGCCCGCCGGCGGGCTTGGGGAGGGCTTAGGCTCAGGCTTACGATGGTAGAGACTGGCACAAAGAACGTGTTCTTCAGAAAGCGGTACATTTCACATAATGTCCTTTTGGGTCTTACGCTGACGGGAGTCGCTAGACAGACATAGTCTTGGCGTACAAAGAAAGATGTCAAAGAAGGTTTCCTACGCCAGAGCATTGAAGCGAACTTAACGCAACATCAGCGGCGCCAGTTGAGCTGCCTCCCTCCAGCCATACATAGATATCGAGCACTCACAGTCGTGCGTCCTGGGGCGTCTACCCTCGACAGATTATGCGATGACCGCTCCGCGCTGATACATATACTGCCATCGGGTGACACGCACTTCGGCGAGCGATAATATCAGTCAACTGGCCTTGATCACGTGGCTGCGATGAGGGATTCCTACGCGGGGGTGCCAATGAGGTCGTGCAGCTCGTGATCCAGTTGCGCAAGCTGTAAGTCATTCAGCATTTCCTGATCCATTGAACGATGTAAATTTACTCACCTTCGTCTCCATACGCTGCTCGCCATCCAACTACTCACATGGACCGGGACGCAGCCAGGTCGACCGCGTTCATGCACTCGTCAAAGTGCTGTTGGAGAAGAACGACGAGACGGTCGGCTGCGCCGCCCATCGTGCGGAACAGCTCTGGGAGCGGAAGGCTACCGGTTGCTCTGACCAGCTTCCAGGAGCGTCACATACCCGCGCGCTCACATGCAGGACCATCGTAGGCCATAGGCGCCGCCGCCGGCCGTCGCAGCGTCTTAAAAAGCATGCGCACATACCACACGGACAGATACAGGAAAGTCCTGTAGTCGGGAGCTAACTCTGTGACGACGTAAGCCGCTACAGCGCATTCGACAATGGTGAACATGCCCCCGGGTACTGGCCTGAAAGACACAATGAGCTCATGTCCCGGATGAATGGGGCGGAGAGTTCGTCGATTTCCATGGTGACCATTTCCTCGTTAATGGCAACTCACAGGCTGATGATCTCGCGTACAGCCGCACCTGCTAAGCCAAGGAGGTCGTCCCGGCCGTAGCCGCTGAGACGCTCGAAGTGCGCAACGCCGTAGTGCCTGTCGATCTGGACGTCGCCCTCGTCAGCGGGATCCACTTACAACGGAAGATGCCCACGCTGGAACCCCCTCAGCCCATCTCAACCGCTCATTGGGGCGGGACCACCACGCACTCGCCCACCAGCTCCCTTATCCTTGCAAAACAATGCCCTCCACGACTTGAATGACCCTCATATACTGCGCAGATGTGTCGTCGACGAAGTTGCTTATCTTCGGCGCCAAACCAAGATGGTGGAGTACACGAGCTGCCAGTCGCCGCCGTGCGCTGAGTCAACCACCAGTGACCACTGTGCCGTATACTATGCGGCGTCCTTCAAGTTTTCCGAGAGACCCGAGAGCGACAAGCACGAGAGGGAGAGCCTGAGAGTATATATGGGCGCATAAGGGCGCTCATGCGGACTCAGACGACGGACAGCGAAGGGATATGAAGTCAGTGTCCACTCCGCTTTGGCCAAGCTTTGGCGGCCCTGGGCCTAGCCGGTGTGGTTTGCGCGTGGCTACAGCCACCAAAATCCCGAATGACCCCCGAATCCCCTGCCGTTATGGCCATGGACCTTTATATATATAAATTAATCAACCGTCATACATTGATACAATTGCCAGTGAATGTCAATACGGCGTGCCTACAACGCGAGGCTGACAGCTCCCTACTCGTCCGATGGTCCAGCGGGATGAGCTGACCCGAGGCCCTCATTTTCGCGCGTAAAAATGGGTGGCCAGAACTTGCAGTCTTTGCCTTGCTTTGCGGACTACGCTTTAGTGAGATGGCGGGTAGTAGTCGCACACCATGAGGGTAGGATGGCGAGTCGAGCCTGAACTCGTTGTTCTTGCTAGACTTGTGCTGCTCATTGATTGTTCGAGAGCGTTGCGCTAGTGCAGTAGGATAGTTATGTCGTCTGACAGGCTGAGGGCGAATTGGGTTGTACAGAAGGCAGTGTCTCCATAACGTGCATGCAATCTGTCCGTATTCTGGTATTTGTCCACGTGTGCACGACCGATAACGCCTCTCCTAGGGTCCTTGTACGCAGCAAACAGCATTGCCCTGGTCCTGCTGTGTACACTGAAGGCAAGCCTGAGGTTCGAACACATTTCAGTGGTCATCTCCGGCCACGTCACCATCGGTTTCTTATCCTGACGCTCGACCAGGGCAACTTGGATCTCACCTTCCAAATTCGCGATACCGCCCCTCGGTTTGACCTCAGCGCGGTGTACAACCCAAATAACTTCGTGCTAAGCCACCGGCTCCCCTTTGCCCATCCTGACCGCATCGACCCGAGGCACATTAGGAAGCGTATCCAGTAGGCTTTACAGGCTTCATTGTAGCCTTCAGCCTCTGAGCTTTCGTCATTAAGGAAGATCGACATCGACAAGAAGCAAAGAGGACCCATCGCTGTTGGGCAAGTTGAGCGCAATGGAGTGGTATCGATAAGAGATATACACACCTAGAAAGGCTGCTCCGCAAGCGGCTCCAGCTTGATCACCAGCTCCTCCCTACTCCTGAGCTCCGCGGCGAAGTAGGCCTTCGCGCCGCCCACCCCATGATCGACGACCGTCTTCCACAGTCTGTCGTACTGTTCGCCGTTGCCCTCCCGTAAGACGTCACATACGAGATCGCGCTTCTTCGTGTACAGCATCATCGGTCCATTTTCTCTGTGCGCCGCGGGGCCGCCGATGGAGGCTAGGGAGAATAAGTTGATCGGCACCTGAACCTTGACGATGAGGTTCTTCGCAGGGCCGGACGCGGAAGCCCCCGCAGACTTCGTCTTGGGTGTGCTCTTCGGGACGTGTGCGTGGCGACGATGAGTGGTGGGCGTGGGAGGGGCCGGGATCTGCAGAAACGAGCGCATAAGATCGGCCGAAGGTTGTATTTTAGCGCTTGAATTTGTGAAGTAAGGCTTCACGGTGACGCAGTTATCGGCAGAGAATGGCCGACACACGGTCTTATGAGAAGGCCAGTGAGCGCCTAAGGATAAGTCAGCTCTGAGAAACAGCGGACAAATAGATGGCTGACGTTGGCAAGTCGCATTGCAGTATCGCACAGTGCGGCACTTGGCGCACATCTTCAAGACCTCGGCGTCCTTGCCCACGGTCCCGCACGCGTCGCACCTCTTCGTGTTCTCCATAGGCCGCGTCTCCCCACTCCGCTTCCTCAACCACTTCTGCATACATGCCACGACCTGCGGCCCAGCCTTGATCATGAAGTTCCTCGGCGTTATGCCGTCCGCATCCGCGACGTCGACCTCCGCGCCGTGCTCCATCAGCAGGTCCACCGAAGGGATAATGTTGGAGTGGAAGCACAACATCAGCGCGACCTCCCCGTAGCGGTTACGGTGATTTACGGCCGCACGTCCTTCCTCGATAAGTATTCTCGCCAGATCTATGCGAGCCGTATGATTCATCGTGACGTGCTGGAGCGCCGTGTAGCCCGCAATATCCGGCAGGTCGACTGGAGCGCCGACGGAGAAGAGGTATCGGAGCGTCTCGTCGTGCCTGTCTTTTTTGCCATAAGTCTGGACACGCTGCCCGCCGGACACGGTCAAAGTAATGTAGCCAAATTCATATGGCGTTTCCGTCCCTTCGATATCAGGAGCGTTCCCTGATTCGACAGCCTGGGTATATGCTAAGCAAAAGCGCGCGACGTAAGACGGGATGCCACTCACTTGTTTGACTAGGTCCACCTCTCCAAGGTAGCAGTAAAAACCGAATGGTGTCAATTTGCTGGCTTCAAATGAGGACGAGCCTGCACATTTACTCGAAGTCAACGCTTGAAGTCGGACCACGAGGAATAGCGCACCATCGAAGTAGAGATTTCGGAGCGTTTGACCGCCCACAGTTGTTGAAAGATATCCTGCTTGCAAGATGATTTTCGACATTTCCGGCGTCACCTTGAGATTTCCAGAGCCATCTCCTCTATACGAAGACAGATCAGAACGCTGGTAAACTGTTTCCTTTCTGGTGGAGGAGCCCCCTTGACTTTGCCAGGGGAAACTTCCTTCGTTCCTTGAGGATGACCCTTTCTGACGTTTTGAGGCCATTGTCAGTCTTCTCTAAGGCAAAGCTGCAAGTCTACCGTCAGCAACCTCCATCACACATTCAGAAGTAGGAACTCACCAACAGGGTGCAAGACAAAATGCAGCTGACATATCGCCAGGATTTGGGTCCGGTGCGTGTCTTGTTTACGCATGTCTAAACTTTGTGATGCACTCTTTCCGCATTGGGCGGGCCTTGTTGCGTTCACGAGAAGAAGACCTCGTCGTTTCCGCCGTCCGCGACAAGTAGGCCAACGTCGTCACCACGACATGAAGCGGGTCAAAAGAGGAAGGCCAAATAACAGCGTTGCGCGATATACATCACCAGTCCGAGGTTTATATGTAGAGTATGAGTAACGACAAAGTGGCGACGAGAGACGACAGACAAACGAGACTGCACACATAGACTGGGCATAAGAGCGATTTAGCGGTACAATATCAGAAGAGAGGAGACGGGGAAGAGAAGACCAAACCCTTCTAGGGTAACCCAGATCGAAAGACTTGCTCAGGCCGCTGCTGGCTGAGCGGGAGCAGCGCTCTGCTGGGTATAGTCCTAGAGAGTATGAGTGTCTGCCAAACACTAGCAGCGAGAGGAGACCCACCTCCATTTCGGCGTCCAAGTCGGCCGCGCTCTTAGCCGGACGTTCACCGCGGCGGCCTCCGCCACGGCCACGGCCTCCACCCCGACGTCCACCACGACCACTTGCTCCCCTTGAAGTCGATGAGTATATATGCAGATGACAGCAAAGGGATGACGAACCTAGGGGCGCCAGAGGCCGCTGCTGCTGCAGGTGCGGGAGCCACGCGCTGGACCAGGGACTGCGTCGCAGGGCGAGAGGGATCGAAGACGATTTCGACCTTCATCGGGCGTTCTGTTGACGTGGCGGTTATTCGCGGAACGCAAACGAGACCATGAACCGGAGCATGGGAGGGTTTGCGCACGGAGAAAGGTAGTGTAGAGATGCACTAAGGTCAGCATCAAACCGCCTCCGTCATGTCGAAAACCTCCGCTGCCTCTAGCCATATCTTGGTTCCATATATCGAGCGCCGCCGCCACCTCGATAACGTCCAGGCCTTGCTCGTTATGAGTGAGCCCCATAGCGGGGTCTGCACTTCTTCGCCCGTAGAGCACAGAGTTAGCCGTTCGCTCTACTGCGTGCCCTTGCTCTGGTCTTCGTCGGACTAATTGCGAAGCGCCGTGCACGTCGGGGAGCAGCTCAACCCGCAGCTTGGATCGCCCTGCAGTCGCGCATAGCACGACTGCATGTGCAATGTAGGTCATGGGTACCACCCAGGTACGTGTGGGCCAAGAGTGACGCCACGACGACCGATGAGCTTCACCAGACAGCGCCCTCTAGGTGCCTGCCGCCAGGCTTCAGCGGATGGCATGAGGCAGCATAAGGTTTCCGGACAGCTCAGGAGCGGGTTCGTGCCGATGCGCAACCCAGATGATGAGGGGTGGGATGAGAGGAGGCGATACTAACTGCCGTCGATGAGCCGGTTGTTGTACTGCTGGTAGGCCTTGTTGCCGTCACCAGCGCGTTGGAAGTTGACAACGGCGATGCCCTTGGAGCGACCTCCGGCGTCGTAGTGGATCATGACGGTGCGGAGGGGGCCGACAGTGCTGGCGAAGAGTTCCTGGAAATGAGATAAGCAACTACGCTACCGATAGAATGAGCCAGCACGAACCTTCACAGCGGCTTCATTCACGTCGAGGGGCAGATTGGATACGATGATTTTGTCGGAGGGCTGGGCTGACACGGCAGCGGGACGGTTGGTCACGACGGGAGTCCTCGCCGGACGGACGTTACCGTTGCCGAGGATTTGAGCCTTCGCGCCGCCACGACGGACGCCATTACGGCGACCACCACCACGGGGGCGGGTCGCAATAATCTGGAGCGCGCGAAAGGTCAATATGCTGAGGGCGCCGCTTTACAAAGACAGGATCCCGCACCTCGTCAAGGGCCTTGTCCATTGTTTCTGCAACTGTGTGGCTGATCTGGGGACGAGCGGAGGGGACGAGGACGAGCGACTGGGGCGACGAGCGGGAGAGCTGCTGGGCGAGGTGACCGTTGGAAGAAAGAGCGGGCGGAAGGTTTGGCTTTGCTTGGCGTCGCGAGTTGACGGGCAACGCGTGCACAACCAAACAGTGACAAATTGCTCCGTCTTTCTTCTCTTCCTTGCGCGAAAACAATGGGCGGTCGCGGAAGAGGTCGTGGCGGCGCTCGCGGCGGAGGCCGCGGTGGCTTCGGCGGCGGAAACCAGCCGCCCATGGGCCTCACTTTTGCAGACATTCAGTCTATGTCGAGGGAAGGGACAGCGCTGTATCCAGTATGTATGTGGTCATGTCGCCGGTGCAAGCTGTACGTTGATAAATGTGCAATAGCCTGTACAACAACCTGTAATGGAAGAATACAATGAAGATGAAAAGAAAATTGCTGCAATCCAGATGGGCTTCGCTGCTCGACTGCGCGGCTCCGCTTACTACGTTGTTGAAACCACGAAGAGCGATGGTGCGTGCCCTTCTTGCCGGCCAGTGCTTCGAACCTCATCCTTCTGCAGATCTTCCTCGGTACTCCGATCGATATCGACAGTCAGAAGCGTCGCAGCCCACCCTCAAGCGCAAGGAATTGCACGCACCATTCTTCCCCCCAGAGTTGTTCGACGATTACTTCAACCCCGGACGAAAACGTCGCGGTACGCTTCCTTCCATCATACACCAAAGTGCCACATACTGACGACCTCATAGCTCTGGGCAGTACAAAGGCCCGGAAGAAAGTCAATCTTGACAATTTCAATGAAGACGACGAAGAGAAGGTACGCTTACTCGTACATCCCCGTCCCGCTCGCGCTCACTTTCCTAGGAAGGGTCGGGTGAAGAAGGATCTCAGATCGGCTCCGACGCCGAACAAGAGGACTACGATGTCGACGAGGAGTACGACAACGACTACGCCGAGAACTATTTCGACAACGGCGAGGACGACGACGCGGACAACCTCGGCGACGGAGGCGGCGGTGACGACGCGGGTGGTGGTGGTACGTGCAGAAATTGACACGTTGCGCCGTGCATAGTTGACATTCTTCTAGGTGGTGATTATGATTGAGGACGTAGTCCGACTCAAAATGTATAATATCGTCAGACTGTGCTTGGAATCCACTCGGTCGCGTCGCTCAACTGTGTGCCCATATCAATGAGCTGTGAGGGCTCCCAGCTTTCCAAGACGAGCTGTCTTCTCACCGGACTTCTGAACGCGAAGCCTTCTCTGCCATGTATCGGCTCCCCAGATCACACTGCTATGGTGCTCGGCGCGCGCTGCTTCACGCCTGCTTCATACTTTGGCCGTTTGATGTCCCCTGTGCAGGCCACCGTTCTCGGAGCGCGATGTCTCCAGGTCGACCGACTCGCTGCGCGTCAAAGTCTTGCCACATTTCCATCACGTTCGTCCACGGACCGACGCCTGCGCTCTGACGCTGCGACTGATCCTCACGGAGTCTTGGCGCTCCAATATGGTCTTCGGGATCGCGACAACTTGGTGCCACCCCCCGCTACGAGGCGGTCATGACATGGCAGCGACAGAGTAACGCCTCAAAACACTTGTCTGATAAGGGCATCCGAGTACGTACCTTGTCGCGCCAGTGGCCTCCCGATGGCGTGTCTCTTCAACGTCTGCTGATCCATATCTCGATCATGGGAACCTCCAGCAGCCTCCGACATGCAAGAACCTGACACTTCCTTCCTACTAGCTTGTGAAGAAGCGGGTCTTTCATGAGCAGAGCGAGTCTGCTGCGGATATTCAGCACGTCAGCACCTGTAACGTCGTCAATAGCGCGCGATGGGTTGTGGTCTTCTATGAGCCCAACTCCTTTGAACTCCGTATTCTGCGGGGTCGCTCCCGCGCTTTCTGGGGGCGCAACAGACGAGGATCTGCAGAGGTGAGTATCGCGGCCTGCATTTTTTCTGTCTCGACGCCCCCCAGTTTCATACCAGTTCTACCAGCGAGAACAAACCGGCGCTGCATAAAATCCCTTCACCTCTGTCCTCGCAGCTGCCTTCATCCCGCCCGGCGCAGCGGCGCCCCCCTGGCCCTTCATCAACCGTCCGCCTCGCTCGCACGGAATTCCCAGCGCTTTCTCCGGCCCGACCTTCCGACCACGATTGGCAATTGCCTTTTCCGGAAATTGGCGCCCACCTTTGAGTCTTGACTCAATTGTGCTTTGTCGCGTCCGCGATGCGATCGCACCGCCCGCGCCCCCGCGCGTCGACGTATCCTTGTCCCGCCCAGGTTCCTTTATTATAAGGGCGACATGGGTTTTGCCGCCTCCTCCCGTCCCCCGGTCCCCTCTACGCGTCGTTCCCGGCTTTCTTAGTTTCCTTGTTCTGCGCCATGCCGTCCGAGCCGCTTGAAGCCGAGTTCGCGTCGCCGCCCGCGCTGTCCAAGGCGCAGGAGGATGAGCTTCGCGAGCTCGAGCGCGAAGGCCCTTTAAAGTCCGAGGCGCCCTCCCTGACGGAGACGGTCATCACGCACAAAAATGACACGAACGGCGTACCCGATCTCGACCGCCTGCATACGCGCCGCTCGCGCCAGGGGTACAACATCGTCGAGTTCGAGAAGGGGGCCGGGGAGGATCCCAGGGAGTGGGGTAAGATGAGAAAATGGTGCGTGTGTATGAAGTGCTCTGCGGCTGATGTTAACATCCAGCAGGCTGGTGACTTTGTCGACGGCCTTCCTTTGTCTTGCGGTCGCCCTCGGTAGCTCAATTGTTACTGGAGAGTGCGTGCTTCTCCTACGAGATCGTAAATCAACGCTGACAGATGTCTTGCTCAGTATGGAAGGTCCTGCGGCGGACTTGCACGCATCGCAGGAGGTAGTCAATTTGTCAGTGGCCTGCTTCGTGATTGGCTTTGGACTCGGGTCAGTGGCTCGTTCCCAATCTCCTATCCATAATGCTAAAGCGCATATAGACCACTCTTTTTCGCACCACTGTCCGAGGTCATTGGACGGAGACCCGTATATATCATCAGGTATTTTCATCCTCGATCTCGGTCTTGCATGTTACTTACCAGGTGCCTGACAGCATTTTCTTCTACTTCATCTTCACTCTACCTAGCGCGTTGGCAAAGAATGCAGCCACTCTTGTTATTTCTCGTCAAATTGCAGGAATTGCGTCTTCCGCGCCGATGTGTAATGTTGGAGGCAGTGTCGCCGACATCTGGTCCATAGAAGAGCGTGGGATACCCATGGCCATCTTCTCGGTCACCATCTTGTAAGCTTCTTGTCTCCTCCCGTCTTCTCACATTTGCTGACGCTTTCGCTAGCATCGGTCGTGAGTCCGCTGCTACCAATCCTTCCTTTCGTCGCAAATACGATGTTATCCTACAGCTTGCATCGGGCCTCTGGTCGGTGGCTTTATTGGCCAGACTATTGGGTGGCGATGGATATGTACGTCTCTCCAAGCCCAGTCATTAAATTTCCTATACTGATCACAATCTTCAGACTGGGTCCTTTTCATCTTCCTCGGCTGCTGCGTGTTCCTCACGCTGATCATGCCCGAGACGCTTGCGCCCGTCTTGTTGCACCGCAAGGCGGTGAGACTCCGAAAGGAGACCGGCGACGAGAGCTATCGCACGCTCGCCGAGCTCGAGCGCCGTCCCTTCAAGGTCGTCATCAAGGAGGCGCTGCTTCGGCCACTCATCATGCTGGCCACGGAGCCCGTTGTGTTCTTCATGTCGTTCTGTGCGTTGATCTGCTCATACTGCCGGAATGCTTCGCTGACTCTTTGACAGACCTTTCGTTCATCTATAGCATTCTCTGTAAGTATTGCGCTCAGGGACTGGCTGCCCTTGCTCATGATCCTCAGACCTGCTGTTCTTCGCTTTCCCCATTGCCTTCTCGGAGGTCCGGGGCTTCTCTGCAGGGATGACCGGCGTCACGTTCATCAGCGTTGTGGTACGTTCAGTCGTCTGCGCGGTTTTTACGCTGCTGACAGCAATGGTCAGCTTGGCATTGGGCTGGCGATGGGCATCGCCGTGCCAGCGCAGGAGAGGATTTTCCGCGCTGCCACTAAGAATGGTACCTACCCTGAGGCTCGTCTGTATACCATGATGGTCGGATCGATGTATGTGCTGACTTCTTCGAACTACAACCCAAGACTGACCGCGGTGTAGATTCCTTCCCGTCGCGCTCTTCATCTTTGCATTCACCGGCGGCTATGAGTGGGTGCATTGGATAGGTACGCAAACCTCGCTTCCTGTAGCCCTCTCTCTTACACCCTCTGCAGGACCCTGCATCGGCGGCGGCGTCTTCGGCTGGAGCATGATTCTCATGTAAGTTCTACTGTTTCCTTCATATACCCAACCCGTCTAACCCTTCCCCTAAGCTACATCTCCGCCAATTCCTACATCGTGGACAGCTACTCAAGTTACGCCGCCTCCGCCATCGCCTCCAAGACGCTCATGCGCTCCGAGGTCGGCGCCATGGTGCCCCTCTACGTCAACCAGATGTTCCACAACATGGGCTTCCAGTACGCCGGCCTCCTCCTCGCCCTCGTCTCCGTCGCCATCATGCCCATCCCCTTCGTGTTTTTCATCTACGGCGAGCGCATCCGCCAGAAGAGCAACATGGCGACGAAGACGGTGCGGATGAAGGAGCAGGATGCGGAGGTGATTGAGAAGGAGAAGATGTAGATGGGCCAGGAGGTCATTTGAGGTATAGAGGGCGAGTGGATGCTCTGCGTGCACGCTGTTATGTTATTTAATGTTTTCGTAGTTTCTCGCGGCCGACGTTCGTAGATATTTTCGATGGTCCACGTCATTATAATTACCATGATTCAGAAGACAGGACATCGTTGCATGAGGCAGAAGCTTGACCCTGAATGAGTAGACTGGAATAAGTAGACCCAAAGCTCCGGAAGTCTATCGAGTCGGCGCCTTCGCTTGAGTGCGCATCATGACCGCCTGTCATACCATCCCTTCATACTAGAAGTCTGAAATGCATGATAATCTCTTACATATACACCCTAATAATTATGATACATGTAATATACAAGTCCTATCGGATTCGAAAGGCAGTCCGTTCCCATCGACTAAACCACGTTCACGCAGCCATGCCGCGGTCCAAAGAATCCCAAACTCCATCAAGTCATCGCGTGACTCACACTGGTGGGTCTCAGAGCTATACGCAACTCGCCGTCCCACGTCCTCGCCTGCCTCCCCACCTCACACCACATCCCCCGCCGAATCGCTTTTCGCGTCCTCCACATGCGGCGGCCAAATCGCGCCCTTCTTCGTATACGCCCTCCCAAACGCCTCGCGCCCCGGGGCAGGCTGCATGCGACGACGCTCGTCCGAATGATCCTCCTGCGCCATGAACTGCGGAATCGTGTAGTGCACCTTGCCTCGCTGCTCCGACGTGATGGGCTGCGACGGAGGATTCGCAGAGGCGGGACCTTCGAAGAGCTCCCTGCCGCTGCCGCCGTACTTCGATACCATTTCGTCTGCAGGCGTGATAAAGATGAGCATGGTAGGACGAATGCAGAGGTCGGGTGATAACACCGGGCGGTGATGTGAAGTGGCTCGCGACGGGACGCACAGAGCGGGCGAGCCAAGGAACAAAGGAACGACTAGGCCCAAAAACTTCTCACAAACGTAAATCACCAACGGGAGCGGAGAACGCAGGGCCGCCGACGGAGGATGCATGCACGGCGCATGGCTGAACAATGGAAGGACATGGGAAGGAACACGGCGGACGAACGTGATTTTGGTGATGGACGTGTTGCAAACACCCGCGGACAAACTCAAGGGAATAGGAAGAACACGAGGCAGAAGAGAAGACGCACGGGTATTCTTGTTTTTCGTCCCACGACCGGTCTGATAGTGATGCTGGCTGTAGATCCACGAGCCGAGGAGCAACGCAACGCCAGAGCCGCCGACGATGAAGGCCTTTTAAATGGTCAACACGCGGGAAACAGAAACTGGCGAGCAGCGATCGAGCGTGTAACCACAGGAGCACGAGCGACGTTGAAGGGTATGCGCGATGTCTCGAAGGATTGCATGCGCTGGGTGCGCAACCCTTGAATGGAAATCGAAACTAAACGTACCTTCATCATACCGCCAGGCGCGGCCACTCCGGGAGCGGACCTGGGTACAGGACCCGGTGGAACGTGCGACATTGTGCTGGAGGTAGGGCAGGAAAAAGATGTCGTAGAACTAGCGCTGGGAAAAATCTAGGCGTCCAGACCAGGAGGATAAAGCGCTAGGTTTCACAACTTCGATGGGAGATTTGGTTGGAGACAGACGCGTTTGCGCTGTGAGCAGTTGCGGAAGAAGGGTCAAAAGATGGACGAGACGACAGAACCAACGTTTATATATCTGAGGACTTAGACTCCACGACGTATGACAGCGGATGAGACTATTCGACTCGAGAGCGAATTCAGAGACGGGTCGATGACGCGAGAGGAATAGGAGGTGGCGGATCCTAAACCGCGTACGGTCACGCACAATGCACGGGACGCTGGCAGGATAGACAAGGGGTGCGAAATGATGGGCGTATGTTTGCCACAGCAATGTTCGACTCGGCTTGAGACAGGCGGCTTGCTGTCCGCCGGTTCGTCGTGCCATCCGTGGAGAAAGCAGGCG
Source organism: Schizophyllum amplum (assembly GCA_007026445.1). Taxonomy (NCBI): domain Eukaryota; kingdom Fungi; phylum Basidiomycota; class Agaricomycetes; order Agaricales; family Schizophyllaceae; genus Schizophyllum; species Schizophyllum amplum. Next base: position 663,709 of record VDMD01000009.1, on the reverse strand, counting down.
CGCCACCCGATCGTCTCGCCTGCCCGATCCGCGTCACTGCACGTCGCGCGAATCCATGTCCTCAGACGCGCTTCGTTGTACCGGTTGTTCTGCTCTCGGCCTGGCCAGGTCACCTCGTACAAGCCTAGTCTCTGCGGCGTTGACAGGCGCAGTAGCGGTGATGATGAGATATCATGGCTGGGGATTCGCAGCGGCGGCCCTTTTGCGCTGTTCACGTATCTTCGCCGCTTGCTCTGGAAAGGCATGGGCACGTCAGTGACTGGTGAACTCTCGCGGGAGATCTGGGGAGGGCGCCTGTACTTCGCGGAAGCGGGAGATGAGCTTGCGAGTGCGCTTTACGCCCAGGGCGGACTTTCGGTACCGTAGGGAGCTCGGGAGAGCGGAGGGGAAGCGGCATAGAGGGCGGCTTACCTGCACGAAATGCCTCCAGATCGGCCTTGCGGCGTCCCTCGACGGACTGCTTGGCCACGTACATCACGCCGCCCGCGATTAGGAGCACACCGGAGAATGTCCATAACTGTGAAGTTAACTGTGAGAGACGTCACGCGAAGCAGGGAGGGCAACACACCATCCGCCTCGGTCCGTTCAGAGACTTGTTGATTGCGGAGAACATCGCGACTGGAAAGGTAGGAAGCGGGTCCTGTGCACGACGTGCAATTTCAGCAAGGGGGGTACCAGCACTGACAGTGACAGAGGGCGACAAGGCGGCGAGACCGACGAGTTCGAAAGTTCAGCACCCGGAGGACAAGTTCAGGTCGAATGTGATCGGGATGTGGTCCGGGACATCCGGAGGTGGACGGTCGGCGGAGTCAACATGCACAAATACGGACCTCCTGAATACATATGTCCATGTTGCGAAGACGAGACTGCCCGGTCTCCTTGAAGCTGGCCGACTGGCTGAGCTGGCCCGGCTGTGAAGTCCAGCATACTGTGAATTTTGGCGGTTAGGCGTCGGCGCGCGGGCTGACCGGTCCTCCGCTGGCCGGTTCGCTACTCAAGCCGTCGGAAACTCAAGACTCAAGAGCCCAGACTCTCTCTGTAACGGACTTCAACCTACCCGCGACAGGCCGTCGTCTGCTGCTGGCCGACGGGTGACTTTCTGCTGCCCGACCAGACATCCGCTGGCTCTCGCTGTGCCTTGCCATGTCCGCCATGTCCGCGCCAGTCGTGCTCGACGGCGAGTCGCCCTCGTCCTGCCACTCGGCTGGCCCTCGCCCTGTTTCGTCTGGCGATGCAACTGAAGCCTGGGGGCTCAGCTGGAGTTTGGATGACTCTCACTTTAACTGCAGGACGCTCGACCGACAATAAACCAGCGTGCTCTTGTGCGTCGCACCCCGACAATTGTCGCTCGAATTAGGCGAATACGCTTCGGTACGTCGCCTTATCCGTGCGCCCCAGAGCACGCGCGTCCCCTCCAGCTCCTTCCTAATCCATCTTTGCCCCATCTGCCTCGCTCCTTTCTTGTATCACGCACCTCATCGGGTCGGTCGGATACCTCCCGAACTATACCTCCACCTTGCCCGATTACTTTCCGTGCCAGGCGCGAACGTCCCTTCATCCCCCTGTCCTGATACCCGCTCTTTCTGCTCGACCGCTGCGTCCCACAGGCTCCCTCCCGACCCCCGCGCTCCCTCGCGCGCCCTATCCGATGCCAAGCCCCTCCCGCAGTCTTCGAACCCACCTCTCTCAGGATCTTCACTGAACCCACCTCTATCGCAATTTTCGAAATGACCTCCCTGTAACTTCCGCCCGCCCGTCGCGATGGCGAGAGCGGAGGGTTACAGGAACAAAGAAAATATGAAAGGAAAAACACTGCCATGGTTCGTCTTGACCCGGCTGCTGGTTCGAACCTCCTCCTCTCCACGCGTCGTTCGTATCGCGCGGGATCCGGATCCGGGAACAATGTGCAGGCTGGACGGGGAATGAACCGCAAGTCAAAAAGCCTATCGGGGAGCCTAAGTATCGCATCATGCCCTGGACGCGGTAGGCGTTGATGTCGATGGATACGGTTTGGATGGTAGGCTGACGGTAGGTGTCTACGTGGGCGCAGGGCGTCGATGTCGCCGCGAGTTATGAGGTGAGTTAAGTTATGTTCGTTGATGTCGATGGATAATGCAACTGATATGAGGTTCAGCACAGCGGCCTTGTACTCACGTCTCGCTTCATCTCATCCACCTCATCTCACTTCATCCCGTCCGCCCCTTCCTTCATCTCATTTGCCGCACTGCATCTCTTTCGCCCAGCACCTCATCCCATTCACCTCACATCATGTCACCCAGCTCATCCCGCTCCATCTTATCGAAGATCCCTCATCCCATCTCAATCTCGCCGCTTCATCCATCTTTACGTTACTTGTGCTCCAAGTAATAACTTACCACGAACTCGTGCCTCATCGCGCTGGGCCGGCAGACACCCATGGCCGTCTCCAGACATTGTGCGTTCACGCAAGGGCTTGTGCGATCTTCACAAGCAAGACACAAAGGCTCGCCGCCCCACATACCGCGCATGCACCTACCTGATGGGTCATTCGGATACCGATGACGAGAAAGGGAGGTCGCATAGGGAGCCGTGTGTTTGCGCTGATGGGGATGGGGAGCTTGATGGGAGGGGAATGGAAGGCACGTGGACTTTATGGACGACACCGTGGACGAGGAGTTTGCGAGGAGTGGACGTCGCGGGCGGCTCCCCCATGCAGTTCACGGAAGAGAGCTCCGCGCGATGGTTTCCAGGAACTCAAACACAACGCTCCCGACCGACATACCGACGCGACGCAAGCGGCGACGGGGAGGGGCGCGCACAGCACGCTCGATCAATGCACTGTATAACCCTTGCGCCCAGCTCGGCGCCGAACCTCAAAACCCTCCCGCCTAGTTTGCTGCGCGACAGTCGTGCTGTACTTACAAACCTCGTGCCCAGCCGTGCTGTACAACCCTCGACCCTCAAACTCTGACTCCGACACTCAAACGCTCGCCGAGCCCTGATATTGAAGTTCGGGCTGACAATTCGGGATGACTATAGCTGTGGATGACTAGGACTAGGCGCAATACAGATCACGTTCACCTTCGATGATACGATTGCGGGCCTCGCTGGCTCGCCTGGGGGCGGTGCACCTCGACTTGATCGCACCTCGCGCCGCGTTGTCTTCTTCATGATCGGCGCGCACCCTCCTCGATCATATCGCTCCAATCTGCCTCCTTTCGTCGCCTGAACACGTCGTCTCTTCGTCTTGCCAGGTCCTGCTCCGCGCTGCATAACTCGCGACGCCCTGAGCCCAGAACTCTCGACGACACGGACCATCCATCATTTCGAGGATCTTCCATCGTACCGGCGATGGCCTGCTATTCCGTCGAACGCCTGGCATCTCGCTCAGTACTTGCAACTCGGGATACTCACCTTCTCCTCGACTATGCCAGCTCTGCGCACATCCCTGAGTCCAATGGCAGCGCTTCCTACCGCCAGTCTCTACGCCCTCGACGGATCTATGTACACGCCGGCTATGCCGACCGGACATTCGTCAGCGCGCTCAACGGTCGACACGCCCACGCACTTGCATTCGTCGTCCCTCTCGCCGCCGCCCCTGCCAAGCGACACACAACGACGACGAACGTGCACGAATATATGTGACAGCTGCGGGAGGGCGTCCGGTTTTTCAGCCTTGTAAGGCGGCACACCCAGACGCAACGTCGGCCATGCCGCTGTGGCGTCCTGCAGTCGCAGCTTACGGTGCCACCAAGGGCATGCCACCACCGTGGCGCTCGGCGACGCCCGACAGGTCCTGCTAGTAAGCATGAGTCATTCTCGTCGTTCCTCGCTCGGCGAAGGGGACAACATACAAATTGATTGAGCACTGGGCAATGAACGTCGTCTAAACAACCCCCCGACGCCACAAGGGCTTCACGTTAGTACTGCGGAAGCGCCTTCACTAACGTCCCCGGAAATACACCTCTGTCCTTCTCCCTGCGCACCTTTCTGAGGCTTCTCCGCCACTGGCTGGACGCAAGGTCGGGGCGTTGGCTATGTAGATTGAATCCGGGTGTTCCTTCTTGCCTCCGCGGCGCTCTTCCATCCTCCGAGGTAGTCGACGAGCGCCCTCGGCCGCGAGGTCCTCAATTGAACCATCCCGGTCATGCATGATACAACGACCCTGGCCAGGCCGTCAATGTAAGGCTCTCGATGAATTTGCCCAGAACACTCGACGCACCCCAGTCATTCAATGTAACCCCAGCCACCTCCCGCACCCCCTCCCGTATCGCTGTCTCAGACCGCTGCGGCAAGCCTGTTCACCCCCAGATGCAGCCCCCAACGAATGCCCCCCGAATGCAGCGAGTCGACCCCCCGGATGCATACCCGCAGCGGTTCGCCTCAAAACGTTCCGCGGGGGCAAACCCTGTTGTTGCCGCCGCGTCGTGTGCTTTCGCGTATCGCGTCCGAGTGTGCCACCCGCCGTCGCGCGCGTCGTCGTCGTCGTGTCCAGGTCAGAGCATCCGGCGCTGCGCGCAGTCGATGCGGGCGGACGTTGTCTGGGTATCTCGTGCAGGCCGTTGAGACGAGAGCGTGGGTACGTGAGATAGAGCGTGGGTGCGTGGTTCACCACTTCGATTCAGTCGCTACCGCTCGATCCCGCTGGTCGCTATTCAAGTCGAATGTTGTTACCGCGTGTGTAGTGGGCTCACATACGACGTTTCCGCACGTGCCACCCTTGTCGAGTGCGTCTTCGAGTCACTTCGACCACTTCTTCGGCTGCTTGAAGTTGAACGTCGTCCGCCGTCCAGGTCGCATCAAGTTTGCGCCGTGTGTGCACAAGGCTCACCTCTGTATCGCCCTTGTTGCTTGAGTATACCTAGTCGGTACCCCGGTCGTCCACCACATAGCCGCCATGCTCGTTACTACTGTTGCTGTACAATCCTCATGTACAACAGCACGAGTTCACGTAAGTATCATCCGCGTTTGAAGGCCACGCGCGCACCCCCGGGTGCACGCAAATGGCGCGCCCGGTCCAGTCGTCCGATGTATTGAGGTGCTAGCGGACATGAGTTCGAAGTGGTCGTATCGAGGTTGTCGGAAACCTGGCGATCATGGCGAAAAGGAGGGACAACGCAGGGCGATCGCAGTCGGGGAAAACCGAGGGTAGGCGGCTAAGGGAGGCAATGAGCATCCGACGTCGGGCTCAAGTCGGGCTGGGAGGCAGTAACGAGGGGTTTACGGAGCGTACGAGAGGGCGGGGTTGACGAGAGCGCTGTGGGCGCTAGTTGTCGGGGCGCTATACACCGAGGGCGGTAAACGGAAGAGTGGCCCGAAGTCGGTGGCAAGTATAATTTCCGCGACCGAAGGATACGGACAGCGGCAAGTAGTTTAGTACAGTGGCGTGCACGGATTTACCATTGTAGAAGCAGACAACATACAGTGAGTCAGAGCCTTGATGTTGAGTTCTTGGTTGAATAGAATTCCTCGTCTCGAGTCGTGCACGAGAGCGAGTCGCAAGGATCGGTAACTGCGCTAAAGGCGTGGTCAGTGCGTTGCGGGGTGCGAGGCACGTACGAGCCCAGCGTAAGTCGAGAACCGCCTGCGTAGTTCATTCGATGGTTTAGGGTGAGTCCTTTATTCAGCAGTAGTGGGAAAACGCAGTGTCTTGCGAAAGGCCGACGTGTCCATACAGCGCTTATAGAGCGCGGAAAAGGTAGCGCGGTAAGTTCTGCGCCCGACCCGCCCGACACGTACCGACAATTCCGCCGACAAGGCTATCCTGTTCACTGCTCGACCGAGCGCGCAGCGTGTGAGAGGATTCCGAACTGCGTTCGACTTGAAAATTCGTTGTGCGCATTCTGGGAGACACCGATGACGAGTGCGTGGATAACCAGATGATGCTGCTCGTCAATCATCCGTGCAAAAATGGACAGTTAGCCAGCCGTCTTCGGGACGCAAAGATGCAAGCTCGCTGGCGGCACTCGGCGTTCGTGTCACGCCGCGCTCACCTTAACGCGCGCACCCACCTCTCATCGCTGCGTCACCGCCGTCCTTGTTGCCGCGCATCGATGTTCCCCCGCGCTCGATATCCACCTTGCCGCGCGTGAGCACCCTCCTTGCCGTTCGTCGACATTCTAGCTGCCGCGGGAGGTCTCGCTTCCGCTCCTGGATATCTTGAGCCTTGCCTGCCGACATCGACAGCATCCTCCCTGCCACATATCCGCCTTCGTCATGGAAGGCCCCGAATGGCGGGCTCGATGGCTCCGGGTGAAGTGCTCGAGGACTCCGGGTACAGTGCTGGGAGGGCCCGCGATGCTCGAAGGGTCCGGGTACAATGCCCAACGGCTCCGGCAATAGCGCACGAATCATAGAAAACCCGGGTGAGCGAACAATGAAAAATTCAGCCCGGTCGCGGGTCATGTCATTGTTCATGTCACGCACGCATGTCCGGAAATGACCCGCCGGCACGCGTGTTCGGAGCCACGCGAGGGTCGTTGCCAGGGTCGAGGAGGACAATAAATTCCTGATATATCAGCGTTCAATTGAAGGCAGCGAGGCGATCGACTGAGCGGCGATGGCGCCGCTGTAGGCTGGCCGGTGGCAGAGACGCGAGTGCTGCCGGAGGGTGCACGACAAGACGCGGCAGCGCGTCACGGCCTGCAAAGGCGTGACGCCGACAGTCCAAAAACTGCGTCACGGACCGGGAAACATGTCATGCTCGACAGCGCGTCACGGGTTGGCGAACCGACAAACACCCCAGCTCGTCGGGGCGACAAACACGCCACTCGCTGCGCGCGCAGCAGGCCTCAATTGCGGGCGACGACGAGGGACGCGTACCTGGATGGGGTCCGCCGCACGTAAGTGACGTGGCGTATGATGCAGCACTGGCCAGTTGGCGAGTTGACGAGGTGGTCAGACAAAGGGAGATGGGGGACAGACGGGGAGCGTACGTACGAACGACGGGGCAGGCAGTCCAGACAAACGGGAGGCCGATACCGGTAGGAATGCGCGAGTCAGTGCATAATTCGGGCGAAAGGGAGCAAGTCGGGGATGAAATGCGCGTGCAGAAAGGGCACGAAGGACATGGAAACTTGAAAGGCAAAACGACGAGGCTGGACTGTTCGAGTCGGGTCAAAAGGGGACTGTCGAAAGGGAAAGAAAGAATGGAGGTTCGGAGTGCCACGGACGGCGCGTATCGGCGCGCAGCTCGAGCAAGAAAAGACCCCCGTGCCGTAAAGCGGACACGGAAACACGGTATTGGTCAGCAGAACAAAGGTCCATTCTTCTCGCGGGGACACGGGGACGGGGGACAGCAGCACACAAAGGCTGCCGCCGCGATCGTGTTTTTCGTCGCGATCGAGCTGATTCGAGTTGATAGATTCGGGTTCGCGTGCATTTCCACCAGCCACTTGACACGATCGGCCGGCCGTGATGGTGCTGACGTTGCATGGCGACCGTCGCACCGGGACCCAAATTCCAAATCAGGCGGAAAAAGAGCTGTGGAGATTGGTGATTATGCCATTGTCCCCCTGCACTCGCGCTCTGCGACGGCGACGCTGGCGGCGGCGGCGCAGGACCCTCTGGCCTCTGCTACGGGCATGCGCTAATAAGCAGATCAGGGAGCACAAGGTCCGACGAGAGCCGGCGGCGGGTGGGCGCCCCAAGCTGGATCTCCGATCCCTTGTGTGGCTGTGCAAAACTGATTCAGATTCGAACCGGCTCACTTTGGGATTTGGCCGGCGCGCATATAAAGAGCGGGGCGCCCCCTGGCCAAGGCGTCACTCATCGCTTCGCTACCCGCCACCGCTCTCACTCGTGCTCGCCGCCCGCTGCATCCTCCACCACCGCGCCTCATCATCATCATACATGGCGACCGCAGCCGTTCAGACACGCATCGGGTCCGCGACCCCCATCTGGGACAAGAACCGGTCATGGAGAGTTGGGGAACATTGCTCGCTCTGGGTCAATGGGGGTGTCGACGTCTACGCCTGCATCGTTGCTCGTGCGTAACTGTCCGATCGCGTCCTCTTTCACTGCTAACGCGCACTTTAGACGTGTCCACTGCTGCAACACAACCGCGGCCAGGGTCCCCCTACTGGCAGTTCCTGGGGAGGCGATAGGCGGCGGGCCGCCTGTCGCCCCCGTTCGCCGCCCCCCCCCCACACCGACGGACGCGAATATCTTGCGCCAGTGCATCGAGCCCCCCACGCACACGCACCCGCACACTCGCACACGCATCGCACGGATCCGTATTTATGCATACCACGCCGCCGCACCGCATACTCCGCGACCTGTCGTACACGACAGCGCCTGAGGGCGCGCCAAGAAGAAGGAGAGGAGGAAGAAGAGATGGGAGTAGATGAGAATCCCCGATGCATGTAGTTCTTGGGCCGCCGCCGCCGCGGGCTGGAGGGGGAGGGATCCGACATGCGCGCTTTCTTTTGGTCTCTTGTGTTCTTCGCTATATGGGCTCTCGACTCTGGCTGCTATCCTGGCGCGTCCTAGATGTATATTTCTTTTTAGTTGGCTAACTTATTCGTCTTCCTCCCTTCGCGATCTTCTCTGTACTTGTACGCACACACACACTGCACTGCACCGAATGGCACTTGTTCCTGTAGCGCCCACGTCTGACGTCAGTGCACCTGCGAACGTGACGTCACTCGACGTCGAGCGCACGCCCTCCGCATCCGAAGCTCTCACCCCCGCGTCCCCCACTTGATGCTGTGATCACACTGCCAAAACAAGACCAACTCATCACTCGCCATCTCACCAAGCGTTCGCACCACCCATGTCCTCTACAAATTCGCTGCTGATGGTGGCGGCGCGCCCCGAACACCCCGGGCGGCGCGCCTGACGCGTCGACGCGACGCGCCCTCCGGCCTGGGAAATCCCAGTGAATGGCGCTCGGCATGCAAAGATAGAAGGCGATCGACGTTACACCGGTGAGTGACCGGAAGACGTCCGTGGCTGATCGCTGTCCGACACCCCAGCCAGCCGCCATCCTCCCCCATCCAGCTAGTAATCGCCAGATCGTCTCCTCGACAACACTTACGCTCGGGCTTTGACGCTTGGCAGCTGGCCACTTCTTCGAACAACACCATCGAAATTTCTCGTCCAAGGACTATATTCAGGAACCGTCCGCCCGGCGTCGCGCGCACCCGATATCGGTGTATTCTCACTGTCTGAGTCTCGACTCTCGATAGCGCGCCTCAAGCATAGCCGGTCGGGTTCGATGCTCCCCAGATGCTCCCCGACATCGCAACCCATCGAACTTCAAGCTCAAACTCGCAGAATCTCACGCCGGGGCTGAAGTCTCGGAATCTTCCAGCAGCGCGAGCTGTTCGGAATCTCCCATTGACCCTGAAGGCCTCCTCGACCCAGCCGTTGTCAGCCAATAGATTCTGACCGAGCCGACTGTCCGGGGGTGCTGCGCGCGTCGGGATTGTGGACGACGCACCGGTCATGCGCTGGGCTTCTCGACCAGCGCGCGCGCCGATTACTCCAAATCGCGCACCGGTGCTGAGATGCGCCTCGGTCGTATCCCCGCCTGAAGCGACCTGTGCTGACTACACGTCTTCTCAGCTTAGTACCCTGCAGGCGCTTGACAGTGACGCTTATTCAAGATCTATGTTTGTGCACCTGTGGTCCTATACCTGCTGACTATACAGTCGATAAGTGAGCCCACTCCCTATCATGATCCATGCAGCTGATTCTCTAGTGCTGACCATATAATAGTATAGTACTATGTAAGTAGGTTCGCGCGCCGACAAAGTATACATAAGTCACTAGGCTCGCCATCTCACCCGCAAGCCCGTATGCGCTAGCGCCGCCGCAGGAGACTGCGAAGTCTATCAGGTGGGGCAGCACAACCCTAGCGCATCAGCCTCAGGAGAGACTCACGCATCAACAGGAACTGGCCTGGAGCTGGCCAAATGTGCCAGCTGATTGACGCAAAATGGCCGGTTGCGCTCGGCGCTCTGGTGGGCTCGGCTGTCAAGCGCGGCGGCGCGTTTTTATGGGGCGCGTCCTTGGGCTCGGCAAGTGCGCCTTGGGAATCGGGTGGCGGCTGTTGGACTCGGCTGGCGGTCTTGGGCAGCCTTGAACTCGGCAGATGCGTTGGTGAACTTGACAAATATACCAACAAGCGCGCCGCTGTGCTCGACTGATTGGGCTGAGGCCGTTTGGCCAGTGTTTATGCGCGTGACTTCCCCCTCGCGTTGCGACTTTCCAGCTGACGCACACTACTGCGCAGGTGCATCCTCAGATGCGGTCAGTGAGCATCCGCCACTCCGATAAGTAAACATCTTGCTTGCTTACGCTCACTCGCGCGCCGGCTCAAGGGCGAGGGGGGACTATCTTGACTGACACAATTAGTACGTACCTATCAGTACCTAAGTAGAACGGTCGAGCAACGGTCGAGGATACTTTGTATGAGCTTTATATCGTCCTATCAGACGATGAACACAACATACGCGCGTATCCGTCAGTTGCCCGGACCGACGAGGTGGTGGTGGTGGTGGTGGTGCGGGGGGAAGAAGGGGGGAGGTGTTGTACTCTTTGGCTTTAATGGGCTACAAGAGAAGACGCCGGTACGCGCGTCGTCCGGAGTTTTGGCTGCACCCGACGAGAATGACTACAGGTGACTCAAGTAGAATCATCGGATATGCCATTCGAAATCTGCGATAGGCCATTGACAAGGATAATGCTGTAGACGAGCAGACTCGGAGCAGTCTATAACGGCGGGCGAGCAGCACGAAAAAAGGCGTGCTTGAACCCTGCAGGGCCAGAGAACAATGAACGCACCAGAGATTTGATTCCGTGGAGTACAAGCCCCGTGAAGAACAATGTCCATAAAATTGCCTCGGGCCGAGTGTCCGCCATCATTGCGGCATCACGTTCGACGCCACTGGAGCGCTCGCACGCACTTCCTGCGCCCACGAAGCGCACGAGGCCTTCCTGCCTGGGAACAATGGCTGCTGCGATCCTTTACGGATGCTGTTAGCGTGAGATGTGATGCGCCGTGACGAAGCGAAAGGTGAGCAGTTACGTATCGCACACCCTTCGATAGGCGCGTACCCTTCGATTGTCACCCTCTTCGAGCCTGTTGAATTGGTACGTATCCGCTGAGTCCGTTGAATGTGATGCGTGTCCAGGGATTGAGTCGAGTGATGATGAGTACACAAGGGGACATGGGTGCTTGCGCGGGTGACATTGAGTCCAGAAGTTGAATACGAAAGAACGTCGTCAGATCATAGGGTGGGAAGTCGGCCTGGCTGAGACGATGATAATGCAGCGTTCGCTGATGGATGCAGCGAGACGGCCGGCAAATACGAACGGTCGCTGCCGTGACCGCTTCCAAGAGAGCAAGTAGGACAAGCCGTGAGACGGGTCGATGAAAGTCCAGAAGCGCCTTGCTGGCGTCACCCGCGAAAGAGGTCACGAATAGCGTAATGACGGTGTGCCGGGCATGCTGACACGATTGCTGGCACGACATAGAAAGCTTCAGAAGGAATCGATACACAAGGCTTGTTGGTGATGAGTCGCAATGGGCAACAAGACGCACCTCAGCATATGGAGGACAATTTCCCTTTTGAGCAGCTTGAGAATCGCAGCCGGTGTTCGACCGTACGATGACGAGATGAGCGATGAGCATCACTACTTCTAGTATAACACCAGTAGGAGGCGCACCTGATTCACGATATTGCGTCTGGGACGCCTACCAGATGACGACGGGCACGAAGATGCCAAGTGTCCCGCGAACGAGATGAACGGCCTGCCCAGATTTGGCAGTTCATTAGAACTAGCGCATGGGCACGAGAAGAGCTCCTGCAGCGTTCGCCGCGTGAGAGGCCGACGGAAGCAGTAAGTTACACATCGATCACGTCGGGTGAGAGAAAGTGCCAGGTGCCAGGAAGGGCGTGCTCTGTGGACGACGTGAGAGAAGGACTCACAATCACACTCTCAGAAGGACTTCCATGGACGAATATACCGGGAAAAAGGATCGTCTCCCTGCAGAATGGCAAAAGCGAGCGTCACGAATTCGGAAGCTCGACACGCAGTCATGTCCGCAACAAACCCGCAGAGCTCCACTGGAAGCGACAGCGGTCTGGACGTAGCCAATGTGTATAGAGCTCTGTACAATTTAGTCAGTCGCGAGAAGGAAGGAGGAAGGAAGCGGTCCCGTGCACCTTTCGAAAACGTGGGACATTGGTGGAACATATCGGAAGTACCACGAAGACCGGCTCACCCTGACTGACCAAGTCTGTAATGTGGTTGGCAGTGAAGGTCACTTGTGCAGAACACTCGTCAACTGTGGGGCATCAGTGGAGCAGGCAGAAAGACGAGGCTATCGCAGAGAGAAACGGGGGGTCTTGGGGGAATACAGGCCGAGGAAGAGCAAGGGTTAACAAGAAAATCCTGAAGCGACGCGGTGATAGAGCAAGAAGACAAGCAGAAAAAGCATAAGCGGACGAGCGACGGTCACAGCGGCAAAGCGGATTAATGACTACTTCTTTCCGGCCACGGGAGAGAAGGAATTGTCAATATCAGCGCACGAACATGAAAATCGAATTCTAAGGAGTTCACGGCAAAGGCCGAAGACGGATGCACGTGAATCGTGATCGGATCAACAAGTTCAACTTCAACTTCAAGTTCGACTCGAAGACTGAAGCTTGAAAGTACTGAAGCTCGAAGCCATGCCGCTGCCCTGATCTGGCGCTGTCCAAAGCGATGATAAGTCGTCTGTCGATGGCCGCCCACGCACGATCGCGCCCTTTCCCTGGCTACTCTAGGATCCTCAAACCATTGCTGAGGCCGCAACGCCGACCTAATCTATCGAGATGGAGATATAGCCAGTCTCCGTGGCGTAACGAGTCGATCTCCGGATTGTAAGTTCACGGCGCGTGTTGTCCTACTTCAAACAGAGAGAACTATCGTGGAAGAACGGTGGCCATTGCAGGCGACGTCCGATACGCGTGGCGCGGCGGTAGTGTAGGCGGCGGCGTAGGGACAACAGAACTGTACCTTGGACCCAGCTGGTAGGTCGGCGGAGCTACGCAGCAGTTATCCGACTCGCAATCGGATGGGACAGACCGGGTCGTCGCTGAGGTCCATTGTTGACAGATTTCGGATGCCACGGACTTGCAAAATCAGCTTGCCCGGCGTCAAGCTAAGAGAGAGACGGGTGCCCTAGCAGTAGCCGCCCAAAGGTCAGGGACGTCGCCTGTATAGAGTTGAACAGCATATTTACAGCCGCAAATATCCAGAACTCGGCGGCTGGTGCCGCAAAGTGCCGCACAGAATTCACATAGGCGCGCCACGATCCGACGCTTCCCTGATCATGTATGCGCACGAGAACGTCGGAGGCAGACCAGGCGGCGACGAGAAAACAGCGCTGGGTTACGAGGATGAGTCGAACCGGGTTCGAGCATAAAGTTCAAATCGCATGACAAAAGTTCGACGGTACCGGCAGCTGAGTCGAGCGAGAAGCTGTACGCCCGTCTACCCGAGCACGCTCAGGTGGCCCGGCAGGAGCAGAACCGGCTCGTTGTGAAGTGATCTTGAAAGCGCAGCTTCTATGTCCGCACCAGCGTCCAGCTGTGCCCGAGTCCACGTTCGCCTGGGTCCTAGAACTTTCTGTGAGTATTCATCGCAGAGTCATGAGTGCACAAGGGTCGGATTTCCTTCAGGTCCGCTGTGCGCGTCGTGGGAATGGGGTTCCTTTGCGCCTTCTCCCGCGAAGGCTGGTGAATGGGACGGACGGTGGCTATATCCGGGCTGTATGGAGACGCTGCAAGTGGCAGTGGCTTGTAGCAATCGAGACATAGATCCGCCTGTCTAGGGCGTGAGCAGGCCACGAGAGGTCGCTATATTTGACCAACAAGAATCCTGTCGCGACTCAGCAATTGTTGCGCGGCGAATGCAGGAGAACCTTTTATTCCGAGTTCGGGTCGCCGATGCTCTGACGATGGCATGAGAGATAGCGATACCGACGGGATAGCGCAGCGTAGGATGGGCGGCGCTTCGACCGAGGGTACCTTCCGGGTGCGGACCACCCGCTTAAACACGTCGCTGGCTACGTAGCAAACTATGCACTGCACGCATTGTGACGTGCGGGCGTCAACAGAAGCGCGTTGGTAGCGGGAGGCGCATCAACGCGAAGCAGAGTCGCAGCAGCGCGCGATAGACGAGGAGGTCGGACCGTAGACAATAGAGTTCCATAATTTTTGTGCAGCTGAGTCTAGACAGGACGCCATCAACGGTCAATGAGTTCGGGTTAGACCGGACCGCCCACGGACAGCGACAGGGAGCCCCTGGCACATTGACAGACACTGTAACTTGTGTAAATAGCCGTCAACCTCAAGAGAGCATAGCGACGGCTGGTTGCACCGAATACAGTGCATGCTGCAGGCTGTAGTAGACGCACCCGTATAGAGTATGCAGTACAATCATGTCCTACGCTGTGTGATGATCTGCAAGCGGTGCACCCCTTGGCGCTTCTGGCCCTTGAGAGAGGATTCACTTCATAGAACGTGCTGTACATCACCTGCGAGCATCTCCCAAACTTGCAAACTTGCGTACCATAACGCGTGTGCGGGTATATCGGAGAGGAGCACGATCTGGTTGAGCTCAGCTCAGCTCAGTCGCAACCGGCCCTTCGATGTTGATTCACCGGCAACCCGACGACCTGGAAGTGATCTACGCCAAGCCTTCGAACCTTCAACGCACGGAAGTTATACGTGACCGTGCCAGAGCGTTGGCAGCGGCGCAGCATGCGAGCTGAGCGGAATACAGTCAAGATTCGAAGGGATGACTAGAGATGCAAATGAATAGTTCACCGGTTGGACAGGCAAGGAATGGGAATACAGAAAGCTAGCGCCTCGACCACGTATATCTTCGGTAGAGGGTAATAGAGCCACAAGGATGTTGAAGGCCGACGTAGCGTCCGGGTTCTGGCTGTTTCGCAGCGTTTTCCCCTTCCCCGTTGTTTCCTAGGTCTGCGTTATCGGTGTCGTGTCCGTCCCAAAGAGCCTGCGAGACTTCAGTAGATAAGAGACCGAATGTAGTTCACTCACATAACGTCGAGGGTTTACCAACAATTTTCTGCGGTCAGATACGAGCGAAAGTCAAACATGAACACTAGGGACACGTCCTGTCACATCACGTGAATTCTTCCGCAGTTACCGTGACATTGTTCAGAACTGCTGACTGCCGACGTCGTGGCGAGACTAAAGGACAGAAGGACAGAAGCTGCGACAGCGGGCTGTGCTTGGAGCAAATAGGGGTCTTCCGACGTCTGAACAGCACCTGGCCAGGTCGCTAGCGACCCATGACCTCTATGACGGGGGTGTATATAAGGAGGGGAAGGAAGAAAACGCGAGGCAACACACCTCGAGCCCAAGCCTTCATCATCATGTACCCAACAGGTCCTCGTTTTGTTGCGCTCGGCGCTAACGCAACACGCTTTATGGGATCCCAGCCGCAGCCCGGAAAGGGAAAGATAGTGCGCTGGCTGCGTCGTTGTGCGAATATCGTGCGACCTTGCTGACGGGGCGGCGTGAGCAGATGTTCGGTATCGGTGCCTTCATTGGTATGACAGTCCTCTCATACTGGTGGGGATACGACGACATTGACAAGCGTCACCGCGGTACGGTGAGTCTTGCACGAGATATGGCAAAGGGCCGCTGATCTTGATGTTGCTGCAGCTATGGTTAAATAAGCAAGAAATATCAGAGGACCAGGTCGAAGCCTCCCAAGCCATGTAGAAGGATGCTAGGTACCGCGGGAGCAGGTCAAGTCAATGCAGTATCTCGAAATAGGAGGAAACTGGCCGTACCATGTTAAGTGTATCATAGGCTCACTGTATTTATCGATGTTTTTGGTGTTCAGCACTCAATTTTTGGAGAAGCATCTTCACATGCGATCTGTAGCAAGAAACGCAGCTCTTGTCGAGTGTGTAAGTCATGGTCAACCTTGAAGCTTGAAGCTTGAAGCCGGGATGTGCCGAATCCCGGCAAAACCGGGCCGCCGATGTAAACCTGGCGCTTGTGAAGCAGACGCCAACTTGACGCTTACGATCATGTTGTCTGCCATTGCTCGCCATACCAGGCGGCACACTGTCATCTCCCGCTCTTTAGCTGCGCGCGCATCGCTCTCCTACTCGGCGCCCGCGCGTGCCGACCCATGGCCTCTACCCCACACTCCCGAGCATCTCGAGAAAACCCGTACGCCTACGGATGTGCCTATGCTCCCGCCGCTCGAACGCATTGGTGAGAGCGTAGACAAGATGCGCGCCCGGCTTGTATACCAGTCCCGCAAGCGCGGTACGCTTGAAAGCGACCTGTTACTCAGCACTTTCGCGCGGGACCATCTGGCGATGATGAGTGAGGCGGAGATGCGCGAGTATGACAAGGTGCGCTACTACAGTTATACGATGACAGGTCTGTACAAACATCCGTACCAGCTCCTTGACGAACCGGACTGGGACATCTACTACTGGGCCACTGGGAAGCGGGCTCCGCCAGAGCGCTGGGAAGACTCGGTCCTTCTGCAGAAGCTTGCCATGCACGCGAAGAACGAGGGCAAGGTCGTGCGCAAAATGCCAGCACTAGATTAATACATGAGCGGCAGCAGACGAGCAGCGACCCACGTTGTACGATACATCTCCCGATCATAATGTGACCTTGACGCCAGCTACGTGCCCTCCACTGGCCCTTCCTGGCCCTCAGCACTGCAAGGGTCTCGCGAGGCTCGAAAGGTGAGCCGTCTTTCCATCTGCGTACGATGAACCATCTCCCAACGTCATACACCGTATACATGCACGACCTTGCCGTTCTGCTGTCCCCTCCACCTCCTTGCATCACAGCCAAACCCAAGCGGACTCGCCGAAAGCGAGATGCTCTCTATGGTCTCCCACTGCGGACGATTATGATCTATTCCGACTATACTGAGCTGTCTTGTCAATAGCGGCACGCACGCACGGCTGAGGTAGTGAGTAGAGTTACCAAGCTCGGCTTCCATGTACATCGTGTTGCGAGTACTCTCTCAGCTCAATACAGGACGTTGTTCACTTTGTGCACTGCTTGTAGGAAAGACGACGTCGAGACTCGAGACTCGGCAATAATGCTCAGCCGTGGGTGAACAAACATCAAGTCCGAAAACGAACAAACAAAGAAGCCGAAGATTCCGAATGCTGGAGTCACCTTCGTCGATCATGCTGACTCTTGACTTACGCTTATCCTGACCTCTTCCCCTTCTCTCCATCTGAGTCTTAGACTTCCTAACCATATATAATATGCCGGCGCAAACTACGCAGGCTGCCGCGGCGCAATCGAACGTCCCCCTCGGTCTCGGCGTTCCACCCTTCACGCCTCACGCGATCTCTGTATCGTTGCCGCTATGGAAAGACAACGTCGACTACGAGGAAGGCGCTCAACGCGTCGTCGAGCGCATGGTCTCGGGATACCCGCGATTCTTTATACCCTTGCCCGTGCAGAAGGTGCGTTCCCTCCTCTCTGCCCTTCGTCCGGTCGCTAATATCTCAACCATGCTCAGCTCGCCGCTCTCTGCACGCGCAAATTCGGCAGGGAGGGCGAGTCATGCATGCTGTTGCCCACGCGCAAGATCGCAGACAGCTGCCGCGACTTCATGAAGGCCCATTCCCCCACCCCTCTTGCCCCGCGGCTTGTCCAGTACAAGATCTCGCCCGACGAAGAGGTACACCGGCAGCTGCCGCGCGGCACCGTCGCCGCGCAGGAGGTCGATCTCCATCTCGTCTTGTTCCCCACAGACGCGGCGCCCGTCGCCAAGCAGTTCTGGCAGCACACGGGCATGGGCGTGTCCAGCCGCCTCGCGGATCACTGCCTGACGATCGTATCCCCCGACGACGCGCAGGTGCCGCCGACGTCGCCTACCACGGGCAGCCGGCCGTCGTTCAAGGCGGTGAACAAGCACTACGCAGTGAAGAAAGCCCCCGCGGCGTCGCCGGACGCGGTGGACGATATCAGCATCGACACGTCGTACTACTTGGAAGAGCGCTACGGGCGCAATCTGCCGCTCGCGGCGGCGACGGCGGCGAAGCGCGCGCTGCGCCGGCGGATATCGGGCGTGCTGGTGCAGGATAATGCGTGCGATCGGCAGGGGGAGGCGTGTGCGGGGCAACAGGATGTGGATGTCGGCCCTAGCTCGCGCGGTGTGGCAGATCTGTCCGAGGACGATGTCTTTCTGTTCCCGACCGGCATGGCCGCGATATGGAGCGCGCATCAGACAGCGCTGGCTGTCCGTCCACCTGCCAAGAGTGTTTGCTTTGGGTGTGTATGGACTCGTAGCAGCACCATGGGCATGTCGCTTACTAGGCCATTAGCTTCCCCTACACTGACACTCTGAAGATCCTCCAGAAGTGGGGCCCTGGGTGCCACTTCCTCGGCCGGGGGATCGACGAGGAGCTCGATGAGCTGGAGCAGATGCTTGCGCGGGAGGCCGCGGCGGACCCGTCGAAGCCGCCTATCCTCGCGTTGTTCACCGAGTTCCCGTCGAACCCGCTGTTGCGCACGGCTGACCTCGCGCGGCTGCGACGGTTGGCGGACCAGTACGACTTTCTGATCGTGGTGGATGAGACGATTGGTAACTTTGTGAACGTGGATGTGCTACCGCACGCGGACATCGTCGTGAGCAGCCTGACGAAGATCTTCAGCGGGGATGCGAATGTGATGGGTGGCGGGTGCGCTTACTCTATCTTTTATTTCGCACATCACTGTATACTAATGCCCGTACTTAGGATGGTCCTAAACCCCCGCGGCCGACACTACGCTGAACTGAAGGCGCACCTCCGCGCTAATTTCGAAGACGTGTTCTTCGAACAAGACGCCCTCTACCTCGAGCGCAACTCCCGCGACTTCCGACGCCGCATCCAGGTCATCGACGCCAACACCGAGGCTGCCTGCGACTTCTTCTACGCTCGCTCGCTCGCCTGCCCCTCCCCTTTACCCACCTCCGTCGTCACCGCCGTCTACTACCCCAAGTACGAGACGCGCAAGCACTACGACGCGTGCCGGCTCCCCGGCGGCGGATACGGCGGGCTGTTCACCTTGACGTTCACGACCATGAAGGCGGCGCAGGCGTTCTACGATACCCTCGCGTGCTTCAAGGGTCCGTCGCTAGGGACGAACTTTACGCTGGCGAGCCCGTATGCGATTTTGGCACACTATGCGGAGCTGGAGTGGGCGGCGAGGTATGGGGTGGAGGCGAGCTTGGTGAGGATCAGCGTGGGACTGGAAGAGAGGGACAAGTTGCTGGGCAACTTTGCGACGGCGCTGGAGGCGGCGGAGAAGGCGGCGGCTGAGGAGAAGACGGCTGTAGAGGGGGTAACTGCGGCATAGTCTGTTTGTTGCTCAAGGGAAGTCATCATCTTGCATCTTGTATCCAACTACGATGCTCTGCCTTGTATCCAACTACAATATTTTGTCGTGTATCCAACTACCACGCTCCACGAACTACTTACTTACGCACTGCTCGCTGTATCCAACTACGCACTTCATGTATCACTAGCATATAAGACTGCCGGACTATCCGGATGGACTGATTATCGTTGAGAGATGGATTATCGATGAGCAACGCGTCCCTGTACAGAATAATGCGTATGTTCGCTTCTGTATCTTCAATTCGCCGCCTATTGCTACCGGCTCACCGCTAGCGACAAGTTCACCGTGGTTCGTCCTGAGTGGGGCGGCTCGTGTGATGGGTGCGGAGGGTGATGGCCCGGAGGGTTTGTGATGATACGCGTCGTACCGGTGACGACGAGGAGGGAAGGGCATCGCGACGGCGTCGCGAAGGCGGGCGGTGATGTCATAGTCTAGGTCATATAGGATACGCGACTGCCAAGGAAGGAACAACGACGTCGAGGAAGCACGCATGACGGACGTTGAGCCGCATGACGCTCACCACTTACACCCCGACGCGCACGTTCCTGACCCACGCCTTCTTCTTCTCCTACCACCATCCCGCCAACTGCTCCTGCTGCCATCATGCCATTCGGATACCAGTGCGTTAACTTCTGGCTGGGGTTTGAGGATCTGGAAGCTGACGGGGTGCGCCAGTCTGCAGGGACCTAGGGTTGCGCGTGAGTAGCGAGATGTCTCATGCGTGGTGCACGGGGAAAGAGGGGGGAGCGAAGAGCAGAAACAAAGGCAACCTGCACATGCTGACACGTCCCCCCAGACGCCCACAAGCGCCACACCATTATCCCCGGCATGCTCTACGTGACCTTCATCCATTTCCGGCCGCGCTTCCAGGTGCAGCTGGGAAGGCACGTCCGTGTCAATTGATCGAGGGTGGTTGTATTGTCGGCAAGCGGTGAGCACCTCCATGGCGCACAAGCGGGTGATCTGGGGCGCTGACGGGAGGCCTTCGCAGCGTCATCGACATCCTTGATTATCCAGCTATCTGCCACGCAACAAGCACGCGCATCCGGCTCACTCTCGTATATCCCCCATATCACTCCCCACATGTGTGGTTCCCTCTCACGCACCTCCCCATCCATCTCCTTCGGACACCACAAACACAGCTCCCCGCACCCCGCCCCATCTTGATCATGACCTCGCCACTAGAAATGACCTGGGGGCATTTGTAGAACCAATGCACTTCCCCCGTTCCATGATACGACCCCACGCCGCGAACGAACCCACGAACCCCCGCTTCCAGGTGGCGCGCTTGGGGCGATCCCATACATTGCTCTTCTCTCGCACGTATCGCCCGTCTCTCGCGCATACACATCGCATCTCACCTATACATATCGAGCCCATCGGGCTGGGATATCGAGAGAGGGGGCCGAACCGGGCTATCGACGAGCTTACTGGGTTATCGAGCGCATCGGACTTGGATATCGAGGACCCTCAGAGTGGACTATCGGAGTGAGATGCGGCGACCCATCGGAATGGGCTTCGAGGATCAAAGTGGGATTCGAGGACCATCGGATTGGGATGTGGCGACTCATTAGGACTGGTCTCTACATCGGCTATCGGACTGGATTGTACGTCGGCTATCGAACTGGAATGTATGCCACCTATCATCGAGAACCATCGGACTGCATCAGCGAGCCGAGGTCTTGCAATTGGCGGTTTGCAGCGACATATACTGAGCTTCTGTCGGAACCTTGTCATACTACGGCCATGATCGCCCCAATACACGTGCATTCGAGAGGTGACTCGCCGTCTACGAGATGAATCCGCGGCGCTCGTGGCTGGTTGGATCGCGTGTGGTTGGACCCAAAGCGGCGCGTGGGACGGCGCCAAGACTGCTGGACCCACAGCCTACACGTGCTAGAGTACGAGCTTGCGCAGAGAAGTCAATGATTCTGACGGCTTGGCGGCAGAGAGGCGTCCGCCGGTACCCGCTTGAAGCAGGTCAAGGAGCTTTCTCGGTAAGTAGAGCAGGTCGGGAGGTTCTTGTCGGTGGAGCAGGCGGGAGGCCTTGTCGGCGGAGGCTGTGGAGCAGGTCGGGAGGCCCTTGTCGGTACAGCAGGTCGAGAACCCTTTCTGAATCTCAACGTGTTCACTCGTGGTCCATCTGTGGAGTAGGAGGTAGAGTTTATGGAGTGGACAGGCAGTTTGTCCGGGAGCGTTACGAGGAGGGGAGGCGATTTACGAAGAGGGGAAGCGGTTTACGAAGAGGGGAGGCTGTATGTGGAGCGGAGAGGCGATTCACGAAGTGAGAAGGCAGTTTGTTCGGGAGTTGCGAGGGAGGGGTCATCGTGCGGAACAATTTGTCCAAGAGCAACTCGGAAATGGGGAGGCGGTCTGCGGAGTGGGAGGACAGGTTACGGAGCGGAGGGAGGCAGCTTGTCAACCCAAAGGTCCCTCGGAGTGGGGCGGGCCGGCGCGGGACTTCGGACTACGGGACTCCCGCGAGGAGGTGTGTGCGAGTGACAGAGTTGGGGTACTCAAGGGTAGTTATCCGTGACAAGCGATGCGAGGGATGCGAGAGGGAACGAGTAACGGGTGAAGTTGCGAGCTGAAGCCCGAGGGGGCGCCGAGGATATAGGCTGAGGACAGGATTAGTATAGGGTGAGGAAAGCAAGCAAGAGACGAGCAGGTTGCGAGGGCGTGAGAGAGGGCTGGAACGAGGCGGGCTAGAAGCAAGGTCTTCGACTTGGTGGTGGAGCCAGCAACGGATGCCTGTCATCGACACCTGCAGTCACGCTCGGATAGGTGACGAGCGGAAGGACTGGCAAAGCTTCATTAGAGCTAGGTTCGACTCGAGGGATAAGCTTGGCGACCCAGCTCGGCCGCAGAAAATCCTCACAAATAGACGAGCTGTTGACAGGACGTCTCCCGCGCACATGGTAGACGTTCATAATGATAAAGACCGGTCCACAACTGGTAGGAGCGCAAATCGCACGAGGAGCGGATGTCCATGAAAAACCAGACCACAAGAGGCAGAAGCGCAGATCGCATGGATCATTGCCAGGCGAAACGAAAATGGGTGAAAATCCCTGGTCAGTGGTCGTGATGACGCGTGAGTCACGCCCATGTTCGACTTTTCATCAGTCCTGGGAAAGTAACTCGGGCCGATATTCCGACCGATCATCCGTCCTCGATCACTGCACATCGCCTGCTGAGCGCGCAAAGCACAGCGAACTTCTTGTTTCATTGCTCTGGTCCTCCCTTGCTACCTCTCTAGGCTTACCGAGAACGATGGGAAAACGCAAGTCACCGGCAAAGAACGTCGAGGGGTCCCGGAAGAAGACGAAGATCGTGCACAAAAACCCGGATGATCTACCCTGGAAGACTGTGAAGCGGCCCGCTGTGGCAGGGCTGGACGGGGACGACGGTATTCTGGGACTGGAAGAGGTGGAGGGCGTGGAAGTGGTGTATGAGGAGACGGCAGGGGGAAGGGTGGCGCGGTTTAATGTGAGTTGCTCTTGGGTAGGAAGCATGCAGGGTAGAGCTAACGCGCGAGGTAGGTGTTACGCGCGGAAGGGGGTAAGGAGGAAGACTTTGATATGGCAGAGCTCGGCGATCTAGAGGGTGCAGAGGAAGGCGAGGAGGATGTGGACCAGGAACCATCGCCGTCAGAGCTGGGGGACGGTGAGAGCAGCAATTACGGACGACCGGAAGAGCTTGCTAATGCGGTGACAGTGCCTGACTTCGAAGGAATGGAAATAGCAGAAGATGGTGCACAGGAGAACGACGCCGGTACACCAAGTGAAGATGGAATGGAAGACGTATCATTGAAAGCAGAGGGCAGCCGTCTCGCCGACGGGGACGTGATCGCATTGGACGCAGGTACGCCTCCTTCCTATCATTCCCTCCCAAATGCTGACTTTATGCGTAGACATCAGCACCTTCGAAGAATGGGAACCTTTCGCATTGCACCCACAGTTACTCAAGACCCTACAAGCGCGCAAATTCTCCTCCCCAACGCCCATACAGTCCGCCGCCTTTCCACCAGCGCTGTCCGGTCGCGATGTCGTCGGCGTCGCACAAACCGTATGCTACGTCACATTTCTACACGAGTACTACGCTGACGCGACTCAAGGGCTCGGGCAAAACCCTCGCATACGGCCTGCCCATTCTGCACCACCTCCTGCAACACCCACATGTATCAGAGAGTGGCGAGAAGCGCCCCGTGCGCGCCCTTGTCCTCGCTCCGACGCGCGAACTCGCGCTACAGGTCTCCTCGCACCTGAACGCGTGCTTGAACACCGTGGAGGAGGCGCCGAAATCTGGGGCCGATGCGTCGAAGTCTGAGGTCAAGAATGAGACGCCCGGCAAACCCGCGAAGAAGCAAAAGAAGAAGGGCGGCAAGGACGCCAAGGAGAGTGATCCGGCGGCGCGCAAGGCTCCGCCACCAGTGAGCGTTGCGACCATCGTTGGTGGGATGTCGCTGCAGAAGCAGAAGCGTATCCTTTCGCGGGGAGTTGATGTGCTTGTGGCGACTCCGGGACGGTTGTGGGACGTGATTCAAGAGGTAAGAGAGTACGAGTCTTGCGTAGGATCGACATGCAATTGCTGACGCGGAATAGGATGACGACCTTGCAAACAACATCAAGAACCTCAAGTTCCTCGTCCTAGACGAAGCGGACCGCATGATTGAAGCCGGTCATTTTGCTGAGCTGGACAACGTTCTCCGCCTGACTCTGAGAGCCAACAAGTATGTCGCATGTCCGTCCTCCTCTCCTGCGCAGCCACTGACTCTGTCGAAAGGAACGACCAAATCCAGACCGAAGGCGACGAAGAGGACGACAGCGAAGAGGACGAAGCCGACGTCCAAGACGGCCTCCAGACCTTTGTATTCTCCGCCACCCTGTCGAAGGATCTTCAGCGCAATCTGAAGAGGCGCAAACCTCCCGGGAAGAGCCGCAAACCGCGCGCGGCGCCCGCTTCTACGCTAGGTGCGCCATTACTCCCTCCCTTGCCCGATATGTATCTCCTTCGCATTACGCTCTCCTACTCAACCCGCTTTTCCTTCCCGATACACTTTCCCTTCTCGGTTTGCTCCCTCCCCAGCTCGCCTACCCTTTCCGATTCGTCCATGCTCACAAACCACCAGACGACCTCCTGATGCGCCTCGACTTCCGCGACCCGGAGCCGGAGGTGATCGATCTCAGCCCGGAGGGTGGCGTCGTGTCTACCCTGAAGGAGAGCAAAATAGAGTGCCTCGTCCCAGATAAGGCTCGTCTGGCACCGCTGCTTGCCTAGCACGCACCTAACCTTTCGCATCTATCGTATCTGACACTTTGTCATATCTTCTAGGACGTCTACCTGTACTACTTCCTGTTGCGCTACCCCGGGCGCTCGCTCGTATTCCTCTCCGCCATCGACGGCATCCGGCGCTTGCTACCTCTTTTGGAGCTGTTGGAGGTGAAGGCATACCCACTGCACTCGCAGCTGGAGCAGAGGCAACGGCTGAAGAACCTGGATCGGTTAGTCTCAGAGTTCCTTTTTGGACGCGGCGAACGCCGGCTGATATGTTACGACTACCAGCTTCAAGTCGACACCAAACTGCGTGCTCCTGGCGACGGACATCGCCGCGCGTGGGCTGGACATCCCGGCGGTGGACCATGTTCTGCACTATCAGGTCCCGCGCTCCGCGGACACGTACATCCATCGGAACGGGCGTACAGCGCGCGCGAATGCGGCTGGGTTCAGCATGCTCATGTGCGCGCCGGATGAGCGGAAGGTCGCGCGCACCCTACTCAATAGCGTCGGGCGGCGTAAGTTGTTGTTCAGCTGGCTTCAGTCACCCCAAATACTCAGGAACTACCAGAATTCGACGACATCCCCGAACTACCGGTAGAACGCGGTCTGTTCGACAAGCTCAAAGCCCGCATCCAGCTCGCCAAGCAGATCGACACCGCCCACCACCGCGCTAAGAAGGAGAAGCACGACCGCAAGTGGATGCGCGAGGCCGCAGACGCGCTCGAGGTTGAACTCGACTCCGACTTCATGTCGTAAGTCTCCAGTCGCTTTGTCCCTCATCAATCCCTTTCGCTAAGCGTCAATGCCGCTTCTTAGCGAGTCGGAGAGCGAAGCGCCGAGCAAGCGGCAGAAGAAGGTGGCGGACGGGAAGACGGCGGCGCTCAAGGCCCAGCTGAGGGTGCTGCTCGCCCAGCCGCTCGTCGCGCGCGGCGTGTCGACGCGGTACATCACGTCAGGAAGCCGGCCCATCGTGGACGATTTGCTCGCAGGCGATAGTGAGTGGACTGGTTCGTCTGTGCGGCGTGGGCAACGAGCTGACAGGGATGCGCCGCAGGCAACGAAGCGCTCATTGGGCTGAAGAAGTCGGAGGCGCGCAACGATCTTGTGCATACGAAGAAAAGGAAGAAGCAGCCCTCTGCGGCTTGAATGCCTTCCTGTGTACGCATCTGGTGTTCTTGTGTACTGCTTATGACTGTACGCGCGGTCTTCGTCTGCGCTGTTTGTATACTGTGTGTACAACTACTCAGCGACTACTTCTACAGAGACGGGTAATCCTGTCATGCTCCCACCATCTCGGTGTCCTCCTGCTGCTCTCTGACAGTAGCCTGATCATGCAAGAAGGACAGCGTCGACATGTTCTCTTCGCAGCTGCAACGGTCATGAGAAAGGGGGTTCTACGCTCGAGGCTTGGCCCACTCACAGTTTTGACAGCGTGCGCTCAACGTCCGCAAGCGCCTTCTGCACCGTGCGGTATACGCTGGCGAACTCCCCCGAGTGGTCCTTGAGGTAGCGCCCATGGGTCATGAGCAGCGCGTTCGTCCACAGCAGGTCGAACTCGAGATGCGGGCTGCGCTCAAAATGCTCGCCGATGAAGCGGAGGAGTGGTGGCACGTATAGCACGGGCACTTGCCGGGCGACGAGACGGATGTCCTCCCGTGGTACGTTCTCGTACACGCGCTGGATTAGAGCCTTCTCGTTCAATCGGAAAGCCATCACGAGTGCCTTGAGAAACTCGCGGTTGGCCAGCACGGCCACGACAGCCTGCGGCGTGAGGTCGATCGAGAGGTCGAACGGGTCGAACATGACGGTGTCGTCGAGCGAGTAGATGAGCAGGCCCTCCGTCGACGCGGCCGCCCATGCACGGCCCGTGGGCGAGAAGCGTACGCACTTGGTGCGCGCCTCCTGCTTGTACTTGCGCTTCGACAAGTCGCCCGCGCCTCGAGCCGCGCCAGGCAGACTTGTGTCCATGCGGTCTTCCAAGTCGCTCTCGTCCCCGCGCGTGTCTATCGTATCCACATTGATCCCCGCCTCGTTCACGCGTCGATTGTCCAGGAACTCCTCCGTACCGTCCAGCGAGAGGTTCTGCGAGATCTGGAACTTCTTGACCATAGTCCCGCCGCCCTCGCGCACGTCGTATAGCACAACGTATTTGCTGTTCCCGCCCGCAAGCACGCAGCGACCGTCGGCCGTGTATGCTAGGCTCGTGAAGGCCTTGCCCGACGCGTTATTTGCCGCCGTAATGCGGTCGTCCTGCCGCCTGCCGCCAGCAATATCATTGCGGCCCTGAATCGCGTTCGTCTGCTTGCCGTCCGCGTCGAAGAGGGTGATCTGGCCGTCGAGCGTAGCGACGGCGAGCTCGCGGCCGTCGGGGCGATACGCGACGGCGAGGACGTCCGAGCTGAGAGTGATGGGCTCGACGGCGTGTGAGCGGCCGAAGACGTTCCAGACGCGAATAGTCCGATCCCAGGATCCGCTGGCAAGCTGGTTGGCGCCGGAGGGGGTGAAGTCGAGCGTGCAGACGGGGGCTTCGTGACCGGTGAGGACGTCAAGTAAGCGGCCGGTCTGCACAGACCACATGAAAACCTCGAAGGAGTCAGACGAGCCAGCAGCGACGACCTCGCCCGATGGGTCCACTGCTAGGCTTGCGAACTGCACGGGCGAGGGCGACGTAAAGGTGCGGAAGTTGCGGTACCGTACGAGGTCGAACGCTCGCACCGTGCCGTCCAAGGAAGCAGAGAACAATACCGAACCCTGTTTGGCGAACGCGACCGCAGATATGGGCGCGCTATGCTCAGAGAACGTGACCGAGCAAAACCCGGTGTGCGTCGACCAAATCTTGACCTTCCCGTCGTCGCCGCCCGTCGCCACCGTCTGCCCGTCCGGCGCATACGCCACCGTGTTCATATCGTAATAATGCCCCTGCTGCTTGAGCACGTACGACTCGGACTGCCACTCCCACACGAGTAGCTGCCCCAGCTTTTTCGCGCCGAACGCGAGCCACTCGCCCGTGGCGTTGATCGTGACAGACGAGATCTTCTCCTGGGACACGCTGAGCGTCTGTATATTCGTGAACGCGGGCATCTCCCACAGCCCGAAGACGCCAGTGGAAAAGCCGACGATGAGGAGGTTTGTGGTGGGGTGGAAGGAGGTGCAGACGACTTTCGTTCCGGGCTGATTGAAGTAGTGGCGTTCGAGGACGCCCCAGCGGGTGTTGGCAATGTAGTTGGGGTCAGAGGAGGTCGAGGCGACGGGCTGTTCGGCGTCGGAGTCATCTTCGGACGCTTTCTCCTTCCAAGTGAAGACTGCACCGTCGCGGCTGACGGTGTAAATCTAACACGCGTAAGTAAGGGTTGCCCTTCAGCTGGCGTACGATATGCTTACTGTTGTGCCATCCTTCGAGAAGAAGGCCCCAAGTACAGCGTCCCTATGACCTGCGAAGGTCTTCGGGCGGAAGCCCTCAAGGGGGTTCAGGGTGAAGAGACGTGCAGTCATATCCCGCGAGGTGGTGATGAAGCATCTGCGAGCAGTCAGTCATCAACAAGGTGGAGGCGGAGGTGTCCACACACTTTGAATCCGGCGACCACTGGATGCTGAGCACATCGTCGTGATGCCCGGTATACGTGCGATGCAGATTGAAGGGTGCAAATTCTCTGGCAAGGTAATTCGGGGTATGCCAAACCTTGATATGCGAGCCATGGGTGACTGCAATGAATCTACCGCACAGAGTCAGATCAAAAGATCTAGAGCTTCGAGGCGGGCCACGCACTTTCCATCGGGAGAGAACTTCGCATCCCTGACTGGTTTGCCGAAGTTGAAGTGATGCAGTACGACGCCTCGCTTGAAGTTTACGAGAAGCGAGCGACCATCTGCGCCCATTAGCGCCCTGTACCTATCCAAAGAGTCGCACGCACCATCATCTATGCTCAGCAGAACATTGCCATCGGGGCTCAACGCTAGCGTCGCGATGTTCTTGCGGTTCTCAAAGGGGAACGTAAAGGATTTGTTGCTAAGTCATCGGTCAGTATATATACGCAAAAAAGGAGCACACCACGCACTTGACGAGATCAAAGACCGATACACGATTCCTCACTGGGCTCAACAGGCTATTGCCGTCGGCAGTGAAGACGATGTTCCCTTGTCTGTAGACTGTCCCGCATATGTTGCTAAACTAGATCGAAAGTTCAGTTGAGGATATCATGTACGAGTTGCAGAGAACCACACTTTGAAGTTGGACTTCATTTTGAGGAGGGGGGAGGGGGGGCGCAAAGACACCACCGACGAGACGGAACTGAACAAGCGCTCAGAATTTTGCGATCGCGCCTACATCCGGGCCGATCATCCGATTCGGTCATTGCCGATCACGCGGGGTAATGTTCGAATTCAGGCGCAAACTCGGCGTGGCCCCTGCAATGCCCCTGCAGCGTTCTGCAAGCTTCTGAAAATGAAAGTCGCCGTCTCATTCACATGGAAAAGTGTATGTATAGTACACCAGGAATATGTAGATTCCCCCGCCCTTAATTTCCATCTTTCGCTGTCGGCGACCTGAGAACTTTCTTCCCTTTGACCCGCCAAAGCATTCGATAGAATTAGGTAACGATAGCAGCTGTAGCGCAGCGATAAAGGAGTGTGCGTGTTACTACAGGTAGTTTATAGACTATAAACGTATGTACGATAAATTGGGACAGAGATAATAGACCAGCATGTATACTCCACTGTATAGTAGTGCCCGGGACAGCAGGGTGGAAGCAGGACAGATATAAAGACTACAAAACCTGAACTCAAACAAAACAACGACAGAGAGATGACCGGTCTACTACTAGACTGGACAGCCAGACTGGACAGCGGCGGAGGCGGGAAGAGGATAGCAGTGCGACACCGGCACCGGCGGTTATCCGATGTGACGTTCAGAACTCTGTGCAACGCTCCGTCAAAACCATCACGAAAGCTGAGAATAGGAGAAACATACGGTAGACACGCGACTCGCGCGTTGCGGCGTGCAAGGTACAGCAGACGAATCAGGCACTCTCGCGGCGCGGCAGCAGGTGCACGACCTGTGATTGCTTCACCGCGCGCCCCTCCTTCCCGAAGTACCGCTCGGTCTCAAACGACCAGTGCAGCGAGCCCACCATCCACGACACGAGCCCGTCCGCGTAAACCTGCACGTCTCGGTCGATCTCCGGACCCCAGGACGGAAGGCTCGCCCGCGCGTGAGTGAAGCGGTCGATCGTCTGCTTGCAAAGTTCTCCGACAAAATCGACGGCGGCCTGCAGATCCAGCCCGCGCTCGTGCATCACAACGGGGATCATGTTGTGCGTGTCGCCCTTCGACTGCTCGACATTGTACGAGAAGATGTCCTGCGGGTGGTGTCAGTGGTGGGAAAGCGCGTGCAACAAGCGCGGCAGACGCACATTGGACCATGTGACGAGGTCGTTCGCGGCTTCGCCGAGATCACGAAGGACGGGGTGATCCATCACCTCGTCTGGGATATCGAGGTTGTTGGCGTACTCGATGAGCGCCCAGCATGGCTTGCAGCCTGCGCGACCAGAATAAATTAGCCAGATGACCGGAGGGGCCAGGGCGGGGAGTCGCACGTACCGGAGGTGTCTCGCCGGAGCGCTACATAGGATTCGAGGTCGGGGATGACACCTGAGGCGCGGTCTATCGCCTGCTGCGTTACGCTCTGGAAGAAGAAATCGAACGTCTCGATGAAGCGTTGCTGGCACCCCCGCGACGCCGTGGGCAGCATCCTTTTGTAAAAGCTATCCCGCGCGTCAGCCTTCTCTCCATGCACAACTGAAGGTAGATTACGCACTCGCGGGTCATCCGTCCGACACGCGCCGGGCAGCGGTACGAGTACGGGTGGTAGAGGGAGTTGAGCACGACGTCCGCGGTGGTCGTCGTCCCGTAATTGTCCATGTCGTCCGAAAGGTTGTCGAGGTGGAAGAGGTAGGTAAGGTAGTCGTTGCAGACGCGCAGCTGTGGCGCCCCGGCGTCCGGGTAGCACATCGCGGTGAGCAACCCGGCCTTGAGGCCGTGGTAGCGGTCGCGCGCCTTCCCGACCAGGTTATCGCCCTGGAAGAGCCAACGCTTGGTCTCGGACGTGACCTGCTTGCGGTGCCGGTTTATGCGCAGCTTGAACCCGCAGTGCGAGACGAGATCGGGTAGGGTGAACTTGGTAGGTGTGGGCCCGGCGGCGGCGGCGGCGGCGCGGGGGGGGATAGCAGAGGGAGACATAGCAAGCGATGAGAGCTAGATTGCACGCGCAGCGAGAGAGACGGTGGAGATTAGACGGGACGTGGGGGTCGAAAGCAAGGCGGGTCGTGGATAGGAGACCACGGTGCGGAGGCGCGCTATCGGAGAAGGGCTGGGGTGAGGTGACGAGCATTCGATCCTTCTTCGCGGGCTTTATATACCGGGCTCGCAGCCGGGAATGTAGACGTGCAGACTGCCGCAGATGAGGTGCTAATGCAGGCCGTTTACGGTGGCAGCGAGGCTCGCGACACGGCAGACATTGCATTGGGCGGCTCCATGGACAGGACGGGGCGTGCCCGATCGCACGGGATGTCATTCTGGGAGACGTCTCCGTGTCCGATCCGAGTATGTCGTGGCTGTCCGGCGGGGACCCCCACAGCAGGATAGCAGCCCAGTGTGGCCGGTGGACCGAGAATGATGACAGAGCCGTCGGAGCACATCGCTCGTCCAGATTCAGCGTTTGACCATGCTATTATCAGTGTCTGGCCGTGAGTTCGATGTTCAACGTTTGGCCAGGCGGTCCTGCGTGCAGTTTGACCTCATGTTTGACCAGGGGGAACCCACAGAACAGAACCGGCAGTCGTATTGCAGAGCCGGCTGTGGTGTGGCATTGCGCCCGTGCCATCTTCATCTCATCTGCGTCGCACCCCTCACATCTTCATTGCGCCCCTCTCATCTTATCCTCGAACACCACGCATGAGGAACACACAGCACCATTCATATGCTTGAATGAATTTAGGAAAGCCGGTCGATGTCGGGGAGACGGAGACGTATTGTTGGGCAAGACTCCAAGTCGCCCAGATTGCCCAGACGCGTCAATGTCGTCCAAACGGCAGAAAGGAGAGCAGTCCGTTGGGCCCGGAGAGCGGAACGCGGAGGACAATGGCAGCTCGTGACAAGGATTCGGGACGTGATGGCGGGTGAGATGTGATCGCGCTTGGATCGCACGGTTTTTGTGGCGGTTGACTTTTCCCGTGACCTGTGAGTCGACCTGGGACTGTCGAAAATTCTCTAGTTCCTCCGCTAGCGCTAGAGGGAGTGCTATAATTCTATACATCGACAGGCTCACGTCGATCCTCTAGGGAATCAATCTTGCAGATTTAATGATCTGCGGGCTCGCTTTCTTTGCAGAGTTCATTTGAGAGCATGCACATCGACAGGAATATAAGACTCATTGGACAGACGCGACGATGTGTAAGTCATACTGGAGCCGGAAGATTGACGGCGCATATGCATCTGAGGGGATTGCATGCTGCGTGTCTTGATCACTGTCCGTGAGAGTTGCTCAAGGTAGGAATCCTTGGGCGTCATATGCTGCTGTGTATCCGAATGTCGGTCCCGCATTGCGACGTCCAGTATGTTCAACGTAAGGCATGAGGCCGATACGAGTAACGTCGCCCACTGATCATTAATTAAGTGGTCAAACATGCACAAGGCTGGCTGTTCAGTTACTTGGCGGGGGACGGCATTCAAGTAACGGAGCACCCACCAGGATGGTGCACGCTCGGCGACGGGCATGAGACCTACCAGCTTCAAAGTTGACCAGGGCATCTTGACATGCTGGAGTAGCTGTTGAAGGCACACACACGCATGGTGCGCAGGCCGGTGCCACAATATCGCCTGCACCATCGTGTTTGCACAGAGACGTCCACAGTCGGTCAACAAGGTGCTCAGAAAGCCCCACAGCTTCATAGGTGGGCTTGACAGACGCCACCAATCCAGAACGCACATCTTCGTGGGTGACCGCATACATACGCCGGCGTACAGGGATGGCTTCAAACATATGTTGTGGCCGCGCGAGCGTCCTGCCGACTATGAGCATACAGAGCGAGAGCTATATTGAGAAACAGAAATCGGAGTGACATTTATTGCTGGGGAATTCTTGGATGCGTGGGCGGAGGCGGAGGAATGAAGTGCTTGAGTGAAGCTTGGCTAGACGCGCTACACCGAGGGGATGATCATGACCGTGGCCGCGTAATTCGCTGCGCAATCAAAAGAACTCGGCCCAGGATCGGCAGATGGGACAGATAGAGGTTACAGGGTGGCCAAAATTCAGGAGCCTCTCAGAGAAAGCTGAAGTAGGGGCATGACTGATAGCCGGACGATGAGTTGGATGAGCTTGAGCGTGAAGCCCAGGAAGGAAAACAAAGGGTTCCTTTCCTGGACGTCCAAGCGTATTTGTTCAAGCGCAGCGCGTCATACTTAAAGTTACTCAACAACTGCTCAACTCACGCGTCTTGTTCTCCGCCACCATCTCTTCGCGCGCCCCCAGCGTCCACGAAAGCGCATATATGCATATATAAGTCGGCTCACACAACCCAACATGAGCGCAACACTTCCGCGCAGGTCATTTGGCGGCCAGGCCGACGATTCCGCGCTCGACATCAATGACAGCCTCTCCCCGAATGAGGCCGGGTCGCCTCGGACACTCGGCGGTGCGGGGCGCGTCTCATTTGGCACCATGCACCACCGCCCAAGCTTTCTCGCCCGATGGCGTCGCGGCCAGGATGACGCGACGCCGGACGCTGGATCAGGAGGCGGAACCCCTCGCAGCCCGCTCCCTGAGCGGCCCCCCATTCCATCCATGTACCAGCCTGCAAACGAGCCCGAGTCGACGCCACTGCCCAAGCTCTCGATGATTGTCTTCTGCATTGTGCGTTTCGCGTCGCGTCGCGTATCTGGAGATGTCTGACCTCGATCCGATCACAGACAATGCTCGGCGAGTTCCTATGCGCGAATGTATGCACTCCGTTCTTGTTGTTCATGGTGAAAGGTGCGTGTGGGGAACTCGGACCGTACTTCTTGTGCTGAGTGTGTGCAGGCTTCGGCGAGACGGAGGACGAGGCAGAGATTGCATTCAACACGGGTGTCTTGGGTGAGCGCGCATGTTATGTCTTCCATCGCTCCTCCTCACACTGAGATGCAGTCTCCGTTTTCTTCCTCACACAATTCGTTACTTCCCTTCTTTGGGTGAGTTCGGTTCTTTCTGACCGCCGATCCGTCAACTAACGAGGCTTCAGGCTATCATTGCGCAGAAGCATGGTACGAGGATTGTCCTTACCGCGTCTCTGTTTGGGAGCGCTGTCACGGTCGCGATCTTTGGAACATCGACTTCGTTGAAGCAAGCCATCTGCATTCGCCTTTTACAAGGGATATTTGGTGGCGCAGTTGGCGTTGCTCGCGGGAGCGTCGCCTTTATCACGGATCCGAGCAACGAAGGTCGCGCGTATGCCATCCTGGGGTGAGACCGCCATGTTATTGAAGCGTTCGAGGACTGATCACTCGCAGTTTCTGCTGGGGCTTCGGAGGTGTGGCGGGTGCCATCGTTGGCGGAACATGTGCGTACCCACACCTAACCTGTATAAGGAGTAGCTGTTGACCTGACGTAGTTGAGCGCCCTGCGGACAAGTGGCCGGGCGTGTTTGGGGACATCTCACTCTTCACGACATACCCATATCTACTGCCGAGTCTTATCGCTGCGTCGGTTACCTTCACCGGTAAGAACCTACCTGCGTCTGAAGACATCGTCTGACGCCGCATAGGCTCCGTCCTGTCCTTGTTCTTGGGTCCGCATGGCGGACCGCGTGAGGGCGCCATTCAGCTGCAACCTGAGAAGCCGGATTCAGATTCTGTCGCACCCGGGCCTGGGGCGCTGTTTGAGGACGTCGAGGAGCCGACTGGCTTGGCCGGTACGCTGAAGAAGAAGATTTCGCAACGGCTGTCTGGCTACCTGCCTGGCTCCCCTGATGCCAACTCGTCGCCAGTCGTCACTCCCCCGGTGCCGATGTCATCCTCGCGCATGGACAGGCGCGCGTTCTCGCGGACGAGCCGAGCGAACGGGTCGGCCTACGGTTATGGCGGTCCGCGCAATCGCGTTGCGAGCAGCGGCGCTGCCGCTCGGCGCGAAAGCACCAGCAGCGGGATGCTTAATGCTACGCTTCGTCGAGCGAGCGTGAGCAGCGCAGGCTGGCGGCGGCGAGGGAGCAATTGGGATGCGATGCGCGAATCTGAGGCTAACGGGGATCTGAATTTTGCCCAGCGCCTGCTTATGGCAAACGAGAACGCGGTGACGCACATCTCCGACCTATGGGTCGCTGCGGCGATGAATGTCGACAACGAGGAGGTGTTTGAGAGCGATACGGAAACTGGCTCTGATGAGGAAGAATATGGCGATGTGGTAGATGACGAGGAGGTCGATGATGTGCCTTCGCCGAGCTCAAGCCCAACAACTCGCGCACGACGGCCGTCTAATGCCTCACGCAACAGGTCGCCCACTCCACGTCGGCTGTCCACCGGGCGAGCCTCGTTTAGCACGAACCGTCAAGCACCCCTGGGTACCGCGCGCCGGCCAACTGCCATGCAACTCCCCGGACGCACTCCGTCTTTCACTCTCCAGTCTCCTGACGGCCAGCCGACGATGCAACGGCGTGCGTCGAACACGCCCACTATCTTCTCGCACGCTGGTGTGAAGACTCCGCCCGCAGTCCTGGACGCGCAGCAGCTGCTCCAGCGTGCGGACCCGGAGACGCCGCAGGGCGACTTGCTGGCGCCGATCCTAGAGTCGCGGCGGCACTCGGTCGCAGAGGGCCACCCGCCCGACGTGGAGGCGCTGGCGGAGAAGCCGCCGAGTCTGACGTCGCAGCTGCCGATTCTGGTCATTATCCAGTACGGGCTGCTGGCGCTGCATAGCACAACGCATGACCAGCTGTTCATGTCGTATCTTGTCACGTACGTCTGTCACCATGGCCGGGCTTCAGTGCTAGGGCTGATCATGATGGTGCAGGCCGTACCACTCGGGAGGGTTGAACCTTACTGCGGCGCATTTTGCTCAGCTGAGTGAGTTGGGGGTGTTTGTTTGGCTGAGTGGTCTTGATCCTGAGTTTTTTTTTTTTTTCAGTTGCTCTGATGTGCCTTGCGCAGATCGTGTACCAGTTCATACTGTATCCGTGCGTCTTTTTCAATGCAGAGCCCCAGCTTGTCGTGCTGATAATTCCCTGTTCCCAGGAATATCGGGTATGTGACATGACAGGCA
Organism: Schizophyllum amplum; assembly: GCA_007026445.1. Classification (NCBI taxonomy): domain Eukaryota; kingdom Fungi; phylum Basidiomycota; class Agaricomycetes; order Agaricales; family Schizophyllaceae; genus Schizophyllum; species Schizophyllum amplum. Next base: position 627,766 of record VDMD01000009.1, on the reverse strand, counting down.
GCAAGCGCTCTCGGCTGACTGGTTCCAGGCCCCCTCGCGGAAGGTTCTCTCATCTGGCGATGTTCCGAATTGGCTCATTCTTGTTCATCCCGTCGTATCTGGTCGTCGTGTTGTTCCGCATCTTTGCTAGTGAAGGCGACGGCGGCAACTTCTTGCTCATGACTGGTAAGTACATTAATCATTCTCTGTTCGAATAGCGCGCTAAGCAGTCCCCTAGCGCTGGCTATTAGCATGTACGTTGTTCCTACAATGAAGGCGGTGACTAGTGAGACTGACGATCTGCAGGGCCGTCCGATTTTGTGGCGCGACCTTTGGGTATACGTCGGTGTCCGTGCTATTGAATTACAGTAAGTCTACGTCCCATAGAATGCAGGTCGTGCTATTCGGTACTAATCCCCTCCACCAGTGACACCGCCGCATGCGATCAGTCTCGCAAATGGTATTGCGCAGAGCAGCGTCAGTTTGGCGCGGTTCTTCGGGCCTATCCTTGGCGGCGCTGTACGTTTTGCCTTGTTGTATATCCGGGATCGTTGCTGACGACTTTGTCTAGCTTTGGTCCGTCAGCACGGAGGGCAATCCGGCTGGGTATTGGGTCGGCTTTGCTGCTTGCGCGGGCTTCACTTGCCTCGCCTTGATGCATAGCTTCTTCATCCGATGAAGTAGGGCTTGTTCATGTACGGGAGAGCGCTCCGTCGTCCGTCTGTCTACCTATGGCGTCTCCGATATCGGTGGTTGGCGTCTCCCGCTGCTGGCGTCTGGCGTTTCCGCTGTCGGCGTCTTGCGCTTTCCGCTACTAGCGTCTGGCGTCTGGCGCTATCGGCACCCCTTGTCTGTCTCGCATATGTTACTTTCCTGCCATATATGCGTGTAATTTTGAAGGTTTTTGTTTCACTGTGGCTCGCCTCGTTACCCGCCTGCGATTGTCCGATTCTCACTCAGCATACTTGTACATATATCTTGGACCGCCTCGGTACTTCATATTCACGGCTTGAAGCATGACTTATTACTTTCTTACTGGATGTTGGAATCGAAATACTTTCTAGAATCTGCACACATTGTGTTGCTACGACGGCAGAGGCTGAAGCAGCGCTGAAGCGCTAAACGTTGAACATTCAACGAAGTAACCGCACTGAGCCGCGAGGTGCGTGTTCAATCTGCGTGTTCAATCTGCCATGCATGGCATGCGCGGGGCATTTTCGACTTGAGTTTCCGACGCACTGGGCGCTTTCTTCTGGACGGACATGAACAATTGGCATCCACGACACCCTCACTACTAGGCCTCATTGGGGTTGCTTGAATATTCTTTCTAGCGTGACGGCCTTCACCTACCACTGATCATGCAAGCAATTACGGCTTCACAAAACAAGCAATAGCTAAGGTGCGATACAAGGCGCAAGAAAGAACAGAGGGTAACTGTGAGTCCATGTGACCCGACTGGCTCAAGCGCATTGCCATGCAGATTCATCCTCATACGATCCCGGCCCGACGTACTTATTCGTCTTTGGCCACTTGCAGTGCGCTCGCCAGTATGTCTCGTTGGCATTCGCACCGCGCACGACCTCCGGCGCCACCCCTTTCTCCACCCACTGAACCAGCGCCATTAACACGTTCTCATCCGGGCTCGCTCCCGCGTAGCCTCCCTGCAAGTTCCCAATCTTGTACGCGCCATCGCCGTCGCTGCAGTGCGACATCCCGCTGATCGGGAAAAAGCGGTAGAAGTCATCGAGCTCGGCGGACTCTTTGCCCATCGTCTCCTGCACAAGGGAGTAATACCGCTTGGAGTTGTCCGAGGTGATGAGGTCGTCCATGAGCCCGTGGTAATGGAGGACCTTGCCGCCCGCGAGCTGGAAAGCGGAGACGTTGCCATTGAAGGCAGCGATGCCAGCCGGGTTCTGCGCCACAGCGGCATGACGATCCGCGGGTCCCATCGTCGCGGGATCCCACGTCGAGTCGTTGTGGATGGCGTAGCGCCACCATTCCTTCGTCGCGGAGAGTATTTGAGTGGAAGGTAGCGGCAGGCGAGGGATAAGACATACCGTGGAGGTCAAGTATGGCTGGCCAGTAAATTGGCGGACACCCGCGAGGACTTCCGCGCCGGGCTGCATGCGCGGATAGGCGAGCTCGCCGTTCTCATCGTAGACTGCGCTGAGCAGCTTCACTACCGTCTCTATCTGCGTCTCCGTCAGGCAGTCCGTCGTATCGCCGTCAGAGCAGATTAACGGCGTCGGGTTGAAGTCGCACAGATCCGGGTTCTCCAGCACCCCGTCCGTCGCGCCGTCCAGCGCATCGCATTGGTTGATCACCTCCTGATGGATTATGTCTGTCCACATCTTAGTCGGTACGAACGTCGCCGAGCCCTCTGTGCCTGTCGTCACCAAGAACGAACCGCTCCAATAGAGCAAATCATTCCACGCGACCGCGGGCGCGCCCGCTAACACACCATCGAAATCCTCCGGGAAGTCCTGCACCATCTTGAAGCCCTGGCGCCCGCCGGTCGAGCAGCCAAGGTAGTACGACTTGTTGTGCGGCGCGCCGTAGAAGAGCTCGGTGAGTTCCTTGCCGACAACGACGCCGGTGTGGACCGAGCGCCAGGCGAAGTCGGTGATGACTTCCGGGTTGTCGAGGAAGTATACGCCCGTCTGGCCTTCGTGTCCGTTGTTAGCGCCGACAGTGGCAAAGCCAAGGGATGACGTGTAGTCGAGGTCGCTGTACTGGATGCCTGACGGAATGTCAGTCTGAGAGTCAGATGAGCACAATTCTGCAAACTCACATCCCCCGAGACCGCCGTTGCCCGTGCTGAGAAAGCGACCGGTATAGTTCTGCGGGAACCACGCTTCCATGCGTATCTCGCTCCTCTCTGAGGTCGTCACGTTCATCCGGATACGGCAGAGGTCCGTGCTGACAACCTGGGAAGGCGAATCCGAGCAAGATGGGGCTTGCTCTAGAGTTATATTCGTCCCCGCAGGGATGAACTCCGTCGCGTATGTGGTGACATTATCCATCTGTATAAGGTCGATGAAGGAGGCGCAGCTGGAAGCAAAGTCATCTTGCGCGTGCGCGTTGGCCGGAAACCTCAGAAGGGCGAGCGCGCCCAAAAGGATGCAAGAGCTTGAAAGGCGGGGAATCATGACGAGCGACGACCAGTTCATGGTGGGCTCCACCTGAGCTTTTATGTGCAGGTAGTGAACCCGACGGCGCCGCATGCAGAGGTTGGTCAGTTGTCGCCCAGCGAGCGGGACACGCGGTCATATGATAGTTTTCTCCTGCATTACTCCAAACTCGTGACTTGTAAGCGGGACGTTGGATTAGAATTGAGGGCGAAATTGGCCTGTGCGACGGGGACGGGGGAGAGAGGCATTATACGCACAAGCCTGAGGTCATCGATGAGCGCTTGGCTGACTTGGCGGACGCTGGGCAAAACTCCGCAGGAGTGAGTGGCGGATTGGAACTCTGGCAATTATCCGCGTGTGAAATGCAACAACACGTGTTAGCCACGCGCATCTCGGCGAATCCCGATCCACTGCTGTTGGGCGTCCTCAAGGCGTCCTGGAAATCGCCTGGGAATGGGCGGAAAACGCGTCATGGCTTCATTCCTTTGTCCCGCGAGCAGTAAGTAGACATGCAACTCACCGTCAGTCAACAACAATGATTCTACGTGACGAAATGCGCCCGCTTGCGTCCTGCCGATCTTTCCTGGTAGGCTGATGGCGCCGAAAGTTGGCCGAGAGGCTGATGAGAATGACTTGTACACGGCGCGCATATACTGGACAACACGACAGTTATGTATGCAGGATGGCCCGTTGAAGGAGGTGTACTCACTCACCATGCTAAGGCCCCGTTCGGTAAAAGGTAGACGGGCACTGCAGGTCGCTGCTGCCTATCCATAATCCTCGAGTACAGCCGGCGCGCAGAAGCCATAGGTAAACACAGAGCATGGATATTCCTAGGAATGAGCAAACAGCCTTTCGAAGGGAAGAGCAATAGCATGACTGATCTGAAGTCCTATTAGTCCTTCTCGGAAGATGCATTACATGCCTATCAATATCCTATGCACTACGACTGCTCCATCATGCGATACAACGTTTGTAGGACGTCCTCTTGACTCATAACGGTCCCATTCAAGATGGTCAGTGGCGCGACAGACTTATCGTCCATCGTGGCGTGGAATATCAGCCGTGCAACAACCTCTCCCTGGAGGATGCGGTCAGAACAGTACTTAAGAGTGAAGCATTCTCAACGTACCAAGTCCACCAAGATTGCGACAACAATCAACCCTGACAAGGAGTGAGCGAGCAGAGCATTGATTCCATGCAAACAACTCACAAATAACGATCCAGGTGATGCGGTCCATTGCCGAGTTGTTCAAGTGGTCATGTATAGCATCCAACTGTAAACGGTTAGCCGGAGGCGCACACCCGCTTTCGACACCAACTCACAAAGTCGCTCGCTACCACCAGCTTCTCGTTGATGACTTGCACACGCGGGCCGATCTCCATGTACTCGCGCACCGCATCGTAGAGCTCCTTCAAGCTCGCCTCACTCCAAAACAGCTCGGGCACGTCCAGGACGTTGCTCACAAGGTTCACGTCGCGGCGCAGACGGAACAGCCGTCCCGTGAGCCTCAGCGCCTCATGACGCTTCATCTTCAGCTTGCCCGACATCGCCAACTGCTTCGGGATGGATAGCGTTTGCGGCGAGGAGAGCACGCGCTGCGCCACAGTCTCGAAGCGCGCGAGCAACGTCGACTGCGCGAACGCGTGGGCGATGGAGAGTTTGAGAAGATGCGAGTGCGACTTGAGCGTGAAGAAGTCGTTGTAGATCCGCGGGAAGGGTATTTGCGGGTCTTGCTATGATCGAGTTAGTATGTGACAAGGCGCATAGATGCAGGGCAACTCACGGTGTAATGACACTCCTCCACCTCCCAATCGGGCTCGGGGACCTTCCTCCGTAGGACGCCAGCGTTGTCGATGTCATCGAGAATGCCCCGCTCTTGTTCCTCGCTGAGCCCGAAGAAGACAGCGACGCCGTACTCGAAAAATATGACTTCGCCAATATCATCCGCGTCCAGATGCTCCGTATCGTGATGTTGCCTGCTCTCCTCGGGAGACTGCGCTGGCGGCGCTGGAGAGCGCCGGGCTCGCGGTGTCGCCGTCGCATCGTCCGTCTCCTCGTCTGACGAGGTCGGGAACTCGGTTCTGGGCGACTCATCTGGCGTGACGAAGGTATGCGAGGGCGGGGACTCGACGGGGATGGACGTGAAGTACGAGTCCTGGTATCCATTCTCTTCGGCCTCCGACAAACGGGTCGAGATCCTGCCTTCGCGCTTGGGCGGTGGTGCAGACGACCGTATGTTCGAGTTGGGTCCATATCCTGGTAGCAGCGGTAGGTGGTACATCTACAGCGCAGTTCAGCACTGTAAATCACGTCCTGGTTACTCGGCTCACGCACCACGTACAGCGCCTCATCGTAAGCTCTCGGCGTCACATTGTGCTCGCGCGTCAGATACGAGGACAAGTGCTTCAAGCGGAAGGTTTCCGCGATGCAGTACGCTGTAATGCGCTTGAAGCCTGCCTTCTTGCGCTGCTCCTTCGACATGCGCTCCGCCTCGCTCTTGTATTCGCGTATGCCCGCGTCTGTCTCGTAGCCGAAGGTCGGCTCATCATCCTCCTCAGGTTGCAGAGGCTTCGTCTGCGGCGCAGAGGGGAGCACTACGAGCTTTTGTGAGGTCTTCGACGTCCGCTGCACCTTCTGCCCAGGTGCGAGCCCGGAGACGGACGACCGCCGAGGTTGCCTAGCGCCATCGGAGGCGTCCTTGGGCAGCGTCAGTGAAGAAAGACGCGTCTGCCGGTTTCTTGCTGCTCCAGAAGGAAAGCGAGGAGGAGGACCAGGTCTCTGCATCTCGCTGGAGATGGTTGAGGACAAGCCAAGAACAATGGGATCTTCCCGAAGCGTCACACCGACGTCATGGGCATTGCCGAAGACCTTCGCGGTCAATTCGCGGTCTGTCAGTGTCAACGCGAGCAAGTGGACCCAAAAGGTGTAAAGAAATAACACAGCGGACACAGGCAACGAGGATAAGCAAAGTGGGAAGCCACCAGCATGACTGAAAGGCAGGCAGTAACGAATGAAGTTCGGCCATGCACGACTTGCATACGCTGCACATTACACCATTATTGCAGGTACTAGCTGGTACAGTAGTCGTAGATCGTAGCACCCACCGCAGCAAATTACATAGTCTAGGACATCCTGCTCGTCTATACGTGCTCTAGCTGGCGTTCGGCGCGCCTCGCCAGAGCACGAGCTACCATGGCGAGCGCTCATCGGCGCCGTACGCCAAGGGAGCACCAGTGCACATTGTCCCGGGCGCGCGTCGACCTCATTTCCTGCTGCACCGTCCCTAGTCTCCCCGGGCAAGTCGTTCCTCCACCCCGAGCCGCTAAGGGCCTTCCATTACGCCGCTCAGCCGCTCGTCGAACTTCTTCAGCAGCAACCGCTCAACCCATCCGCCCACGGGGAACAGCTTTTCCCACTGATTATGCAGGTGCATGCCGAATATCTTCCTCGTCAGGATCAAGTCGAGATCCCCGCCGTCGTCGAGGTCGAGCCCCATCAAAGGTCGCACGCCCTGCGAGTTCGCCGCGTCCGTCGCGAAGGGGTCCGGTAATCGGGTGTCCAGCCGGCAGCTCCGGCCTTCGGTGAAGCAGAAAGGCAGCACTTTGAAGGGCGGGATGCCGACCGCGACGAGCCGGCGCCACAGCTTGAAGTACAGCAGCGAGCCCCAGTCGGTGGACTTTGGGCGAGGGGGTGGCGAGGTGGCCATGATGTGGAATGCCTCGCATATATAAGGTGAATGTTTGTGGAAGCGCATGAGGGCGCCGTTGAAGGGCGTGTAGGGTTTGTCTGGGTGGACGCGTCAGTTGCGAGTATAAGAACACGCAGGTTAACGCATACCGTAGCAGTCCCACTGCGTAACAAACTCGTGCTCCAATAGCGGCTCGAGGTCGCGGGTGAGCAATGAGTCCATGTCGACCCAGACGCCTCCATAGTTCCACAAGACAAGAAGCCGTATGAGGTCACCATCGATCCACGCCTTGTCGTCGCGCGTCTGCAGCAGCGGCAGCACGCCGTCCAGCTCCGTCCCCCTCGCCAGGTACGGAATATCGATTCGCTGTATCGCGAACGCGTTCGGGAAATTATTTGCATACTTTTGCAGAATCGGATTTCGCGTGAGGTCGCCGTTGGACCACAGCACGAGCCGCGTGCGCGCGATGTTCTGCGTCGCGAAGAAAGATTTGAGCATCCACTCCTGGCGGGGGCCGAAGGGCGCGAGGTCGGCGCGCCAGTATGTGTGGTACTGGGTGCGTTGATCGAGGGGCAGAGTGCCCATGTTGAGGTCGAGTAGGTCGTACATCGTCGGGCCCTCGATCGTCCCGGCAAAGTTGTAGCAGTCGAGGCCGACGCGCATGGGGAGCCCCGCCTGTATCTCCGTCTTCTTTCTCCCGTATATGTGCTCGGAGATGTTGTACCCGCTGCTCGGGCGATCCGCGGAGAAGCATCCTCCGAGGGGAGCGAGGCTGTCGATCTCCTGCGCGACCCAGCGGCGGCTGTAGAAGGCGATTTCGATGTGTGGTTCGTAAAAGTAGAGGCCGAAGAGGACGAGCAGGAGGGGCGTGCCGAGGAGGATGAGCAGGCGCCAGAAGCGGCCGAGGTGCATGAGCGAGCGGTACGCGCGTTTGTACGGCGGGTGGCGGGGGTATCGTGACGGCCGCTGGGCGGCGCGCATGGAGGGGGACGGGGAGCGGGGCATGTGCTGTGTCTGGTCGTCGAGTGTCGTTGCGCGACCGCGGTTGAAGAGGTTGGAGTTTGAGTTGACGCGATGCGCCTTTGGGGGCGAGTCGTTGTACATCGGCAGGTCATTGTGCGCGCCCTGTGCCATTATTTTCCACGCGGCCCACTGGCGCCGCCACCAGAGCCACACTTTGACCTGCTCGGGCATGGCGATGGGGAGGAGCATCATGAATAAGGCATAGTCATCGGTAATCCGTAAGGCGCGTAGTCTGGGTCAAGAAGGAAGGCGCACGCACCGCTCAAACGTGTGAGAAGCGCGAACTGCACTTGAACTGCACAGCAGATACAGACAACCCAGAAGACTTTCCGGGTTTTCAGCGAGATATGTCTTCGGAGACTTTCTTGTTATCGCGCGCCATGGACGAACTCGCGAACACGCACTTGCCAGAGGACGCCGCGCTGGTTACGTCACGTGGGCCGGACTTCCGAGACGACGGACGAAACGACCAAATATTTGTTGCTTTCACCGCCTCGCCTCCTTGACCCTCGGTCCACATCTGCTTCCCTCCCACAACGCGACCTCCAGCGAACATCCAGATGCCAGATATTCTCTGCCCCAACAGTTGCACGACGCGGCGCGCTCTCGGTTAATCTCACTTCTTCCGTCGTCATCTGCTTTTTTTCAGCGCCTTGACGCCGTACGTGTACATGCCCAGTCTGCTCATTTGTATGGGTAGCAGCGAAGAGAAATATCCGGAATTGCCCACGCTCTGCACCCCAACGGAGAATGCTGCGAAAACGTGCCGCCGATTTTCGCCCGACCGTCGTGTCCGCAGGCTCGCCCCGCGCCTCGCTTGTGCAAGCCACTCTCCAGCCCTCCCGTTGCTCGAGCCGATGTGCACTTCTGGCTGATTGGTACGTCTAGATTTAGCATTTGCCAATGACACTCGTCTTCCCGTCCGCGTCAATGAGATCACGGTTGAAGTTGAACAACAAACAAACACGTGTACACTTTGTGCCGTCTCAGGACCCTCATGTTCAGCCAGGTTCAGCCTAATCGCAAATATTTCTGTACACTAACGAGTCTGGCAACAACACCATCGTCCGAGGGCACGATCGTATAAACAAGTCATCCAGCCATGAGTCGGAACAACGTAAGTAGGCGTCAAGCACTCTCCCTTTCCGACCATCATCAAGTCTGACCCACGATCATAGTCTTTCGTTACTCGATTCGAACAGGATGTGATGGACTTTCTCAGAGGTTCCAGTTACCCTTTCGATGCGAAAATCCTTCAGACGCCGCGCTTGCAAGAAATATTCCTTCGCCTCCAACGCACGAGGATCCCCAGACATCCCATCAACAAGGCCGGCGCACGCGCTATCACCGAGGTACTCCAGGCATGGAAGATGTACGCTCACTTGTGCGAGGCGGCGCCGCACTGCGGCGATGCCTTCCTCCACACCCTCCTCACTCACCTGCCGGATGCCTGGGAATGGGCCCTATTCCTCCTCCCCGGACAGGGAAACGTCATGGAAATCGAGGTCGCCGAGCTCTACCAGTTCGAAGCCGCCGACTTTCCGCTGCGCGAGGACGGCACTGTTGCCGTGGGCGTGCGCCTTCGGTACTGGGTACTTGTGCTGATGATGGTGGCGCTGTTCGATGAGTACGCCGGGCGTGCTGCTTGCGTCGCGCTGCCTCGATTCGGGGAGGTGCTCATGGCGGTTGCGACCTACGACTGGGTCAAGCCGCTGCCTCGCGATGGCGTACAAGTCGGTCCGGGCCCTATGCACAGGCTGTACGACATTCTGTGCGATCTTCTGGAGGATAAGGACGCGGCGATCGCTCGACGTATGCTGCGCGCTGTCGTCGCGCACGAAGAACGGGAACCGGGCAAGACGTTCCTCATCGCCTTCGAGCGCATACAATGGCATATGGACACTCCGCTCGCCTCCAGAGATCCTGATTACATCTCAACGACCTACACCGACGTCATAAAAAACCTCTTAGACGCGCGCCTGGACCCGGCCTCCCCCCTCCAGCGACTCTTCCTTGAGACATTTCGGCGCGCCAACGGGGTGTCGCTAACGGTCAAGCTGCTGCTGAAGATGGTGCCAGATGGCGGCGTCCCTGTCCCTCATAAAGAGGAACGTTCAGTCGCGATGCTTTGCGTCGCGCTCCTGGACGCACTGTTCCAGTCGGGGGCGAGGGTACGCGAGGTGGTACGGGCGATCAAAGCTGGCCTTTTGCTGTATATGGACAGGCTTCTGCGATTTGTGCCCATGGGTGTGGGGGACGCAATGGGGGAGGACTGGCGTCGCACCGCAATGCTCTGGATGCAGCGAGTCCTGCTGCCGTCGCTGACGTGGCCGAAGGTGCTGTGCGCGTACAGGGAACAGGCCGTCCTCTATCCAAGGCTGATGGATCAGACCTTTGTGAGCTGGCCGATGTGGCATATGGTCAACTTGCGCTTCTCGCTGCTCCACCCGCGGTGGGAGCTTTGCGAGGCGCGCTTGAAGCAGAAGGAAGTTGCTTGCAGTAATCCGAATGTGAGTGCTCTTTGACCGCTGCTCGAAGATCCGCTGATCTTGAGAGGTTGTACATACAGTGTGATGGCTTCGCTCTTGACGAGGTGTGGTCCGGCGTCAAGTCGAAAATTTGCGAGTGTGCTCTCGTCTCCTACTGCTCGAAGAGATGCCAAAAAATGCACTGGCGAGCAGGAGGAGGACATCGCCAACAATGTTCGCGACCCATGAGAGACTTGACCAGTGCGCACCTTCATTTTCATCGATTTTTCCTACCCGCCCGGGGCCGCTTACGCGTACATGTAGTGCTACCGCTGCCCGACTCCGTGAAACCTTTGAGGCAGCCGACAATGACCTATGTTGACTTCCACTTCATCCGGACCAGCGCACTTTATGAAATAGCGCTGGCTCTTGAACGTGGCACGCTGATTGACCGTCGACCCATGACGGTCGAATTCTTAGACGTCAACTCAGACGGTAATCTGAAGGTATTGCCAGTGACGGCCGGTGATGATGGACCACCCTTAGCAGAAGGAACGATGCGCGTATACGGTAGGTTACACTGGGGCACGAACATGGAGGCGGATGTCCTGCTGGAGCAGTCGATGTATATCGAAGATATCAAGGAATTCTATCAGAAGGTCAAGAAAGAGGATGCCGCGCGTCGTGCTGGCCTGGGTCTCTCGCCAGGCTGATGGCAGACGGACATACACTGACGCGAACCAGAAATGTACACCAAGATACACATATACAGAGAGAAAAGCTGTCCACGGCGCACGGCGTTTTGATTTGTGGCAGACGCCGCAGAGTGCATGAGCCGACGTGCCATTTGTTGCACGTGCCATGCATCGGCCACGTCTGAATGATAATCTGAAGCTTGTCCTTATCCTATCATTTTCCAATCACTTTCTGATGCATCGCTTCCCTTCCCCCAGTCTTTCCCTATACTCGTCTCACGCTTCAAAATACCAGCTAGGAACTGGCCACACCCTGCTTCTGGCGACAGTCACGAGCTTGATGCACCGCTCAACCAGCGCCCAATCCCTCGACGACGTTGGGTAAACCATCTTGCCGCGTGTCCTCGTCGCTGGACATCGCCGAGGACGCTCCGCGCGACATATAAAAGCTCAAGTGGTGCATCATGGACTGGTCACAGGTGCTCATGATTCCCCTCCGTTCTGGCTCTAGTGTCCTCTTGAGCGCGTTTGCGTTCCTGCGTGCGGCAACCGTGCACGCACAAGATGACTTCGCGTCCAGCTGCGCCTCCTTTCTCAACCAGATAAACATGGAGAACGTCACTACGTATGCGACAGACTTCGTCGCTGCAGGGACGAACATCACGCTAGAACAAGCCCCATCGTGCTCGGACCCGCCTTCCCAGCTTGTCAGCACGGACCTCTGCCGTATCCGAATGAACGTAACGACCTCGGAGAGGAGCGAGCTACGCATGGAAGCGTGGTTCCCGCAGAACTATACCGGTCGTTTCCTCAGCACGGGCAACGGGGGCATCGGGGGATGTAAGTTTGCAAAATTGCACTAAATCGATTGTCGAGCTCACGTGCCCCGAGGTATTCAGTACAGTGACCTTGCTTACACGTCCTCTCTTGGTTTCGCAACCGTTGGTACCAACGACGGGCACGAAGGCCAGACGGGCGTAGCCTTCCTCAACAATCCGGATGTTATCGCTGACTACGCCTGGCGTTCGGTCCATACCGGCGTCGTTGTCGGCAACGAACTCACCGAGCTCTTCTACGGCGCGCCGCACGACAAGTCGTACTACCTCGGCTGCTCTACTGGCGGGCGACAGGGCTGGAAGATGGTGCAGGACTTCCCGGAAGACTTCGACGGCGTGCTCGCGGGCGCGCCGGCGTTCGCATTTACCCAACTGCAGTACTGGAGCGGGTCGTTCTACACCGTAACAGGCCCGGAAGGCGCGGATACGTTTGTGCCGATGGAGATGTGGGCCGGCGCCATCCACCAAGAGGTGCTGAATCAGTGCGACGCGCTGGACGGCGCGACGGACAACGTGCTGGAGAATCCGGATCTGTGCAACTTCGACCCAACACCGCTGATCTGTGCGGACGGTAACACGACGGACTGCCTGACGGAGACGCAGGCGGACACGGTGCGCACGGTGCTCAGCCCGATATACGATGAGAACGGTGAGCTTGTGTACCCGCGCATGCAGCCAGGCGCGGAAGTCCTGGCCGGCATGGCTCAGTTCAGTGGGCAACCGTTCTCGTACTCGACGGTATGCTCACTCCTCTTTCCGCCCTTGCCTTCTTATGTACTGAAGCTCATCCTCTAGAATTGGTGGCGCTACGCCATCTACAACGACTCGACGTGGGATCCCGCGACGATATCGCTCGCGGATTATTATATTGCGATAGAGATGGACCCCGGCACCGTCGAGTCCTTCAGCGGCGACATCTCCGCCTTCAAGGAAGCCGGCAGCAAGGTTCTTCACTACCACGGCCTCATGGACGGCCTCATCTCCTCGGACAACTCCAAGCGCTACTACTCCCTCGTGCAAGAGACGTTGGGTATGGAGCCCGCAGAGCTCGACGAGTTCTACCGCTTCTTCCCCATTAGCGGGATGTCGCACTGCGGTGGAGGCGATGGTGCTTACAAGATCGGGAATACGGCGGATGGTGCCGCTGGGACGAGCGCGGACGACAATGTGCTGCTCGCCCTGGTGCAATGGGTGGAGGAGGGCGTAGCGCCGGAGGTTGTGCGTGGCGCGGACGCCAACGAGACCCTCTGGCGGGCGCATTGCAAGTGGCCGAAGACGAACAAGTACGTGGGGCCGGGCACGTACGAAGACGAGTCGGCGTGGCAATGTGCTTGAGGGCGTCCGAGCTTCCGAGAGTGGACACTGAATATCTTTCTGCCGCTAGCCTACATATAACGGACAAGTACTGCGTGATACAGGTATGTACGTCAATATCCATTCGTTTTGCATACATGATCAGTGGTGTGCCCAGGGTACGCCACACTCGAAGAGGACATAAGTAAGTGAAGGTGAAGATCCGGCGTAGGGCGTAGCGTTGGATAAGCGACACTACGAACATGCAGTATCTCCTCGTGCCGTGCATGCTCCTCGAGACTGATGATGGTCGATCGCTCGCAGTGATTGTCGACCAGGATGCGCATAAGTATCCGAATCGGAGGAGGCCGCAGTGGGAGTTGCTGACGCCGGCTTGGCGGTGGCCATAATCGGGGGTGTAAGCAAACATCAACAATTGTCAACAGTCCGATGTAAGTAAGATAATCTTTCCTCCATCTCATTCTTCTCTCCGTTGCTGAAGTGCAAGATACAGGCCCTTCCGTATACTTTCCAGTATAAAAGTGGGCGATTTCTTGCCGGATCTGGCAGAGCGAGAATGAACTGCAGTCACAATGCCCATGCCGTCCACCTGGCCGGGCCGACGACACGCGCTCGCCTATCAGATAACCTTGTTTCGGCCCGCTGTCAATCTTGCTGGCAGTGCTGCTATGCACTCATCCGACTCTTCAAGGCCTCAGGCTCTCATCGACGACTGGGGAGGTTGTCTTCCTGCTGCCAACTCGAGCCTGCTCGAGCTTGCGCAGCCTTTGCCGCCGCGCGTTGTGCGCCTGCGCAGCTCTCCCCGCGGCGTGGAAGATGCTTGTCTTTCATACACCTCACGGGGCCAAAAAAGCTATACCTAAAGGTTCGCTTCTGGCGACGGTCACAAGCCTCGACAGCCCTACGCATCGCACACCCAGGACTGTTCTGCATCTCGACGTCGTTCAAGCGAAGCTGTCCCAAACTGTTGGGCCGCTGCTGGCCACAGCCGTGGATGAACCGCAGCGCGCGTACGCTGCATATAAAGACTCGAATATGGCGTCGGCAAATCACCATCTCTCATGCCTTCCCTCTACTCGAGCTCTGCCGCGTTAGTGGGCGCGCTTGCGCTCCTGCGCACCACTCACGCGCAGGACTTTGCCACGAACTGCTCCTCCTTGCTCGATCAGATCAACATCGAGAACGTCACTGCGTACGCGGCGGACTATATCACAGCGGTCACGAAACGGTCAGCGTGTACGTTCCGGAGTCGTGCATGACCTCCTCGTAGCAGGTCGTCAGCACGGACCTCTGCTGCGTCCAGATGAACGTGACGACCTCGGAGCAGAGTGGCATCCGTCTGGAGGCTTGGTTCCCCCAGAACTACACCGGTCGCTTCCTGAGCACAGGCAACGGCGGTGACGGCGGATGTGAGTGTGCTCTGTTTTGTATGGCTGGAATACGATGCTGACGCGATCTATAGGCATTCAATACCCCGACCTCGATTACACGACCTCCCTCGGGTTCGCTGCTGTCGGCGCGAACAACGGCCACGACGGCATGACCGGCGTGCCCTTCCTCAACAACCCGGACGTCATCACCGACTTCGCCTGGCGCTCCCTTCACACGGGTGTCGTTGTCGGCGAGCAGCTCCCTGCGCTTTTCTACGGCGCGCCGCAGAACAAGTCCTACTACCTCGGCTGCTCGACCGGCGGGCGGCAGGGTTGGACCGTGGTCCAGAACTTCCCAGAGGACTTCAACGGTGTACTCGCGGGCGCGCCGGCGATGGCGTCTACTGACCTGCCGTACTGGAGCGGCTCATTCCTGCCGGTGACGGGTAACGAGGACGCGGACACCTTCGTGCCGACGGAGATGTGGGCGGGCATCATCCACCAGGAGGTCCTCAATCAGTGCGACGGACAACGTGCTGGAGAACCCCGACCTCTGCGGCTTTGACCCGACGCCGTTGATCTGCGCGGATGGGAACACGACGGACTGCCTGACGGAGACGCAGGCGGAAACTGTGCCCACGGTGCTCAGCGCAATCTACGACGAGAACGGCGAGCTCGTCTATCCGCGCATGCAACCCGGCGCGGAGGTCCTCGCGGGCGCCCTTCAGTGGAACGGCCAGCCGTTCGGCATCACGCAGGTGTGCTCATTCTTTGATAGTCCTTCTCATGCTCTTGCTCATATTTTTGTTAGGAATGGTGGCGCTACGTCATCTACAACGACACGACCTGGGACCCCTCTACCCTGACCATCGCCGACTACCACGTCGCCAAAGAGCAAAACCCCGCCAACGTCGAGACTTTCAACGGCGACATCTCCGCTTTCCAGTCAACCGGCGGCAAGGTCCTGCACTATCACGGGCTCATGGACATGCTCATCTCGTCTGAGAACTCCAAGCGCTACTACAACCTCGTGCAGGAGACGATGGGCATGGACTCCTCCGAGCTCGACGACTTCTACCGCTTCTTCGGGATCAGCGGGATGTCGCACTGCGGCGGGGGCGACGGCGCGTACAAGATCGGCAATGTTGCAGATGGTGTTGCGGGGACAAGCGCCGACGAGAACGTGCTGATAGCGTTGGTACAATGGGTGGAGGAGGGTGTGGCACCGGAGGTCGTGCGTGGCGCGGACGCCAACGAGACCTTCTGGCGTGCTCACTGCAAATGGCCGCTGACGAACAAGTACGTCGGGCCGGGTGACTACGAGGAAGAATCTGCCTGGCAGTGCTCTTAAGTCATCCCCCTTCACTTCAAGCTCGCCTTGAACTTTGTTCTTTCTTCTTTCTCATGTTGGACTTCATTAATCGTTTAAAACATCAACCGCTCTCTATTATATCCTATTTTATCCGCCTATCCATTCCAGTACACCAAACTAATTGTGATGACCTGCATTCTCCTCGCTGTAAGGATTTTCGATAGCAAAGGACTCAAGCGAGTCCGAGTCTGGTCCGAGTTCAGCTTAGTCGATCCCGGCCCGGGCTTCCGATGGCGCGCTCGCTGAGCGTCGTCGTCGCTGCCTCTTCAAGTCCTTCTCTTGCCCTCATCTTCATGGGCGACTAACTCACGAAACACTACGAACGCAGACCACATACCACATATCAATATGGCGTCTTCACATCGACTCTCGCAGTCGTACTCAAGCCCGCCGCCGGCCTTACAGTCGCCAACGCTGGACGCGTTCGATTCCAATGGCTGGCTCAAGAGATGGGAAGGTGTGATGGCAAGAGGTGTGTACGGAAAGTACTGGAAAAACCATATGCTGATAGAGGCTCTGTAGACCTAATGGATGCTGCTGTCGTCAAAGTCGACGCCGAGTCCAGCGTTGAGGAGGCCTGTGATGTCAGTTCCATCACTATCGCCTCCCCGCAACTGTACTCATTATGATCCCAGAAGCTGCTGTCTTCTACCCTTCCGTGCCTCGTCGTCGAGTCCACGGACCCGGACCATCCATTCGCCGGTCTCTTTGACGTTCGTCGAGCCCTGTGCGCGGGGCGTCGACACGCTCGCTGAGACTGTCCATGTTACCCAGTTTTCCGACGTCAACGCGTTCCTGACGATCGCGGCGACAAGCCACGCGTGCACGCCCGAGGAGCTCAGTGCTGCTCCTCCCGTAGAGAAGATTGTGAACGCGGCGCGGAAGGGCAAAGTGCCAGTGAGGCTGGTCAGCAGTGCGTATCACGTCTGCACAGTGCATCACGGTGCAAGAGGCTAATATGCGTGCGCAGACATATCGGAGAAGAACCCACTGGAAGTCATCGCGCACGACGCGACGGTTGTAGATCTGCTGCAAGTCTTCTCGCGCGGGACGCATCGCGGTATGTGGGTGGGCTGACATGTTGGTATGCGCGGATGCTGACGGACGCGTAGTCTTTATCAGGTCACCGGACTGGCAGGACTATATGGGCATGGTCTCAGACGGGCGCCTTCTCACCTGGCTGCAGTCCTTCGCGGCAGAAACGGCGTCGCTGCAGCCCTTCATGAACAGGCCTCTTAGCACGCTGCCGCTGTCCTCTATCGATATCTTCGACGCCGTCGTGTCCTGCAAGTCGACGGATGTGGTGCTGGACGCGATGAAACTGATGAGCGAGGAGGGCGTCTCGAGCGTCGCTGTTATCGACGAAACGACAAATACGCTGCACAGTGCGATCAGCGTGACGGATATCGGCAAGGCAGGCTATGTCTGAATTGTGTCTACAGTCAAAGAGTGCTGAAGTGACTATCCAGGTCGTCGTTCCATCGTCGTCGAACCAGATTCTCTCTACTCCGCTACGCCAATTCATCAACCACGTTAGAGATCCATTGGGTGCGCACGATGGCGCTGAACGATACCCAGGTATGCACTCACATATTCTCGATGTGCGAAACCTCATTGCATCTGTAGTCTACTCTGTGTCCCCATCCAGCACCCTCGACTACACGATCCAGAAATTGCTTGCTAGTGAGTCTTCGTCGCCTCAGCAATGTTTTCCACATCGCATTCATTTCCACCTCACTGTATGATCACGCGTGCTATGTATATAATCAACATCTATAATATCACACATCCCAGCAATCACTTTTAATTTATCCTACAATCACTCACCGACCTCCAGCTAGCGCGCATCGCCTCTTTGTGACCCGGGAGTCCGGACCCGCAACACCGCTCGTGTCCTCAGCCTCCGCCAACCTGCAAGGCCTGGTCTCCATCGTAGACGGTGTGTGTTCTTGGCCTTGGTGGGCGGGCATGAGGCTGACGCGCGCTTTGCTTCCTTTCTGTTCTTGTTCGTCGTGGCTATTTTTCACCCCGATCTCTTTCACCCCGATCAAATCAGTCCTCTCCCTCTTCGCCCGCCTCGCGAAGCTGCCGAATGTGGACCCGACGACGATGAAGCGGCACCGGCGCGCGTCGTCCGCGTCCTCGGCGGGAGAGCGGTCGCGGTCCGGTAGTCGGGCGGGGATGGGGAAGAGTCCTGGGGCTTAGGAGAAATGAGGGAGGAGTCTTGGAAGGAACGAGGAAGGACCTTGAGGTTTGCCAGGGAGGAGTACCGGAAATGACAGGTGACTCGAAGGGTGGAGAAGGCCGGACAACGAAGGAAGCAAGGCCCAACGAGGCAAGAACGTCGCGGATTAACAACAAGAAGTAGAAACGGACACGGCGTCGATGGAGGAACACCATATATCGAAAGGATAAGACTCGACCGGCAACGACGATTCGACGGGCGTCGGCGAGTCAACAGGAAGTAATTCTCGGTTTATACATCCGAATGTACAGCTATCTACCCTACGCACTACAATTATACCTCCAAACCTGCGAGCTCTACGCCTTGGATTGGATCATACAGACCGGAGGTGACCAGTCTGCGGGATTGTACAGTAGGCAACAAACCTCGAAGGGTTCCTCACTACGCACGCGTAACGATAAACACTCGCCAGGGCGACCTTGCCAGGCGCTCATTGGGCTGTCCCGCCGTGCCTTATCCATGCTTGTTGACTACAACATCAATGGAGTGGATTCCTTGTCGATGCACGCCACCCAGAGGTCTATGCGCGCCACCCTCAACTGCCTTCCTGCGCCACCCTCGCCTGACGATTTTGCTGCGCATCGGCGCGGTACGCGTGCCTTGCTCACTTGTCCGGGGTTCTAGAATCACCCTACAGATACGTGCAGTGCCTATTTACACGGTGAGAGGGTGAAGAAGAGGGCTAGCTTTTCTGTGACTGCGTCTCCCACTTGCCTGCATCATCCAATCGACTACGTCGACCCGCTGCTTGCTTCCAACTATCCGCGCCATGCAGGTCCAGTTCCCCATCGCCTTCCTCGCGCTACTTTGCGCGACGTTCACCATGGCCATGCCCGTCTCCGTGCGTGCTCTCGAACCAGCTACAGCATAGCTCAAAGACTGACACGCGCTGAACGACAGCCTGAGCTCGAAGTCCGCGGCGAGCTGGACGAGAGGCAGGGCACGAGCGACTGGTAGACGACATGATCATGAGCAATGAAGTCGGGTGGTGAGTTGAGCGCAAGCGTCGACTTCTATGGACCATTCCAGTAGCCATGTACGTTAGTATACGTCCTCCCAGTATGTTCTTCAAGTTGACCTCTCGTGCAGTGCCATACCACGTCGATACGCAGACATAGCCGTCCAGCAGCGAAAGCAATGCGATAGCAGGAGAGTGCGATACAACACGAAGATACTACCCCCTGGTCCCTAATACTCCACCCAACCTCGACGTACACTACTTATCTCACATCGCCCCTTACATCGTCAGAACGTCGATCCCCTTGAGCTTGTTCTGGCCGCCTCGTTGTCCTTGGATCTGCAGAGACACGCTCAGTGATTTGCTCCGTAAAACAAAGATGCAAAAAGGGAAGAAAGCTTCGAAGGGAGCCAACGCATGAGTACGAAAGGAATTGTATCACTCACCGTCAACAACAACACCCGGCACTCGTCCATCATCACGTCCGTAACCTCGAAGGTTTCCTCACTGATGACCTCCACGTACGGCAGCGAGCTGACGATGTCTTCGCAAAATACGCCACAAGAGGGCGTCTTGGAGAGGGCGGTGACAACGCGCGGAGCGCGCCAAGAAATGGGGGCCGCGCGAGCTTTGCCCTTCCCTTTGCCGCTGAATGGTCCATCGCCCAAGCCGGTCTCCAAATCCACCCCGACCAGTTCCGGATGCGTCACGAAGTACGTGTTGAAGTCCCGCAGCCGTAGGTGGCGCTCAGTGCGCGGCATCTCGAGGCCCTGCAGTACGGTGGCCGGGTCCTCCTCGTCGTCCGGAGGGACGACTTCGAGGCCACGCGCCAGGAGGGCAGGATACGAGGCGGGGTCGTGATTCTCATTCCCTTTCTCGCGCCATCCCTCCTTTCTGTCCTTCACCGGCTGCAGCCGCACACTGTCGATCGCGCGCAGCCCGTAGCTCGCGTGCTGCCAATCCGTGCTCAGACATTCGCGGAACCAGCGTGTGTTGACCCAGCCCCATTCATGCCAGGGGTGGATGCGCGCGCCGCTGCGTAGATATTGCGGGACGACCGGCTGCTCTTTATGTGCTGGCTGGAGCCGAGATTGCGAGCCTCGCGA
Source organism: Schizophyllum amplum (assembly GCA_007026445.1). Lineage (NCBI taxonomy): Eukaryota > Fungi > Basidiomycota > Agaricomycetes > Agaricales > Schizophyllaceae > Schizophyllum > Schizophyllum amplum. The sequence goes on along the minus strand of VDMD01000009.1, from coordinate 607,577 downwards.
GCCGGATGAGAAGTATGGAAGTGGTGCTTCTCTGGAAGAGACACTTGACGATGTAGATGTCCGGGCAGGGGACCGTGTCGATGGTGTAATCGGTTCCCTTGTAGACCCAGACATGAAGGAGGGCAACTGACGCTGAAGCAGAGGAGGAGACGGACGTCGCTCCAGGTCGAGTATGGACCCTGTGATACCCTGGAACAGCGACGATCGACAGGCTCCGTCCGCCGTGTCATAAGCTGCGGTATAGTACGACGCCACCGTCGAGGAAGAGGATGCGGCTGTGGAGGTATCGGACGTCCACGGGGCGGTATTCGACGAAAATGTAGTTGAGGACGATGAGTCTGCCAACGAGGGATAGTCAGCCCAGTTGTCTGGCTCTTCCGGCCACGGCGCCTCTGGCAACAGCGTGTCGCTGAACCGCGGCGAGTCCCCGTCGTCCAAGGGTATAACAGGGTCTTCGTCCATGATCGAGTCCCTGTACATTGCCGTAGGCCGCGTCGCCTCCCTCTCCTCGGATTGTGGGGCAGCGCGTCTAAGGTGCAAAGGCGGCGGGAGTTCATTAAGCGACCCAATTTTCCAGACTTTCTGATCTGTCCACGGCTTGCTACCCGATGATTCAGTCTGAATGCCACCGCCGACACTGTCGTGGACCTCTGCGCCGCGCGGCGCCCCGCTAGCACATGACGACGTCGGATTGAACGGTCTTGCAGCGACTGCAGCACGCTGCCAAGGCCGCCCTCGCCCTCTTGCGGGTGCCCAAGTCCTCGCTTTTGTTTCCCTAGGGCGCAAGCCTCGTGAGCGACACCACTCTTTGTACTCTTCACGTCGTCGCTCTGCTTCTTCTTCTTTCCGCGCTTCTTCCTCCCTCTGTCGTACCCTCTCCTCGAATTGCCGTATTTGTGTCGCCTGATACTCCGCTTGCGCCTTCTGTATTCGCGCCTGCATTTCCCATAGCGGTGTCAACAGCTCCTCGCACGGTTGTGCCTGCCCCTCGCGCTCGCTGATCTGCTCTTCGCATTGGCTGATCAGGTCTTTGTGCAGCGAGGCCTGCCCGTTATATTGCTGTTTTCCGTGCTCCCGGCGAGTTCTCTCCTGGCGCGATCGCGACTTTGCTGTCCGCGCTTTCAGCCGTTCGATCGTGTCCATATCCTCCAGGTCGCGCAAGAACGTCTTCAAGTTGACAAAGAACACGAAGGAGTGAACCTGGTGGCGGTGCGGGGGGTGGCCAGCGCCGGCGCCAGGGCCTGCAGCATTCGCATTGCCGGGACCGTCGTCTGCGTCGCCCTGGCCGTCGTCTGCACCGTCCGCAGTGGTATCTCCCTCCTCACTATCGCTGTCCACCCGCGACCCATCCTCATCGCTGTTCCTGCGCGAGCCTTCCTCATCGCTGTCCACCCGCGGGCCCTCCTCGTCGCTCTCCGCCCTCTCATCACTCTCCTCCTCCACCGGCCATATCGACGTCGTGTACACGCAGCACGAATGGATGCGGTCGTCCGCGCGTGGGTAATAGGACGAGGAGAGCATGGGGGACGGTCGGGCGTCGGTAGCGGTAGAACGAGAGTCGGGACCAGCAGCGGAAGGAGAAGCAGACGGGAAGGGAGAAGCAGATGCTAAGGGAGGGGCCGACGCGAAAGGAGAGATACCAGGCTCCGTCGCAGGCCGGAAGCCCGGGGTCGGATTGCTGCTCATACTGATATACCAATACATATAGTTCGAGCTGAGCGGCGGGAAGAGGTAGGTGGCGCGGTGTCGGGGATTTGCGCAGTGTTCTGGATCCGCGCCGTGTTCTGAACCCGCGACCTGTTGAGGGTAAGTACCTTCGGACTCCCCAGCCGCGTCGTCCGCTTCATAAGCATCATCGCCCAAATGGAACGTATATGTCTCGAACGCGCCCATGGGCCGCACGAGGAGGAATGCGCGCTCGGAGAGGAAGGCGAAGTCTTCGATGCCGTCGGCGAGGGTCAGGGAGATCTGAGGTGTGAATGTTAGCATGTGCGGCTTACTCGAAAATCGACGTCAAATGAGAGCCACGTCAGCGTCAAAGGAGAGCAATCTCAACACTCCAAAGCCATTCCCATGGCCAACCCCATCCCCAACCCATCCTCCCACACCGAACCCATTATCAACCATCCCCATCCATAAAAACGCCAAAGACCGAAACATAACAGAACACGAGTCCCGACTCACACTCCTCTCCTCCCCCCTCCCCCACTCCCACAGCCCCAGATGCGCGCCCACGCCCGGCACCTGCCGCACCAGCAGCGCGACCTGGCCGCCCGAGACCTGCACGCGCACCGCGCCGGCGGACTCGAGGATCGCTTGGTGATTGATGGCGGGCTGGTTGTATGCGTGTTGCTGGTTGTACGCTTGTTGGTTGTTGTCGAAGGACTGGTGTTGGTGGCCGTGGCTTGCATTAGCGGGCTGGGCGGGCTGGTTAGCGGTGGCGAGGGGCTGCTGATTGTAGCCGGCGACATTGAACGTGTTGGGAGATGGTACGGTGAAGTTGGGATTGTTCGCCTGATTGCCTGCGAGTCCTGGTCGCCGCAAGCAGCCCAGTACGGGCGTTTGCGCCGCGGGATGGGGCGCGTTCGTGGTGAGCGAGCGCAGGTGGAGGGTGTAGAGGTGGGTAGAGCTGTAGGATTCGGTCAGTCGTGAGTTTTAGCAAAGGGAATGAGCAGTCAGGAGCGACGGACGCGGGGCCAAGTCGATGTATGCCCGATAAAAGCGGCACGTGTCGCGCGTAGAAAGCAGTCGATAGAAGTCACACTCACCTCGATGGTGCGAGCGCGACCAGCACCAGCAAGTCCTGCGCGGGGTCCATGGTAAAATCGATTATTGACAAGTCCGACACGTCGTGTGTCCACACCCGTCCTGATCCCAAGCCTTCCGTGATCGTTCCCGAGGTTGTCGGTCTCCCTGCCTCGTGTTTCTCCGCTCCAGCCTCGCATTCCCACCCGCCAGCACCGCGTTCCGACAGCTGCTCCGTCGCGCCGACACCACGTTCCGGCAACTGGAAGAACGTGATGCTGCTCGTCACCCGATGCTCATCCTCCTGCCCGTTGCCATAGATACCACCCACAAACTCGTATATTGGGCCTGTTGGGGGAAGGGTGATGCGGTGTTGGCTAGACCAGCGGAGGGTGTGCCAGGCGCGTTCGCGTGCGCGGAGGAGCGCAAGGCGAGCGGACGTGGGTGGTGGTATTGGGCGAGAGTGGCGAGGGAAAGAGTGCGGAGAGGGAATATTATGTGGCGATGCAGGTGAGCGTAGAATGAAGGGGGAGTACGAAGTACACGTTGGCGGTAGGTACTCGGTGGGCGCCATCCTCGCCTTCGAAAGCTCGATCGCGTATTGAAGGGGAGACGAGAGGCATATTATCCTGTGAAGGTGGTGGGAGACCTGGTGAGGCGTGTTAGCGCGCGCCACAACATGCGAGGGTAACGCACGAGGCAGCAGTTCAGCAGGTCGCGGACGTCCAGGTACTCGAGGATGTGACAGACGAGCTCGACTGGGAGCGCAAGAAGAGGGTCGCTGGGGAAGAAAATGTCCTTGTACATCATGGCGCGCGCGTTCGTTGGTGGGCCTGCAGGCTTCCAGGTCTAGTGACTATATGGCTGTGATAGGTATCGTCTGGCGTGTGATTTATGGACTGGTTGATGTTCACAGGGAGTGGATGATCGAGATTGCTGTGTCAGATCTCTTTGACCAAAGTTCACCAAACCTTTGAGCGCAAATTGAGAACAATGCAAGGGACACGTGCTGGGATAACCTTGCTGTTTGTAGCAGTGCGGCCGCTTGGACATGCTCCAGGTTCCTGGTTGGGCCGCGCTTCTGAATCCTGAGGAGCGTTTGAGCAAGGCGCAGCGCCGTGGAAGAAGTAGCCCTTCGGCTTTCGGCAGCGACAGACGTGCGAGAAAGGCAGCAAGAGAGCTGGACTTGTGACTGTGCTGATCGGGCTTTGCCGACGCTCATTTCAGCAACGGATCACCGTCCCGGATCAACGAGAGGCGGCCCTGGGGCCCGATGCTCTCATTCTTGCGACCACGTCCGCAGACTCGCAATAGCCTCTCGACGCCCATACTTGTTGGAGCACGTACAGGGCAATCATAATACATGGTAACTCACGTAGCCAGTCCGAGAATGACTTCGGACTATGGACATGAACTTTGAAGGAGTCATCGATTCACCGGAATCGATGCCATTGCTAGCCTGCTTCTGCTCACCTCGTCCTTGTTTTATGCGGACATGGACCGCCTCATAGCTCTAGAGCATTCACATGCTACGCCCATACTCTGCGTCTTCCATCCGAGAAGCGGCTGGACGTCACTGCAGAAACACAATAAGACGTCCTCTGCACTCACACGCCCGACCCCGCTGCATATAAGCATGTGAGCGCGTACATGCGCCGGACTTGTTCCCTCCCCGCTTCTAGTTGCTGCTTACTGCTACGGCCTGTTCGACCATCGGGACCCATCCCTCGCTCTTCTCGCAGTTTTATTCAGCATACCCCCCTCCTGTGCCCGGACCCACATCTCCCAATTACCGTAGCATGCGCTTCCCCATTGTGGCGACGCCTCCGGGCGCGATTAGCGAGATCGACGTAATCTGGCTCAAAGACTGGTCCGCGCAACTGGCCGTACTGTTTATCTTTCTCGGTACGTCAACAACCGCCTCTTGCCAAGTATCCAGACTCACTTGCTTCAAGGTATCCATGCATGCCTCTACTTGTTGTCTGCATATCTTCTCATGTGAGTCAGCTGGTTCCCTCTTCCTTCGGACTCTATACATTCGCAATTGGCCTTCCAATTCTGCGCATTCACTCCTTCCCAATATCTCGCCTATATAACATCTTCACCTCATCCTCTCCCCGGCCAATCAACCTCAAACCTACATCGAACTCACCCTTCCCACCAGCAAGGAAGGCCTTCGCAACTCCCGCTCGCGTCTCTTCCTCTTCCTCTGCACCTCCGCCATGGTCCTCGTTTCCCTCTTACACGCCACCCTGACGACGGAGATACCCGCGCTCGCCATTCCACTCCTATCCCGCGAGGCAACACTGGAAGATGCGGAGAAATTGTCGAGGGCGGCGCGGCCGTTGAAGATCGCGGTGAATGTGCTGCTGAGGGTGAATGTGAGTGTCCATGGTCTGTTTACACACTCTCTCTTCCGTTTGCTCTCCTCCTCTTGCTGTCTTCCTCCTACTCGCGGTTTGCATCACCCTACCCTCTCGTCTTCTCCACCTTTTGCCTGCGACAGGTTAACTGCATTTCGAGACTCATTCTGACCCCGTCCAGTTCGCCATCAGCGACACCGTGGTCGTCTGGCGCGCATATGTGCTGTTCCAGGAGAGCAGGAGAGCGCGGCTCTGCCTCGCAGCGTGTCTATGTGGGACATATGGTGCGCTTCACTTCCCTCTCGCTGCTTCTTTTCCCGGTAATCACTTCTCTTCTCGCCCTTCATTGATGTCCCACTTTGCTTTCTACCAACTCTCGTCCCACACTCTCACCTTCAACGTCAATGACTGACCTCTCACCGTTCTGCAAGCCGCTATCACCCTCAACACCGCGCTCATCGTGCTCGAGATTACGGGCCACATCGCGCGCAGCACTCCGCGCAGCCTGCTGCTCACGATTCCCCTGCTAACCACGAACGGGACGGCGACGGGGATGATGGCGTGGAAGGCGTGGTGAGTGGGTTCTCTGCTTATTGGGGGAAAGGAAATGGGGATGAGTGACGGGAAAAGCCGACAGCCGAGCTAATCATCCTCGCTCAGGATACACCGCGAGTACGTCCGCGACAGTTTCCTACGCAGGAAACACAAGAGTCGCGCCGAGCTTGCCCTATTGTTGCTCGTGGAGTCGGGGCTGGTATACTGTGGGGTTTGGGTACGCGTCTCGTGCCATACTTCTCCCTTCGATTCTGCCCTGATGCTCGCCTTCCAGGTCCTCGCCATGGCCGCAAGTTTAGGCGCCGTACCCGGAACCGCAAGCTCGACGATACTGGGCTCGTTGTGTAGTATTTGCGTGCGTGGAACCTCCGCCAACCTCCGCACTCTCTGTCTCATTCGTTCTCTATCCAGGGCGCCTATCCGACCCTCATCGTCATTATGATCGGCCTGCAGCGGTCGTCAGTCGACAGTCTGCTAGGTGAAAGCGCGCTCATCCCACTGTCGCCCGCAAGGTGGAGCGGGATGAGCCAGGCGAGCAAGAAACCTCTGGTGGAGAAGAGGCGCAGTGGGATGGAGGGCGCAGAAGCGCTGATGGAGCCCACCGCACCAATATCACCACCCTCGGGGAGGCGGGAATCGTGGCCTGCAATGGGGCTGCTGTCGATGCAAGACGGGCGCTTCCTGGACAAAACGTCGCGTTCTGCTAGGGCAGAATTGTCACGTCGTGGCGCCCAAAGGGCATCATCTCGTACCGTCAAGAGGGCGTCCTCGCCCCCGAACCTTGGACGTCCATTCCAAGGCCATGCATCCCGGAGCCTTCGCCCTGCTTCCCAAGAGCTGCCTTCTCCTACCTCGCATTCATTCGAGCCGTTACTCGGGGATGCCTTGCTCGGTCAGGATCTACCTCCGCGGAAACCATCGGTAGCCCAAGTTGAGGCTCCGCCACCTATTTTTCTCAACGCACCTACTGCCTCTTTCGAGACGCCGCCCGCTTTCCTCGATGCGCCACCTGCCTTTCTCAACGCGCCATTCGAAGGCGTTTCCCGTCCTCGGAAAGGCAACCGTTTGTCGTATCCCACCATGGCCTGGGAGAGCAGTTCGAGGACATCGTGGGAGGGTGGGCGAGACCAGCGGAATAGTCAGATGAATTCTCGACGGGACAGTTTCAAGGGCGACCGCAAGGGCTTTGTGCGACTGAGCACGGTGGAAGAAGCGTGAAGTGAGTGGCGCGCAGGACGCACTGAGCCATTATACTCTTGTCGCATTTATGACGCAAATATCAGCAGAATCTTGCAAGGCAGTGTACACCTAAGTATATGTAGTGACGAATCTTGACGACAGAACGACCGACATCAGAACAAGTCACTGTATCTCCTCAGTCCTGCAGAGCCATGGACTCACATGGAGGCCATGAAAATGCGGTAACTGCAACCCGGCACGCATTTGGGTCCGAGCTGAGCACCACTCTCATTAAATTTACACAGACGTTATGCTTGCCATGTCGACGATTGGTACTGAGCGCTTGAGCAACAACAAGCACATACAGCGGCCATCAATGTCACGCCGAGTACCGAAGATCACATGATCAACAGCTTCCAAACTGTCATTGTCAATGTTTCCGCCCACCATCCTCCCAGCACGCGCAAGGCCTCCCGCTCAATATTCAATTCTTGACTTCATTATACTCTTATTACAGAGCACTGGAATCTGCGTCAGGCGGTGCTCTTTGCGAGCCGCTGTGAGAAATAGGGCAGCCACCAGACGCGTCGTGGACGACGACGCCGACTCGCGATGTTTGCATCCGTTTCCGCGCCATACACCTTTGTCTCACCTAAGGCTTTCACATGCAATTCAGGGCGATCGTCGCACCGTATAAAGCCTGGTCGGTCGCAAATCCTTTCCCCATTCCCTTTC